>JANAVB010041220.1:2140426-2533311 GCA_029216955.1 Iris pallida | reverse complement strand
GAGACTAAAAATGAGGTGTACATCGTGGATTAAATTTTGAATCTCATCCATATTTTGAAATCCAAAGGAACGCAACAGCTCCTTTTGGGGAGCAATTAACTCCCATTTGTGGTACCCCCCCTGCATCCTCCAATTTTCATGCTCCCTATTCGTGCCTCAAGGATAATATCGTATAGCAACAAACAAAATATTTATTATATTTATATAAAATAAATAAATACCATAGTTGCCATTTTTAAATTTACCTGACCGTCAAAACCATCTTAGATACATAATTGTCTCGTTCCTGTCTGATGACTTGTGTAATCGGTCCCCCGGGAATACGTCTGTCATTCGGTTAAGCCAATTGATAATTTTTAAAAACTAGGATTAGTAATATAGATATTCATATAAAATCTATATTAATTTAAAAATAATAAAATAATAACTTACTTTGAGAGAACAATGAGCCTTTGGGAAGAAAAGAATAATTTGAAGAGGTGGCTACTCTATGAAGTTGAAGAAGAAGAAAAGAAGAAGAAGAAGAGGAGGAGGAGGAGGTTCTGTGAAGAACAAGGAGGAGGAAGTGTAACCACCACTTTTCTAAAATGAGGGTAATTTTGAACTTTTATAAAATTGATTATTTAAATTAAATTAGTGATTTATTGATAAATTTTAATTATTTTAATATCATTAAATTAGTGTTTTGTGATTTTGTTCTTTGGCTAGTGTAACCTTAGAGCTGCTTAGCCTATAGACTAACCATCAATGGAGGCCTAACCCATGTGATTAGTTTAGCTAATTACCACTTTTTAGGCTAAGAATATTTTGGTCATTTTGTGACTTTTGAATTATTTAGGATTTTGATTAATTGGTGAATTTTAGATTATTTTAATAATTTAAATTGATATATTTTAATTTTGGTCATTTTCAAATTTTAATATTTTGGGAATCTTTATATTTAATATTGATTTTACGGGATTTGTTTAGTCGGGTTTGAGTTTTGTTTCGTTCCGACTTGTGTTAGTGACCCGGTAGCTTACACTCTAGACGGGACCCCAAGATTAGTTAGTCATGGTCCACAAACTCCACTAATTAAGTTAGTAAGTTTAGACTAATTTTACTTGCTTAGAATGGTTAAATTAGAGACTTAAACTTGACCTTTTTCACCATAAACCTTGTCATGACTTAAGTTGACCCAAAGGAGACTTGTAGGAGCATCTTGGACCTTTCACATAGGCCCATTAGGACATGTATGACCAGCCACCTATAGGGGAGAGGTGTCCCTCTCTTTCATTTCATACTTGCCTCTCTTTTTTCTCAAATTTGTTCTTCCCCAAACTTGAGAGCTTCCCTCTTGATTTTGATCTCCAAATCCCTCCATTCTCTTCTTCAATTTTCTATCATTTCTTCCCATTCAACCAAGAGAAGGTGCTAGCAAGGATTGGGAGCAAGGAGTAAGGAAGGGTCCATTTTGGAGGAGCTTTTGTGTCGGAACCGTATCCTTTGAGTGTATCATTGGGTCCCACTTCCAATAGGTATAACCATCTCTCTATTTCAATTTTCTTTGCATTTTAGTTAGATTGAATCCATAGGACCCACCCCCATGCATGTACAATCATTAGATTTTAATTTGAGGCTCTTTGGAGTCTTCTTTAGGAAGTTTGAATAGGTTTGGTGTCCTATTTTGGAGTTTCCAATAGGACATCCCATGTGTTTGTGTTTATGTAAATAGGCTATTTTGTGGTTTAATTTCAGTTTTAGGATGGTTAGAGAGTGGATCTTAGTTAGGATTGTTAGAATAAGTTTTATTTAGATAGCTATGTTGGTATCCAAGTATCTTGGCCTACATGTGTTTCTTTTGTCCAAAACAACCCAAATTCATCATAATTTTTATCCACGTTATTAGTACCCAGAGCAACTTAGAAATGCCATAACTCCTAGCTCAAGACTCCGATTAATCTTCCATTTTTTTAAAAGAAGCGTATCGAAGTTAGCTTTCCAAATATATATTTTAATAAGCCATATTCGTTCTAGAACTTTCTATAAAATTGTTTGAGTGTCAGCTGTCCGAAAGATGAACGCATTTCGGTGTTTTCGTGATTTTGGGAGCTTTCGGACACGAAAATACGATCCGTTTGAAGTTTCAGAAAGATAACACGAAGAGCTAGAACATACTTAATCTTAAAATTTAGTGAAGGCCCAATTGGTACAGTATGGTTTTAAATAAAAGAGTGACTATGCGACATAGGCATTTTGTGTAACCTATGAGCCTAGTATGGATATCATATAAATGTAGGTATCATAGGTTGTCAAAAATATGTAAGATATAGTACATATATATATATATATATATTTTTATGTAATATACGTTAGTATAGTGTGTGTGTTTGAATGAGATAAGGATGTATGTGGTTAGTGGAGAGAAGTAAGATTGATAGAGGATATGTGCTAGTGTGTTTGATGTTATATAGATGGTAGTATAGTGTGTGTGTGTGTTGTGAAGGTGAGAGAGTTGGGAGGATCATGCCATCCTATTTGACTTGAGGCTAGTGTGGTTTGTTGAGTGATTTATGTTTTGATTGAGTGGTATTGTGTTTGTATAGATGTGTGTGGTGTGTTAGAAGAGAGGGGTAGATTTGGTATATGTTTGTGTGTGTTAGTATTGGAGTGGAGAGGAATTTAAATATTGTATGTATGGATATGTTAGTATGTTAGTGGTTATATTAGAATCTATGTAGAGGTTAGAGATATCTTAGAAGTTAGATAGTGATATCTTATATAAGTTAGATAATTAGTTGTGTTAGTCTATGTTATTGTTAGTTAGAGATAACATATGTTAGTTGGTTTAGTTAGAGATGGATATTATACATTATATTATGGTTAGATATTAGTTAGTAATGTTAGTTTTGTTAGGTTTCTAAGTTAGAATAGATGGTTAGAAGTTATGTTAGAGTTGGTTTATCTTGTATTAGAGATATAAGTTAGGATATAGAGTGATATCTTGAGATACCATAGTGCTATCTTAGGATATTTTGGGTATTTGCCTATTACCTTAAGGTAATGTATTTACCTACAAGGTAAAGGGGACTTACCTACAAGGTAAAGGGACTTAGAGAGCGTTTACTTTATACTAAGGTATTAGATACTAAGGTATTGTCTATCTAATATTTTAGGGTGGATGGTTAGAGACTAGATATTTAAGGTATTAGTAGAGGTTAAGGTTTTAGTTTCCAACCAAGGTAATGGTTTATCTTACCATAAGGTAATGGGTTTACCTTATTACAAGGTAAGGTATTGGGTTTACCTAGGTAACTAAAGTTAGATATCTAAGTTATTGGTTAGCTAGTTGTCACCTCCAGTTTTCAAGAACAAATATTTTTGTCATTTTTTATTTTTAAATATTTTTGAAATTATTTATTATTTATGATATTGTTTTGGGGTTATTTGAGTCGGGTTCGAATTTCAACTCAATCCGACTTGTATCGGAGATCCGGGGTAGCTTTGACTCTAGTGGGACCCACTTATTAGTTAGACATGGCCAACACATGACAATATTTGTTAGTATGTTAGACTAATTATTTATGACTAGGTTTTGT
This sequence comes from Iris pallida, assembly GCA_029216955.1. NCBI lineage: Eukaryota > Viridiplantae > Streptophyta > Magnoliopsida > Asparagales > Iridaceae > Iris > Iris pallida. Next base: position 2,529,733 of record JANAVB010041220.1, on the reverse strand, counting down.
TAATTAGAGATTTAAAACTAGACTAATTTAGCCTCAACCTAAAACCTATTTTAACTAAATCAATTAGAGATAGATGGAGGGCATTTTAGACATTAGCTAATAGGGATAAAACCCTCTATAGGGCCGGCCACAATAGGGATAGGGGGTGAGTCACTTCATTTCATTTCTATCCATAAATTTCTCTCTCTTGTTCTTCTCCAAATTTTGAGAGTAACCACCATTGATTTTATCTCCAAATCAATCTATTTTTCCCCCAAATCTTCTTCATTTCTTCTCAACTCCATGAAAAGAGGGTACTAGCCAAGTTTGGGAGGATTTGGTTGTGGTTCGTGTCTATTTAGAGGTCTCTACGTATCGGTGTCGTATCGGGAGGAGTTTTCTTAGATTCGATCAACCGGAAGGTATAATCTCTTCTCTATTTTATCCCTACATGCATTTAGGATTCATTTGAACCCATAGGAATGACCTCCATGGTTGTGTCTCCATTTTTGTCCATTTCGTGTCCATTTGGAGCTATTAGGAGTGTCCTAGTTGTGTTTGTGTCCATGTGGAAAACCCTCAATATTGGACACTTGTGTTTAAATAATTTAATACATGTTTTAATATTATATTTTTATATGTTAAAGATGTGTTATTGCTTGTCATTACATTTTTCTCCATGTTTCATAATGTATATACAAGTATTTTTATTATTGATTGCACATATATATATATATATATATATATATATATATATATATATATATATATATTTTTTTTTTTTTTATATATATATATATATATATATATAATATATATATATATATATATTATTTATATATAATATATATTTTTTTATTATATAATATCTATATATATATATATTATATATATATATATTATATGATCACTTCAAGATGCCAAACCCTGGTGCTCGGAAGAGGAAGCCGAAGGGACCTATCCTTGCCACACCGCCCCTCCCCTTGGGTGTTGGTGGCTAGGCTGGGTTCCGGTCACCGCCCCTCCCCCTTGGGCTCCGGTCGGCCTTCCCGGCCCGGCCACCCCCGTTGGCTTCTTCTTTCCTCGGAGGCATCCACCCCACCCAAGGATGGCCGGGTTCCGCCAGGCTCTCCCCTCCGACATCGTCCCAGTGGGGGCCTCCCCCCTATCCCCTCCCCCCTCCTCCCCCAACCCCATCGGCGTCGTCGCGTCCTCAGCGGCAGCGGCGCCACCGGAATAGGCGAGGCCTATCATCGGCTACCGTTCCGGCTCCGCTCGTGTGCGCCCTCCCGTTACAGCACCTCCGTCTCTTGCTGTCCCCCCCGCTGCTTCACCGTGCGCCCCCCCTCCATGGCACTCTCCTCCATCCCGGCACCTCCACCTCTCGCCGCTCCTCTTACGCGTGGCCGCCGCCTCCTCCGAACCGGTGACGTCCCCCCCTCGGAGGCGGCCGCGTTCCTCACTCTTCGGTTGCCGGCGCCGCCCGTCCCGGCTCCAGGCGGCTCAAGTTCGATCCACGTCTCCTCCACTACTCTCCCGCCCGACGTTCTTCCCTTCGTCGGAGCACCCACCCTCGTGGGCTATGGTGGCCGCGCAGAGGCCCTTCGTTCCCTCTCCGGCCACCGCGCTATGCCCCCGATGAGCTCTACCGCCCACGTCCACGCCTCCCCGGCATCGGCCGGTGTGTCCTCGCCCGCGGTGGCGCAGCCTATGGAGCTCAGGCACACCCTTCGCCGCTTGCTGGTGGACCCTCCCACCCGGAGGTAGGCCAGCGGCCGCCCGGAGGTTGTGCCCCTTTGCTCCCTCCCTCCGGCGGCACCGCAGCCCTTCGTCCCCAGAGGCCGTTTCCCGCTCCCCTCCTCGGGCCTCCACTCCCTCCCCCGGGCGTCCGCTCCGCCCCCTTCCATTTTGCAAGCAGCATAAGCAGTACAATAAGCAGCAGCTTATTGACAGCTTATTAAGCTTTTAAGCCTCTAGTTTTAATCCGTTTAATCTCCAGTTTTCTTTAGAATTTAGCCCCCTTCCATTTAGCCATCCCTATATATTAGTTAGCCCTTATTAGATAGAGTTTGCTACCAAGTTGTTAGGTATTTGTTAGTTAGGACTTGTTAGTAGATGTTAGCTTATAAGTTAGTATAAGTTAGGATATGAGATGTTAGATTTGAGAGTTTTGGACCTAGTGGGGTGTTTAGTGAGTGTACTAGATAAGTTAGTATCCTAATAGAGCTAATATGGTTGGATAGTATAAGGAGAGTGATATCTCAAGACACCATAGGTCTCATGATACTTTAAGGTAATTTTGAGATAACCAACATGACCATAAGATGGACTAGAAGTCTAGGAAATCCAGATTTCTTGGTAGGTAAACCTTAAATAGGATAGTATCTACCCTGAGGAACCAAGGCTAGTATCTTAAGAATTAGCGGGATTTTCTTTGTAATGGGCAAGGTATCGAGAATACCTTGTAAAGGGTAAATGTTAGGATATTGGGTAATAAGGTATTGGGTTTCTAATTGCTAGGTGGTTAGAAATGGGTTGTCTTGGTAGGTAATGACTAGATGAGAGTAGTTTATGCTAGTCTTGACCCTCGTTGACCAAGAGTTGACTTTTTGACCGAAAGCCAACTTCAAGTCAACGCTTGACCTAGAATCGACCCAAAACCAAACCAGAGTTGACCAGTTGAATGAAAGTCAACTATTAGTCAACATTTGACTAGTTTGACCTAGAATTGACCCAGGATTGACTCAGTATTGACCAGAGTTGACCAGAGTTGACTTTTTGACCAAAAGTCAACTGTAAGTCAACCCTTGACCCAGATTGACCTAGTTTGACTTGGATTGACTTCCTATGACCTGTTTGACCTTGGTTTTTCTAATATGACCTAGTTTGGCTCAGTATGACCTAGTTTAGCTTGGTGCGACTTAGTTTGACCTAGTTTTGACTTAGACTTGTATATCATGACTAGATTAGCTTTCCTTTCATTATTAAACTCGATTGACTCATGGTATCTCATCTTTAGGTCTGTGATTACTCTGAGCATCTGTTCACCTTATCAGCTCAGGACCACAGGCGAGTACATTCACTTATAGTTTTTTTTTTCTTGATATCTGCTATATCCGATTCAGTTGTAGTGTCTTACTCGATTTCCAGTCACGATAGTTCACGGACTAGTATATGTTGGATTATGACATAAAATGTTATTCCTGGACTTTCTTGGTATATTGGTACCTGATATTTTTTATTTCCTGTACTGTATTGACATCGATTTGGGAGTGGGCTGGCCCCCTGCTTTTGAATCCCGTGTCATGACGTGTCATGTCTAAATCCATTATACTATTCGGGGGTGGAGAATTATTAGGGGCTATGTGATCAAAGCCTTATGTCACTATATTCATGTGCTTACGCCACTCTCACGTCACGTAGGGTGTAGCGAGATCTTATTCATGTGCTCGTTATCTAGGTTGGCCGGCATGACCCTTTCCAAATTTTTATGTGATTGTCGGGCTAAGTGGATAGCCTGTCATGTAACATTTTCCAAGCCGATCACATAACGCTCTAATAATTCAAGTCACATTTTTATTTTATTTATCATAGGAGGCTAAGTTTTGTTCGGGAGAAGGGTTACAACCCCGATCCTTGTTTGGTTTAAGGGTTGTAACTCAGCTTCCGAATAGCTCCCAAGTCATCATATATATATATATATATAATATATATATATATATATATATATTGTCGTCCTATTCAGTACTCACATCTATATATATTTCCTGTTGATTTTGTCTCGTATTTCACATATTCTACATGCTCTTATGCTATACTTTGATTGGAGGCTAGGTTCTGTTCGGGAGAAGGATTACAATCTCGGTCCTTGTTTGGTTTACGAGTTGTAGCTCGGCTTTCGAATGGTGTAACGCCCCAGTACTAAAATACATGGGACTAGGAACGTAGACATGCCAGCTATATACATACGAAGTATACTCCAAATATGGAAGCCTTGTATGAATACATAAGCTGTAAAATATAGTAGAACCATAACTAATCTCATCAATACAAAATAAATGAATAAAAGATATCATATAATAATAAATTGTCTTGATACAATATGTTGGACGGAGACAAATCCACAACCAACATGTAAAGGAAAAATACATGAGAGAATAAATGATTTTGGCGAGCGAAGCGAAGACGATCAAAGGGCAATCATCCTAGAAAAAAGTGACGATCATGGCCACAGCTAGAACACCTGTGAAAGACAAGAGCACACACCTGGCGAGATAACCAGGTCCTCAGAGGGACGTAACAAGACACACAATATCATGCCATATAAACTGAATAAATATTACTCAATTAAATAAGTCAATTGAATTATAACATGGTCCAATACACACCTATTGAACTAGCTTACCATTCCCCCAACCAAACAAGCATAGAAGATGGTAAACTAATTTACTGTGACGTATCTTTCCATGCTATGAATTCAATATGGTATCCGGACCCCAACAAGGTTCAATACCTTCTCATCGAAGTAGTAAGTCACACCTACAACCAAACATGGACAAGATGTGATGAACTAATCCGCGACAAGTTATTGTTCCAAGCCACGGTCAGATACAAGTACCCAAACCCAAAGTACTCATACCTAACGGATAAGGTAGCCTAACCGTTCTAAGTAAAATATAGTTAAGAACAATCCTTCCTGCACATGGACCCTGGCTAAATAGGATCGGCATAGTCCCCCTTAGGGCACTAGAGGCCCAATCAATAAGAGCATAACATTCCGCAGAACGTCAGTGGCCGTCAGTAATCATGGGTCATCAACCCCGTGTCTCCAGCGGAGCTTTCGGGTCGCAAGGGAAAGTACATCGAAGCCCATACGCTAAGGAATTGTCCTTTCCGTCCAATGCCTACTATGTTGTACCCACAACAGAAACCTCTATAACCGCTAAGTCAAACTAGTATGAAATTCTATTAGCGGTTAATCCTATCGCACGACTTGTACGTACTGGTGGCCAGCCAATCACGTACGTCCGTGTTCTACATGCGATACACAACTTCGTGGTACAACGTGTCAAGGCCAATGAATGCAACACACAAGGTGGTCCCTTAAATCTAGGTTTATTGTGTAAGAAAACAACTACATAGCAGGAAATATAAATGAACAGTAAGTTCTAACAAGTTATGCCATGTATCACAGTTTATTTTGCATAAAAAAATAATAAATAATGCATAAAATATGAGCTAAAATAAATAAACAGCAAATCATAAGGTGTCTTACCTGGTAGTATGCCTGGTGTACTGCAATGATCAATGTGGCACGAACTGCGACTTCGGGTAGCAACTACACAAGGTGACCTCTGATGGTGGCACGGACAGCTCTATTGGATCCAAAAGGGTCAAATTAGTTAGAGTAGACATGTGGAAGTACAGAACTGGTGAGGAAACAAGAATAATGGGGTTGGTCATGGTCTGGACGATAATCGTAGGAATTGATCAAATAATACGAATTTAGAAAATTATTTATAACCTTGAAAACTGTATTCTATTACCAAAATATTTTAGATAACTACGTACTTGAAAATCAATATATATATGTACATATATATTTTAAGCTAAAACTCTAATTTTGTCAAAATAAAATTTTAGTAGGATATTATATATTTTTATAAAAATATGTTGTTAGGTAAACACTTAAAATCAAAATCGAATTAGGCAAAAATTCTAAGTTTTATAAAGGCCAATTTTGATAGAAAACAAATGAAAATATTTAGGTAAAACCTTTTTAAAATAAATATATATAATACTTTCAGGCAACTAAAATTTTTATTAGATAAAATACTGCGATAATATTTATATCAATATCACAAAATTAATAATAATAGGCATTGAAATCCAGTTTTGAAATTACACATAGGCAGAACGCAATACTATATTTTTGTAAACATTTTTAGGAATATTTACTATATATATATATAGAAATTTTTATAGATCTAATGATAATAGTGGCCAAAATAATAATTATAATAATAATACTTAGTAATTATAAATCCTAGTCAATGTTCATTACTGTTAAAACACAAATCAAAATAACAAAAATAATTGACTAGGAATAAATGAATAATAAAATAAAATATAAAACTTGAGAACAGCTATTCTCTTCTCCAGAGAACAAAGGAGCAATAAAGAGAGAGTGAGAGAGGAGCGGGAAGAGTAGGGAAGAGTGTCACTCCCCGTTTTCGAAATACGTAAATTTTTGATTTTTCATGTATATGGTATCTGTCACCGTATCTTTATTGCATTTATCCTGTATTTGTAACTGGCCATAGCATGGAACAGTATTTCATCACGGATTAGTGTGCCACCCCTTGTCCTTGTCTGGTTGTAGGCATGGTTTACTGTTTCGATGATAAGATTTCTGAACCGTGTTGTGGTTAGGATTTTATTTAATTAATTTAATTAGTTGTATCATGTAGCATTTAACATGTCATTAGTCATGTGGTTAAGAGCATGCTTAAGCTTAGGGTTTATTTGAGTCAACCCAACCCCTATATATATTCTCTTCCTCACTCTCTCCTCCTCATCACTCTTTTCATTTCTTTTCCTCCCAACCAATAGGCAAGTACATCTTGCACCAAATAGAGAGATTATTGCATTTTTATTTCTTGATTTTTTTCTTTGATATATTGGTCTATATTGTTCTTCTCTTCATTCTCTACAAGTTTAGTTCTTGGAGTTTTTGATTTTAATGGCTAGTTTGGTGTAGATCTAAGTTTCAAAAACTAGGGTTTTATGGGTTTCCATGGTTTTGATCTATCAAACTTGGTTGTTTTCGAAAACTAATGGTCCTACGTTGTAGGAAATTCAATTCTATCCAATTTTGACCTTTGAAAAGTTAGATTTCGACTTGATTTGAGGAAGTTATGGCCAAAACAATTTTGGTCAAACTTCTATGTTCATCTGTCCTGATTCTGGCAGGGACGATGAATAGTGTCTGGCCGCATAAGAATTTCTGGCCGCATAAGAATTTCTGGCCGCATGACCATTTTTGAGCCGCATGACCATTTCTGGCCGCATGACCATTTCTGGCCGCATGAGCATTTCTGGGCCGCATGACCATTTCTGGCCGCATGAGCATTTTTGGGCCGCATGACCATTTCTGGCCGTATGACCATTTCTGGCCGTATGAGCATTTTTGGGCCGCATGAGCATTTTTGAGCCGCATAGGAATTTTTGGCCGTATAAGAAATTTTGAGCCGCATAAGGCTGATTTTTGGCTGATTTTGATTGTTTGATGCTCTTTTTGACTGATTTGTGGCCAGAATTTCTCCAAACTTCCAACATGAAAGTTGTAGATCTTTGTCTTGGCTTCAAGGACCTTCATGTCTCACTTTAACCAGAATTTACATGTGACTTTTATGTCACGAGGGGTCCACGCGACTTCCTGACTTGACCATGTTCCTGACCTGATTACCTGTATACGTGCTGGTACATGTTCTAAGTGTGTATTGAGATACAATATTAGTATGCACTGCGGTGCCATTTAATGAGTGTACTGAGGTGTGACTCTACATGCTAAGTGATCATTCGTGTTATATGTCAATACATGTGTACCTTCCAGCACAGTCATGGTAATTGGTCAGTAATAGTATCGTGGTATGTTGTTTGTTGTTTGAAGCATTACACTAAGCATGGATCTAGATTGAGCCGATGTGGATTCATACTTAGGGTACACGTACTATGGTACGACATATAGGAGGATGACCATGTGACCACGACATGTAATTCAATATCGAGATAGGGTTAATCTAAGAAACTCAAATTGGTAGATGCATTGGGTGGGAAGAATCCCGAGATCGTGCCATACTGGCCACCCCAGGTCCTGTCCTGACGTGTCGGGTTGGCCACCACGGATACAGTTTCATCCGCCTATAGTGGATGACTATATCCGATTCCTACGCGCTATGTGTTATATGTTTTAGCACGGTGGCCTTACGGAGGACCGGTGCATAATCAAAGTGCTATGTGTATATGTATATTGGTTTGGCTAGCCCTACTGGGTTGACACGATCTGAGGATTCATATATATGCATTACTGGGATAATCCAGACAAATCATAAAAAGCCGTAGGATTGATTGGCCGCTTGTAAGCTGACTTGTTTGATATGTTTTTCTGTTAGCTACCGAAGAACATGGACTATCGTGGTGCGTGGTCCAACCCATGTCTTTGTTTGGTTGTTGGGTTGGACTATTGTGCTGCGATAGGCTATGGACCAAAGTCGTGATCAGAAGCCCTTTTTACCTGCCCATGGTTATAGGATATATCTTATCTCGGCACGATATTGGCACCGTTTGTCCTTGTTTGGTTGTAAGGGTGTCGTATTGTCTCGATGATATGGTATAAGCCTATAACTCTGAATCAGGTCTTGTTTAACTCATTGGATTTATCTCACTCTTTTGTGCTCCCTTGTGGTACTTGCTATTCGGGGCCTGACCCCGCTGGTTTTGTTTGGCCAGATCTCGTAGCAGCTCCAGAGGATCCAGCCTTTCACCCGAACAATGGTGCACACCAGGAGTATGGGCGCCAGGGACCTGTAGAAGCATGGAAAATATTAAAAAAGGATCCATGCGGCCAAGAAATCCCATACGGCTCAGGAAGCCCATGTGGCTCACAGATTCATGCGGTACAAGGGGCTATGCGGCTCAAGACATCCTATGCGACTCAGAAGACACGTGGCGTAACATTGTTCCCTCCAACCCATGCTGCATTAATTACTTTGACGGCTGACAACTCGAAAAAGTGATAGCCCTGACACGAGGAAGTAATTATGACTCTGTCATAATGACAGACTTCTAGGGAAGAGAAAGAGATCTCTGACACAATCCCCTGAGAGCCATAAAAATGCCACGTAGCCTTGCCACGTGGGCGTTCGTATGCGGCTCGAGCAAAGACTCCTCCTGCGGTTCAGAATAAACCGCCCTATGCGGCTCAGGCCGAGATAGCCTCATGCGGCTCGAGCAAAGACTTCTCATGCGGTTCAGAATGAAGTCGTCCTATGCGGCTCAGGCCGAGACAGCCTCATGCGGCTCAAGCAGAGGCTTTCCCATGCGGTTCAAGAGGACCATTTCCATACGACTCAGGTGGATGTATCCCTATGCGGCTCGCAATGATCCCCTCCATGCGGTTCAAAGGCTCGAGGGAGGGCCACTACCCAGGCAGCCCTGACACGTGGCCCTAACCTTATGCAGCCCAAAATCATATGCGGCTCAATCATCATGCGGTTCAGATCCCCCAGTGGCTCCTAAGACACGTGTCCTAAGCTGATCAATTTCTCAAATTTATTGCAATCAAAGATTGGGTTAAATCCCAATAATCTAGGACACGTGACAGGAGAATAAATCAAATTTATTCACAGACATCAGAAGATCATTATGAGAAAGATTTATTCCAATCAGCATTAATTGCTGATAAGATTTGGTGTAATCTACACTCAATGGTCTGGATTCGTCATAATCAAAACGAATGGCCTAGATTGACCAATCCACAGGCCGCCGCCATCTCCAGGAGGCAATCATTGTAAACCCTAATGATGCTCCCACTATTATAAATAGTAAGGTGCCATTCCCTTGTGAGAGAAAAAAAGAGATACGCACATACAGAGAGGAGCACACATGAGCCCTTTTAGAGATCAGAGAGAGCACCAGAGTACTTGGAGAGAAGAGCAGAGAGAGCAAAGAGAGCACTTCTTCAATGCTGAGCAAATCTTCTGGAGCCAAGGCTGCACACCGATCGTCCAAGGAGTAAGGCAGGACTGCCGTCGCCTTTCCGAGCCTCTATTGTCACCCTCCAGAATCTAAAATAAATAATTGTACTTAGTCTGCTGTACCTAGGCTTTCGTCCCTAGGCTTTCTTTGTACAAGCGAGTTTGTGTTGTGAGTCTAAGTTCAGTCCTTCCATAAAACTGTTCTGTACTTTTACAATCAATGGCAAACACGATGGCGACTCTGCTGGGGACAAACTTCTCCACGGCTGAAGAGTTGGTGACACAGTCGGATGCAGCCATGCTTGGCTCCACGCAACAGAAGATGGTCGTCCGTTTCGACCAACAGGCATTCGAAGAGATGCTCTCTGAAGGAAGTGCTGACCCGATCCAGAAACGAACCCGCACAAAGAAAGCTCGCTGCGAGTGGAGGCCGAAGTCATTCGCTCCTCCACAAGCTCTTGACGGGATACTCTCTGCTGCTCAAAACGGCGAGGGCGATTCTCATACGGCTCACTTCAAGCCATAAAGAACTCTGCTGTTCCCAAGTCCGGCAAAGGAAAACACTACGATGATGGACTTACAGGGGCAAAGAGTGACTCTGTACGTCCCAAGAAGAAGCCAAACACTCCTGCCAACCACATGCAGGAGGCTTATGAGTGTGGATCCACCAGCCGCATGAAGAAAATCCATGCGGCCAGATCATCCAGCCGTATAAAGAAGAATCATGCGGCTGAGACTCCCAGCCGCATGAAGAAAGGCCTATGCGGCTACGCCTGCCAACCGCATACAGACCACCAAAGACAGCCGCATGATGCCTACTCCATGCGGTTCCGTCTTCGACCGCCTCTCTTATGGCCCTGATCTCTTGTGCTCCCAAGAAGACATGTCTGACTCTCTCCAGTATCACTTAGACTCTTCCTACTATGTGCCCTTACGCACTAGAGTGAAGAAGTCTAAGGCAGCGCGAGCCTGGCGAGTTCGATCCGCTGATCTACCCTCTGACCATCCGAGCGTCCTGCATACCGTTATGCGGGCCTCAGATGGGAAGTTGTACAGAACCACTCGAGTCCAGCCCCCGGCGGCGGACGGACAGAGAGGTTCGCAAAAGTCTCCCAAAATTTCGGAAGCAGAGATGGTCGACCCCGTCCCATCTAACTTGCGCGAGGCTACCCTCCACAAACGCAAGGAAAGAGAAGACACATCGGGGTGCAAAAAGTCCTCTCACGGACGCCACTGCACTCAAGTCATCGTCAGCTGCTGCTGCAACAGTGCGACGGCACAAAAAAGCCGGCAGTCCGTATTTCAAAGACTGCGACAGCCATCTTCAGAAGACGAGGCACTTCCCGTCGTATCTTGTAACTCTGCTCGGAAAGTCCCCACTGATGGAAGGGGGAAGAAGACAAGTATTCCCGGCCCGAAAATCTCAACCACTGCGACCAAAAGACTGTCGTCTAAGCGGGTGCCCACCACCAAGTTTTCTAAGGTACTCGCACTAAGACGAAGTCTGCTACAGTAGGAGATTCATCGTCCATAACGTAGGGGGTTGCTGAGGCTGGGGGTAGCACCCCTCCGAGCCTCCACAGCAACCCAATGTTCCAAGAAGACGAGCCGGGGAAGACAACTTCCCATCAGATGTAGCAAATCTCGACGTCCCCGAGGACATCCACAACTCCCAAGACGAGGCGAACTCAAAGATTGGGGGTACTGTTCCTTCTGAGTCTGAATCAGAAGGGAACATACCCACATACTCCGACGACTTCTCACTACAGGGGTACGATTCGAAGGGCGCTTCCTCCACCGCTCCGTCTACCTCTCCTCATATAAAAACGGTATTCATGACAGACAGCAACCAAGGTGGTTCCAGTGATCGCCAGCGCATCGACAGTCTCGAAGCCATATTGCTTGCTTTGGTCAAATCTGTAGACGAGATTAAAGCGGCCCTTCCAACTCAGCAAGGAGGGATGCCTGGCCTAACCAGCACGGGTCCCGCGGTCAATACGGACTCGAATTCGGCAGCACCGAACCTGGGCAACAATCCTCCGAAAACAACGGCCCCCACCGCCGTGGACAAAGCCCACGAAGTAAGAAGAGAGATCCAAGAGCTCCGAGCCATGTTCCACGCCCGAGAGAATTCCCAAGACCTCAGAATACGGCAACCATACCCCGTTGCATGGAGAGATGTGCCATTCCCACCAAGATATAAGCCGTTCAATATCAATCCCTATGATGGCAAGACCTCAGCAAGTCGGTACATCATTTACTTCGAGGTCACCACCGACCATTTGTTCCATGACGTTATTCTCACACGATTATTTATCGGGGCATTGGAAGGAGTCGCCTTCGACTGGTATCGTAATCTGCCGGACAACTGCATCCACTCCTTCGTCGGCTTCAAGCGCATATTCTTGGAGAGATTCTACGAAGTAGGGCAGGACGTCACTATGTCCACCCTCATGGACGTCGTCCAAGGGAGAAGGAGCTGACAAGGAACTACATCGAGCGGTTCTGCCAAACCGCCATGAAGCTACCCTCCGGAAATCCCGATTCCTCCTTGATTGAAATTTGCCAAAAGAGACTGCTTCCAACGATCAGTCTCTGGATGGGCGAAAGTCAATTCAAGGATTGGAAGACGTTCATCATCAGCGCCACAAGCACGGAAGAACGATTGAAAAAGGCTCGCCAACTGGGATTGCACATCTCGGAAGGAGAAAACAAGGCAAGCGTCCCAACAACGATAATGGGGGTAGCCCCTCCAATAATCGGGATAGCAAAGGAAAGCAGGCTATGGTGGCCGACACGGCACAAAAACCTGAGCCAAAGCTAGCAGACAAACAAACGCAGATCACGTACTCCTTCGAAGACGGTCACGTCAAGCCCATCTTGGATACGCTCATACAAGGAGACAGAATCCAGCTTCCTCCACCAAGACGGGAACCGTGGCCGGCAGAGATGGAGAATCCAAAGTACTGCCATTATCATCGCTATGTCCATCATGCACACGACTGCTACCAGCTGAAACGGTACATCCAAAACCTTATCGATTCGAATGCTCTGGCCATCGATTTTGAAGAGGTAACCGTGGCAGCCAATATGGTGTCGGTACAATTCGACAGCTTCCCTCCAACGGAGACTCAAGACGGGGTGGTCCCATCCCTCTGGCGACAATGGAGATTGCTAATCTTCCACCTCCCCGAGATCAGGCTGCTGGTCTAGTGCCCCTCACCACATCACGAGGGAGATCATATGGATCCATCCGGACTTAGTATCAGAAGTAACACAGCCCACACCATCTTCCACCTACAAAAGAACAGTAGAAAAGTCAGGACCTGCCACACAATCTCGGCAGACATCGAGAAAGCTATAGCCGTCGTCACGCGGTCTAGAGCGCAATCCAACCTGTGGTTGACAATCCAGCTGAAAATCATCAACCCACTACAACTGATGCTCCGAGACTGGCTCAGCCTTCGACGACCGACAAGCCTAGGCCGAGGGAGACTCGCTTCGACAAATCCCTGAAAAGAGGCAGCCCAAGGGCTAGAGAGGCCCTACAACTTTGATATCTTAGCACAGTTGGCTAACACACGGCCAAGTTGTCACTATACGAACTCCTAAGGCTCTCCAAGGACGTTCGTATTGCATTAAGCGAAGCACTCCAAAATGTCGATGCCTATCCGGCTCAATCCAACCTCACCGGGGAGGACTCACCCGTGGATCTCCAGGACAGCGCCTGTACGGAGCAATGCCCAACATCATCTTTACTCCGCGGGACATGCTCATCAAAACTAATCTACACGATCGCCCATTATACTACACGGGATACATCGACGACGTGAAGGTGGATCGGATGCACATAGATCCTGGCTTTTCCATCAGCATCATCCCGAAAGGTCTGCTACATCATCTCCGCATCCAATGCATCGCCTGACACCCACAAGCACCACTATCAGCGGCTTCAATTCGGGCAGGAGCTACCCAATCGGGAAGATTCGTCTGAAGTGTCAAATTGGCGATCTCCAATCCGAAGTCACCTGCTACGTCATAGATGCAGACACTTCTTACAACATCCTCTTGGGGCACCCATGGATACACGATTACATGATCGTGCCTTCCACGCTACACCAGTGCTTCAAATATGTCGACAAACACGGCTTCGTGAGGACAGAATTTGCTGATATCGATCCCTTCAAAGGGGTCGAATCCTACTACTCAGACTCCTGCCTATACGAAAAGTCAAAAAGGCACCTTGATGAAGGAGATGTACAAGCTCATACCGAGACAGCTCCGGGTCAGAAGAACCTCTGACGATCCACCTCTAAGCTCGTAAACCGGGCAGGTCCATATCCCTTACTGCCACCCTGCGGAAGGACGCGATCAGCCTCTCGGCACAGGAGGAGCAGATGATAATCCGGCTGCCAAGGTCCGGCCAAGTGCCGAGACCCACAACGGGGCCACTGACAATCAGACTGCCGAGAATCGGTCAACCCCAAACGGAGAAGCTCAATCCCTCCGATAGGCCACTAACGATACGCCTTCCCAAGAAGGGTCATCACCCCGATGCAAGGTCTGACACTTCTAGCGAACCAGCCACTCCTCGCTCCACATCAAATGCCAAACTGGGGGTTGCTAGTCTGCCAACAACTCCACGCTCTGTTCCATCAGCTGAACCTATGACGATCAAGCTACCCAGGTCATCCCTCACTCTTCACTTACGCAGGAGGTAGCCGAAGAGGAACCAAAGCTAGCCAAGTATGTGGCTGCCCACACAGATGCTCCCTCCGCTGATGATGTAATCCCCCTAGAAAAGATAACTTACTTCATCAATAAAGGGTTATCTTTGAACTACACCGAGCTCAATAAGCTATGTACAATGTATGCTATGGAACACGGTATGGGCACTCACCTACACACACAGGTGACAAATGTGTACACCACGATCCAGCTTACTCTAGTAGAAACGCTTACCGAATAATCGAGGGAGGGGACCATCCAATCATCTTCGCCGAAAGGACGACCCGCATCCCTTTACCATCGAGAAAGTCGACCTCGGGTCAGATGCCGGAAGACTGCCTCTGTATCTTTATAGCCCCCAATCCAAATATCTCATGTAGAAACAAGGGTATGATCTGGAGATGACGCCAGGTTTGAACTACGACACTGGACGACGATTACCTTTAAAGCCGCCAGTCCCGACGGGCAAACCACGGGACTACTATAGCAAAACTCGATGCGGGTTAGGGTATGTAACGCCTACTACGACCCCTGAGAGTTCAGATGAAGAATGCGACTGGAAGTCACATTCAACCGGGTCACCAACTTCTGACTCGGATACCAGCATCGGAGACGTGTTCAGACAAGTCTTGTCAGTCAATATGGCATTCGCCGACGCTTACGAGGAAGAAAAACATCCCCGAGATCCTCGAGCTAGAGCCGTAGGCCCAGCAATTAGATACAATGGAAAAAATGGTTCGAACTCAGAGAACCTCCTACTGAAGGTGAAGTCATACAGGTTGACCTCGGCAGCGAATCTTCTCCAAAACCAATTTTTGTCAGTAAAAGCCTAGCAGACGAAGAGCGGGAGTCGCTGCTAGAACTTGTCAGAGAATATATTGATGTGTTCGCCTGGAGCTATGAAGACATGCCAGGGTTAAATCCCGATATTGCTCTTCACAAACTCAACATTCGGCCGGATGCGAAGCCAGTCAAGCAACAACAGCGATGCTTCCGTCCAGGCATCATGGACACGATCGAAGCCGAAGTCAACAAACTGATAGCCAGTAGCTTCATTCGTGAGGAACAACATCCCGACTGGGTCGCCAATATAGTGCCCGTCCTCAAGAAGAATGGGAAGATTCGAATCTGCATCGACTTCCGCAATCTGAACGAGGCGTGCCCCAAAGATAAATTTCCCCTTCCTACCACAGACATCATGATCGACAATACCTGCGGCTTCGAACGTATGTCATTCATGGATGGCTTCTCGGGGTACAACCAAATCAAAATGTCTCCTGACGACGAAAAGTATATATCATTCCGAACACCAATTGGCATATACTGCTACACAGTTATGCCTTTCGGTTTGAAGAATGTCAGTGTCACATATCAAAGAGCTATGAGCATCATCTTCAGAGACCACTTACGCAAGACCATGGAGTGCTATGTTGACGACATAGCCGTTAAGAGTCGCTGCAAGGGAGACCATCTGCAGGATCTAAGGATGGTATTCGACCTAATGCGAGCGCACAATTTGAAAATGAACCCTACGAAGTCCTTTTGGGCGTATCCAGCGGGAAGTTCTTGGGCTTCATCATCACTGCACAGGGTATCCATGTAGACCCTGAGAAGACGAAAGCAATCATGGATATGGGTCCTCCGAGAAATCTTCGCGAACTCAAAGGCCTTCAAGGGAGGCTAGCTTACATCAGGAGATTCATTTCTAACCTCTCCGGGCGATGTCGACCATTCACCCATCTCATGAAGAAAGGCGTCTCATTCGTACGGGATGAAGAATGCCAGCGCGCCTTCGACAGCATCAAAAAATATTTGTCGAACCCTCCAGTCTTGGTGGCCCCGGTTTCTGGAAAACTATTCCTGCTCTATGTACGAGCAATGGAACATTCCCTCGGGGCTCTACTGGCACAAAACAACGACGCAGGCCATGAGCAAGCCATATATTACCTCAGCCGAATGATGATTGGGCCAGAGCACCGATACACCGCTGTGGAGAAAGAATACCTTGCTCTGGTGTTCGTCATTCAGAAAATGTGGCACTATGTCACCGGACAAACGATACATGTGATCTCATGAGTCAACCCTCTCAGGGTCCTCATGACTAAACCAGGGGCACTCAGCTCTCGCCTCGCTATGGGCAATATTGCTGCCCCTTATCATATGATCTTCGTCCCACAAAAGGCAGTCAAAGGTCAAGCCCTGGCAGACTTCTTAGCAGCCCACCCAGGCTCGAAGTCTTCCAGAATATATGAAGAGATCCCAGATGAGGTCGCCGACTCGCATGCAATCTCTCATGATGATATATGGCGAATGTTCTTCGACGGTGCTTCGAGGACCGGACCTAAAGGCAATATCGTCGTCGGAGTCGGGGTAGTGCTGGTCTCCCCTTCCGGATTGGTGATCAACCGCGCTTATTCCCTCACTGAACCCTGCTCTAACAATATGGCCGAGTACAACGCTCTGGTCATTGGCCTCCAACTTACAAGAGAGCTGGGGGTAGAATACCTTGAAGCATATGGCGATTCCTAACTAATCGTCAATCAGATCCGAGGCTCATACGAGGTTCGCCACGAAGACAAGATCCCTTATCACCAAATAGCAATTGACATTATTTCATTGTTCGAGGGGTTCTTCATCGAACATGTCTCCAGACTCCGAAATATCGAAGCTGATGCCCTAGCTGGTCTTGCCGCTTCCCTAGCAGTTCCGAACTATGATCGCCAATCAGTGGATGTGATAGGCCACGAACTGGTCTGTCCCAAGAACAATATGCAATTCGTGGTGAGTTATTCCGCCAGACGATCGATGATGCCCCAGATTGAAGACAACCATTCATCGACTTCGTCGTCTACGACATCCTGCCCGAAAACCCAAAGGAAGCCACTTCCATCAGACGGCGTTCTCTTAGATTGTTCTACGATACAGAGACGAAAATGCTGTATCGCCGCTCCTACGACGGATTACTGCTTCGGTGTCTGTCAAACGCAGAAGCCAAAGAAGCCGTACGAGAAGCTCATAACGGTATTTGCGGGGCCCACCAGCCCGGTCCTAAATTGTAGGACCGTCTTCGACGAATGGGCTACTATTGGCCCACGATGGTGGCAGATATGATAGATTATGCTAGAAAATGCAAAGCCTGCCAAGTCCACGCGGACTTCATTCACCAACCATCCGAATTTCTACATCCGACAGTGGCGTCCTGGCCATTCGAAGCATGGGGAATGGATATCGTTGGTCCAATCACCCCACCTTCCTCCCGAGGATATCGCTTCATACTTGCGATCACTGATTACTTCTCCAAATGGGCGGAAGCTGTCCCACTCACAGAAGTCAAGACTTCAAACGTGATCAGCTTCCTTAAGCATCACGTCATCTACCGCTTTGGACTACCCCGAAGGATCTTCCATGATAATGGTCCGCAGTTTGCAAGCCACGCTTTCTATCGATTTTGCGATAAGCACCGTATTCAGAATATTGCTTCGATACCGTATAATCCGCAGCGAACGGGATGGCAGAGGCATTCAACAAAACAATCATCAAACTCCTCAAGAAGTTTGTCTCCTCTAATAAACGCGACTGGAACGAGAAGCTCGGTGAATGTTTATGGGTACCGTACTACAGTCCGAACAGCTACCGGGAACACACCATTCTCTCTAGTATACGGGAGTGAGGTAGTTTCCCATTAAAGACTCAAATACCCTCACTCCGCGTCGCCCTCACTTATCAATTGACGACGGATGACAACTACCGGCATCGACTACAAGAGTTGGAGACCTTAGATGAAAAGTGCCTCCTAGCTCAGCAAAGGATCGAGCTATACCAAGCACGAATCTCAGGAGCCTTCAACAAGAAGGTCAAAATTAGAACATTCCAAGTGGGCGATCTTGTTCTGGCAGTCCGGAGGCCAATGGCCATGACTCACAAGACCGCCGGCAAGTTCTAGCCAAAATGGGAAGGTCTATTTGTCATCGAGGCCGTGTTCTCCAACGGTGCTTACCGCCTCGCTAAGCAAAATGGAGACTTGCTCATGTTGCCCGTCAACGGCAAGTTCCTGAAGAAATATTATGTCTAAATGACATTTTCCAGATCATTGAGTCATGTACCCGCTGGTGCTACTGAAGTCACATCAACAAAATTCCAGATCATTGAGTCATGTACCCGTTGGTGCCGCTGAACTCATATTCACAACATTCCAAATTATCGAGTCATATACCCGCTGGTGCCGCTGAACTCACACCTCCAAATTTCTAGGTTATCGAGTCATGTACCTACTGGTGCCGCTGAACTCACGACCACTCATCCAGATTATCGAGTTATGTACCCGCTGGTGCCTCTGAACTCACATTCCGGTGACTCTTTCAGATAGTAAGTCATGTATGATCATACCTCTGAACTTTTTTCCTGGAAGAGATCCTCCCTCATGATCCACTACCCTCACTCCAGTGCACAAAAAGGGTAATCGATCCACAAATTTCTAAAACGCCATGTCCTCATTACCTCTGAGTCGTTCCACTTCCGCCAAAAATAAATTACCCCTTGCATAGACCTTCCATATCCTCATTACCTCTGAGTCGTTCTATGTACCCTCCTTCATTGAGCCCACTCCTGCCATGTCTCATTACCTCTGAGTGGGAAGGCTCCGTCGAAGAAACCCTCATATTTGCCATGTCCTATTACCTCTGAGTAAATATGTTGGTCCTCTCTCGACTTATTGTACCACAAAACAAAAAACCCAGGGTACACCCAGGATAATAGGTCCACAAATATCCTCCGTTGAGTCCACTCCTGTCATGTCCTCATTACCTCTGAGTAGGAAGACTCCATGGTAAAACCTTCGTACTTGCCATGTCCTCATTACCTCTGAATAAGTATGTTGGTTCTCTCTCGTCTTATTACCCGTACCCTGAACCAGGGTACGCTAAGGGTAATAGGTCCACAAATGTCCTCTGTTGACCATAAATGTCCTCTGTTGACCAAATGTCCTCTGTTGACCACAAATATCCTCCGTTGAGTCCACTCCTGCCATGTCCTCATTACCTCTGAGTGGGAAGACTCTACGGTAAAACCCTCATACTTGCCATGTCCTTATTACCTCTGAGTAAGTATGTTGGTTCCCCTTCATCCTATTATCCGTATCCCAAGTCAGAGTACGCCAAGGATAATAGGCCCACAAATGTCCTTTGTTAAGTCTCTTAGTATAGGCCCACCATTCCTCATCATGCCCCGGGAGCCCAGCTGCTCTATGGTACTCTATCTCCCGATACTTGGAACATCCACAACAACATTACGTGGAGCTGTTCTAGGTATCCCCAATCAAACTTGTTATCCGTACCTAAAACTAAGGTATGCTATGGGTAACAGGTCCACAAACAAGCCCCCCATGCGGGACAAACATCACCACAAAACCAAGGCGTTTCGATTCTCGTGCAGAACGAAAACTAACTCTTCGGTTGTCGAGGCAAGCCGTCTAAAATGAAGGCCAAACTCCTGGGATCCTGTACCGAAAAGTGGCCTTTAAAGCTGGCGGCGAATCAAACAGCATTTAATGCAAAGGATTACCATACGTGGCAACGATGATGTGGCCGAAAGTTCTATACGACTGAACTAGCGATGTGGACTCACCTATCTATGTGGTTTAAATACTCATGGCAAGGGTGGCATATACGGCCAGAAGAATACGACCATACTTCTTATTCAAAGTATTTCAATTTTGTAAATTGAAAACTTTGAAGGGGGTCTTATAGAAGCATGAAAAATATTAAAAAAGGATCCATGCGGCCAGGAAATCCCATGCGGCTCACAGATTCATGCGGTACGAGGGGCTATGCGGCTCAAGACATCCTATGCGGCTCAGAAGACACGTGGCGTAACATTGTTCCCCTTCAACCCATGCTGCATTAATTACTTTGACGGCTGACAACTCTGAAAAAGTGACAGCCCTGACACGAGGAAGTAATTATGACTCTGTCATAATGACAACTTCTAGGAAAGAGAAAGAGATCTCTGACACAATCCCCGGAGAGCCATAAAAATGCCACGTGGCCTTGCCACGTGGGCGTTCGTATGCGGCTCGAGCAAAGACTCCTCCTACGGTTCAGAATGAAGCCACCCTATGCGGCTCAGGCCGAGACAGCCTCATGTGGCTCGAGCAAAGACTTCTCATGCGTTCAGAATAAAGCCGTCCTATGCGGCAGCAGAGGCTTTCCCATGCAGTTCAAGAGGACCATTTCCATACGGCTCAGGTGGATGTATCCCTATGCGGTTCGCAATGATCCCCTCCATGCGGTTCAAAGGCTCGAGGGAGGGCCACTACCAGGCAGCCCTACACGTGGCCCTAACCTTATACGGCCCGAAATCATATACGGCTCAATCATCATGCGGTTTAGATCCCCCAGTGGCTCCTAGGACACGTGTCCTAAGCTGATCAATTTCTCAGATTTATTGCAATCAAAGATTGGGTCAAATCCTAATAATCTGGGACACGTGGCAGGAGGATAAATCAAATTTATTCGCAGACATCAGAAGATCATTATGAGGAAGATTTATTCCAATCAGCATTAATTGCTGATGAGATTTGGTGTAATCTACACTCAATGGTCCGGATTCGTCATAATCAAAACGAATGGCCTAGATTGACCAATCCACAGGCCGCCGCCATCTCCAGGAGGCAATCATTGTAAACCCTAATGATGCTCCTACTATTATAAATAGCAAGGTGCCATTCCCTTGTGAGAGAAAAAAGATATGCACATACAGAGAGAGGAGCACACAGGAGCCCTTTTCGAGATCAGAGAGAGCACCAGAGAACTTAGAGAGAAGAGCAGAAAGAGAGCAAGGAGCACTTCTTCAACGCTGAGCAAATATTCTGGAGCCAAGGCTGCACACCGATCGTCCAAGGAGTAAGGCAGGGCTGCCGTCGCCTTCCCGAGCCTCTATTGTCACCCCCAGAATCTAAAATAAACAATTGTACTTAGTCTGCAGTACCTAGGCTTTCGTCCCTAGGCTTTCTTTCTACAAGCGAGTTTGTGTTGTGAGTCTAAGCTCAGTCCTCCCATAAAACTGTTCTGTACTTTTACAATCAATGGCAAACAGGACCATGAATGGGTTTCCTCTTCACCACTCTGATATCTTATATTTGTACTTGGCGTTTAGCCACTGGCACTTATTTAGCCGGCAGTTCTGGACACTAGTTTCCTTTGCATAATTGTAATTAAATCAGACTGCAGTGACTATAGTTATGTACTATTGACTCTCGAAACTAGCTCATCATTTTGTATAGCTAGACTCATGAATCATTCTGATGAAGCGTCGGGGACGCCTTACTGCTTTGTCTTATGATCATTTTTTACTGCTTCTTGTTTTGATTGATTGAGACATAGATGCTCTGTGGGACCATAAGAGACCTGATTGTAGCATGTACCCCCTAGTCTCTTGACAGCCACGATCGCCGTATGATGTTTATATACCTCATACGGTATAGCTGGCCTAGTCTGCTCAGTATTCTGGTACTGGGGCATGACAAGGTTTTAGTGGTGGCCCATGCAGGTCTATTTTCAGACTTATGGGGTGTTGCGATTATAGGAGTCTCAATCAAAACATGTTCCCCTTGATCTCCTGATTCGTCTTCTCTTTCTCCCACCTTATTGCTAACATGATTATCATCCTCGATTCTTTTTCGTCCTGTCTTTTGATACCTTGTATCCTTTCCTTAGGGTCACATCATTCTCGGCTATTGGAGGAGCCGACATGGGAGAGAATCCAGTAGATCAGGGACCAGTTGGAGATCAGTAAGGGGTAGCCCCTCTACCCGGACAGATTCCCATCGAGAACGTTACCGAGCATAAGCCAGTTGAGCTACAGAGGCCAGAGGATCCCATACCTCCAGTGATGCTGGTAGTACCAGTAGCACTAGATGTCGGTACTATTGCAGATTATTATAGGGTTATTGGAGACCGAGCAACGCCAGACGGCAGCCCAACAGCAACAACAAACCCGACAGCAAGAATAGAATGTGCTACAGAATCAGGGGTTGCAATTAGCCCTTGAGAGAAGTGTCAGAAATAATTCAGGAGCGTCCAGAAGGTTTTGTCGACTTAACCCGAGATATTTTAACGGCACGGAGGATGCCATCACGGCGGATGCTTGGCTTCAAGATACAGAGGCCATATTGACTGCAACAAAGGTTCCAGCAGAAGAAAAGGTTGACCAGGTCAGACTTTTACTTCAGGATCTCGCCCGCGATTGGTGGGCATCGAAAGAGGTTGGAATGAGGCGTCCTGTTCCCTGGGATAGCTTCAGTACCAGATTCGAGGCCAAGTACTTTGGCGTGGTTGCACGATATGAGCTACACCAGAGGTTTATCAGTCTCAAACAGGCTGGTAAGATAGTGGATGGTTATGCAGCGGAGTTCTGCAGTTTAAGTAGGTTTGCTCGGATGATGGTGGCGACAGAGCCAGAGAGAGCAATGAGGTTCCAGCAGGGACTTCACCTAGAGATTTTGTAGCTGGTCGAGGGGCACGACTACCAGAAATTTGATACAGTATTGACGGTGGCTCGGAGGCACGAGCTTACTATTTAAAGGTTATCAGCAAGGACTGGGGGCCAGAATAGGTCTCATACGCAGGGTGCTGGGGGAGAAGCAGTACCTCGGACGTCAACCCCAGCACCTGGCATCCGTATTCATGATGCAGCACCAGTAACGACAATTGTGACTATACCAGTTCGACAGCAGCAATAGAGGAACCAGCAGCAGCGTCAGGAAGCACCAGTTGGTTGTACTTACTGTGGTAAGGGAGGGCACACTAGGAATGTGTGTCATTCAGCTAATGGATTATGCTTGAGGTGTGGCAGTCCAGACCATAGGATTGCCAATTATCCTATGATGCAGAGGCCAGGAGGGCCAGCTCAACAGTTTCCGGCGTTGCCAGCTCCAGAGGTAGCACCGTATCAAGGGCCAGCACTAGCAGTGAGGCCACTAGCCCAGCGCCCATTACTGACGCAAGCTCAGATGTACCGACAAGCGCAACATCAGGTTGGACAGCAGGGCCAGGGAAGGCAAGGATAAAGGCAAGAAGAATTTGGAGTATTAGAGCAGAGGTTGGCCGAAGGCGGTCAGATTGTGGGTAAGATTTTAATATTATTCATTATAATTCCTTGAGTTCTATATTCGAAGAGTGAAGGCAACTTTTTTATCTCACCCATCTGCTCTCGTATCATGTGATACGTGATATTCATCATGTGTCTTGATTACGAGAGTACGTCCTGGGCAGAGTCTCGTTCTTGATTAGTCATTGGTACCGACTTATCTCAAGCATTGACCCTTGTCCACTTTGGGTGTCAGTGTAGGACCTCGAGGACGAATTCCTACCTGACTTGAGAGGCATATTTTATTCGTATGTCTTCGATCATTTCCTTCTAGGGTATGATTATTGTTTGTGCTCTTACTTAATTATTCTTGCTTTCTTAAACTGTTCATGTGCCATATGTTGTTTGATAATTGTGCTTGCTATATGTCATGAGTGTATTTCGTGATCTGAAAGCATGCTCAACTAGCCTTATCGAAATTTCGAGGACAGAATTTTTCTAAGGAGGGTAGAGATGTCACTACCCGTTTCCGGAATACGTAAATTTTTGATTTTTTATGTATATGGTATCTGTCACCTGTATCTTTATTGCATTTATCCTGTATTTGTAACTGGCCATGGCATGGAACAGTATCTCGTCGCGGATTAGTGTGCCACCCCTTGTCCTTGTCTGGTTGTAGGCATGGTTCACTGTTTCGATGATAAAATTTCTGAACCGTATTGTGGTTAGGATTTTATTTAATTAATTTAATTAGTTGTATCATGTAGCATTTAACATGTCATTAGTCATGTGGTTAAGAGCGTGCTTAAGCTTAGGGTTTATTTGAGTCAACCCAACCCCTATATATATTCTCTTCCTCACTCTCTCTCCTCATTCACTCTTTTCATTTCTTTTCCTCCCAACCAATAGACAAGTACATCTTGCACCAAATGGAGAGATTATTGTATTTTTATTTCTTGATTTTTCTTTGATATTATAGGTCTATATTGTTCTTCTCTTCATTCTCTACAAGTTTAGTTCTTGGAGTTTTTTATTTTAATGGCTAGTTTGGTGTAGATCTAAGTTTTAAAAACTAGGGCTCTATGGGTTTCCATAGTTTTGATCTATCAAACTTGGTTGTTTTCGAAAACTAATGGTCCTATGTTATAGAAAATTCAATTCTATCCAATTTTGACCTTTGAAAAGTTAGATTTCGACTTGATTTGAGGAAGTTATGGCCAAAACAATTTTGGTCAAACTTCTATGTTCATCTGTCCTGATTCTGGCAGGGACGATGAATAGTGTCTGGCCGCATAAGAATTTCTGGCTGCATGACCATTTTGAGCCGCATAAGAATTTCTGGCCGCATGACCATTTCTGACCGCATGAGCATTTTTGGGCCGCATGACCATTTCTGGCCGCATGAGCATTTTTGAGCTGCATAGGAATTTCTGGCCGCATAAGAAATTTTGAGCCGCATAAGGCTGATTTTTGGCTGATTTTGATTGTTTGATGCTCTTTTTGACTGATTTGTGGCCAGAATTTCTCCAAACTTCCAACATGAAAGTTGTAGATTTTGTCTTGGCTTCAAGGACCTTCATGTCTCACTTTAACCAGAATTTACATGTAACTTTTATGTCACGAGGGGTCCACACGACTTCCTGACTTGACCATGTTCCTGACCTGATTACCTGTATACGTGCTGGTACATGTTCTAAGTGTGTATTGAGATACAATATTAGTATGCACTGCGGTGCCATTTAATGAGTGTACTGAGGTGTGACTCTACATGCTAAGTGATCATTCGTGTTATATGTCAATACATGTGTACCTTCCAGCACAGTCATGGTAATTGGTCAGTAATAGTATCGTGGTATGTTGTTTGTTATTTGAAGCATTACACTAAGCATAAATCTAGATTGAGCCGATGTGGATTCATACTTAGGGTACACGTACTATGGTACGACATATAGGAGGATGACCATGTGACCACGACATGTAATTCAATATCGAGATAGGGTTAATCTAAGAAACTTAAATTGGTAGATGCATTTGGTGGGAAGAATCCCGAGATCGTGCCATACTGGCCACCCCAGGTCCTGTCCTGACGTGTCGGGTTGGCCGCCACGGATACAGTTTCATCTGCCTATAGTGGATGACTATATCTGATTCCTACGCGCTATGTGTTATATGTTTAGCACGGTGGCCTTACGGGGGACCGGTGCATAATCAAAGTGCTATGTGTATATGTATATTATATGGTTTGGCTAGCCCTGCTGGGTTGACACGATCTGAGGATTCATATATATATATTACTGGGATAATCCAGACAAATCATAGAAAGCCGTAGGATTGATTGGCCGCTTGTAAGCTGCCTTGTTTGTGATATGTTTTCTTCTATTAGCTACCGAGGAACATGGACTATCGTGGTGCGTGGTCCAACCCATGTCCTTGTTTGGTTGTTAGGTTGGACTATTGTGCTGCGATAGGCTATGGACCAAAGTCGCGATCAGAAGCCATTTTTACCTGCCTATGGTTATAGGATATATCTTATCTCGGCACGATATTGGCACCGTTTGTCCTTGTTTGGTTGTAAGGGTGTCGTATTGTCTCGATGATATGGTATAAGCCTATAACTCGTGAATCAGGTCTTATTTAACTCATTGGATTTATCTCACTCTTTTGTGCTCCCTTGTGGTACTTGCTATTCGGGGCCTAACCCCGCTGGTTTTGTTTGGCCAGATCTCGTAGCAGCTCCAGAGGATCCAGCCTTTCACCCGAACAATGGTGCATACCAGGAGTATGGGCGCCAGGGACCATGAGTGGGTTTCTTCTTCACCGCTCTGATATCTTCTATTTTGGATTTGGCGTTTAGCCACCGGTACTTGTTTAGTCGGCAGTTCTGGACACTAGTTTCCATTGCATAATTGTAATTAAATCAGACTGCAGCTAACTATAGTTATGTACTATTGACTCTCAGAACTAGCTCATCATTTTGTGTAGCTAGACTCATGAATCATTCTGATGAAGCATCGGGGACGCCTTACTGCTTGTCTTATATGATCATTATTTACTGCTTCTTGTTTTGATTGATTGAGACATAGATGCTCTGTGGGACCATAGGACACCTGATTGTAGCATGCATCCCCTAGTCTCTTGACAGCCACGATCGTCGTATGACGTTTATATATCTCATATGGTGTAGCTGGCCTAGTCCATCTCAGTATTCCGGTACTGGGGCATGACAAAGAGGAAGGCGGCGGAGAGGGGAGGAACTGAGGCGGAGGGAGAGAAAGCGGGGACGGAGGCTTCGGAGAGGCTCGAGAAGAGGAGGAGGGAGGAGACGATCGGGGTCGGAGCTGAGTTCGGCAGGCGAAAGGGAAAAGGGCTGTGACGCTGAGGTGGCACGGCGATGGGGTTTCCGACAGCGGCGCACGCTCGACGCTGGCGCGACAGAGGGTTTTCGGCAGCGGCGGAGGGTTTCCAACGACGGACGGGCGCGGCAAAGCGCGACGAGGAGGTCGCGGGTCAGGTCGGAGATGGTCAGCCCGGCGTGGGGCTGACGCAGATCGGTACGGGGGTTGGTTGGTGACGCCGACGGCCTGGTCGGCTCGACGGAGGTGAGTTTTCGATTTTGGGTTTTTTTTTGGTTTTCTTTTCTTTGTGTGGTGGCTGAGATGGGTGGTGATGGCTGGCTGGTTTTGTCAGGGACGGGGGGTTGCCGACGACGGTGGTGGATTGGTCGTGTGGTGCTAACGGTGGTAGGTTGGTCATGTAGTGGTTTGGATGGTGTTCCTACGGTGGTCGGGGGCGGCGTAGGTGGCTGGCTATCGTGATGGTATGGGGATCGAGGTTGTGGTGATGATGAATTTGGTTGAGATGATGAAGATGGATGCTGTAGGGTGTGAAAAATTCTGACACGCTGACATAAGACCAAGTCAGCCAAAGGCCATACGCTCAGCCAAAGGCCATACGCTCAGTGCAAAAGTCATACGCTCAGTGAATATTTTATTATTTCTCGACTGACAGCACAGCATACGCTCAGTGGGGGATGAATCTGACGCTTCGTCTTTCGTGCAAAAAAAATAGCTGTCTTAGGAGAATTAACCGTCGTATGGATTTTCGAGAGTTGATTTTGTCTTTTACGAGGACAGCTCATTAGCCATCATGAATGCACAGCCATCATTACTGTCATTTCTGACAGTCTATCAGCCGTCATATCCGTAACACGACGCTCGAGAGATATTTGTCAGTTATTGGAAGATATGGCGTATTCGAAAAGATTGAGGACAGCCACGTGTCTACTTCTCCAGTTATACGACTCCTCATCAAGACAGCGTATGTACTTTATACGACTCCTCATCAAGGCAGCGTATGGACTTCATACGACTCCTCATCAAGACAACGTATGTACTCCATACGACTCCTCATCAAGTGAGCGTATATACTCCATATGACTCCTTGCTATCCAAGTCAGTGTATGCAAGACATACGTCTCCAAAAGGTAGCGTATGGACTCCATACGACTCCTCTTCAAATAAGACAGTGTATGCTAGTCATGCTTCTCCAAAAGACAGCGTATCAAAGCAAATGCATTCAGAATGACTTCAAATGTACAGTCAACACACGTTCTCATGTGTCCTGTATTTGGTTTTTCACTCATTCAGAAGTTATGCAATATGGCATTCATGCCATCAATCTCTCCTGGATATACTCCACTACTCTCAACCGCACTCCAACGTGTCTCCACCAAAATTCGCCATGCGTCCCTGCAGTTATGCACACGTCAAGTAACTGACTGAGCGTATGCCCAGAGCAGTTATCCAAAACTCTATAAAAGAGAGTTTCTCCACCTTCAACAGACACCACATTCAACTCAGAGAGAACAGAGAGATTGCCCAGTTGCTGTCCAAGTTCTTCGAGGTCTGAGCCTTCTT
Source organism: Iris pallida (assembly GCA_029216955.1). Lineage (NCBI taxonomy): Eukaryota > Viridiplantae > Streptophyta > Magnoliopsida > Asparagales > Iridaceae > Iris > Iris pallida. The sequence continues at coordinate 2,501,268 of JANAVB010041220.1, read as the reverse complement.
CATCGCATCGTCCAAGGGATAAAGTGATCGTCTTCTAGATCAGATTTCTGCAGTTGTAATTTTCTCAGAAACACAATAAATAAATAGAATTTATTTATGGAAAACAAATTGGCGACTCTGCTGGGGAAAGCTGTCTCCTATAACGAGACAGCAACAACTCAATGCGATACTTCGTCGATCGGTTCGAGGAAGAAGATGATGGTCGTACAATTCGACCAATCTGCTTACGAAGAAATGCTCAAGGCGAAGGAGGGCCGAACGGCTTCCTCTACTTTTCTCTCTGCCAAGAAGAAGGGACGTTCTGTTTATGTCCCTAAGTCTTCTCCGGCGGCCCGAGACGCTTTTGTCACTTCCCACGCTGACAAGAACACATCTCCAACCTCAGCGAAGCACGCCTCGGCTTCTCTGAATACAGTAACAGTAGCTTCTCCTAGTCACGCTGATAAAATGGGTTCTTTAGCCAAGTCAGCGTGTCTAAGGAAACCCATCTCTGGACATGTCAAAGTCTCTTCTTCTCCTACTCTTACGACAGCAGTCGGCTCTTTAGCCATTAATGACTCTGTGCGTATGGCAATCATTGACCAACCATACGCTAGTCAAAAGGCAGCGTATGACAAGAATTCTCTGAAGATTCCACCACAGCTTGCACATCTTGTGCCAACCAAGGAGAACGACTCTTTAGTCAACTCCTCTGCTCCTAAGGTTTTTACCTCTGGGGTTAATTTGACTAGTACTCTTACTAGATCAAACAAAGGAAAATGCCTTTTGGCTACTTCCTCTAAAGATGGATTATTACCGACTCCCAGTCGGAATAATGTTCATCTTCCTTCTCTCAAAATTTACCGATCCGAGAAAGGCAAATTGCAAGTATCCAGGACTGACACCAAAGTTGTACCTCCTATGGACCTTCGTAACAAGCTTAACCGGAATCTTCTCGATTCTACTTTCGGCATAAAGAAGCCTTATCAAACTAGGACAAGTATAATGGACCCTGATGCACAATATGCTAAGAATTATATCGCTCAGATCAATCGGTCTTTATACATTCAAGAACCAAAAAGACAGAAGAATAAAAGACAAGTTTTTACACAGAGACTATCTTCAAACACTTCCCAGTCTGTTTTCGCAGATCTCCGAGAACATTTGCAAAACAAGCGGAGAATCAACACTCCATCTGTCTCTGACATTGCTCATATTCGTCATGAAGAGCATTGTTGTAACTTCCAACCTTGGGTCGTGATCCAGTGTTGTTGTTCACCGAAAAGACGATCTGTCTTCGAACGGATTCAACATGAACCAATGCCAGACGAAGACGAACCTCTTTATGCTTCCGTCAACATGACCTCCAGAAATACTGGGGGTAGAATACGATCTGATTTTATGTTAGATTCTGAAGACGGTGTTTACCTTGGCACCAGATCCAGAACCAAAGCTTCGACCAGGGTCTCTTCTTCTTCTCATCCAGGTGATAATCCTGAGACCACGGAGGACTTCCTAGGAGAGTCCAACTTCCCAGTATTAACTCCCGTGAATAGCCCCGGGAAAGATGCTAACTCTCATAGCGACGATTCGGAACAGACTGTTTCATCGTCGATACCTCGAATGATTACCACTTATATGGTAGATGGCAATCACGAACCTTCGACTAGCACTGAGGCTCATGAACAAAGGATTTCTTCCTTGGAACAACAGTTACGAGCCATGGCGGATACATTGACTGCTATGCATACTCTTATACAAGCTCAGCAACAAACTCAGCAAGTTTAACAAACAGTACCACCAGTGGTATTAAATACTCCTGTTGTCCCAAACTTGGAACCTTCTACTATTCCAGGGGTACAGTCTAATGTTCATGTACAGCCCACTCCAAGTCAGTCCGGAGCTGGGGGTGGTACATATACTGCAGTCCCTCCTCCCAATTATGTCCAACAAGCAACGACACCGCAATCTTCCGGAGCGGTCACTGAAGAGTTGAAGAATCTTCGGTCTCAATTCGAAGCGTTCAAGCAAAAGGACGGCTTACAAAGATTAGGTATCAAGCAGCCTTACCCCATACAATGGAAGAATGTATCGTACCCCCCAAAATACAAGCCTCCGACCATCTCTTTCTTTGATGGGACCACCTCCCCAAGTCAGTTCATTAATCACTTTAAGGTAATGACTGATCGGTTGCAACCGAGCGATGCCCTCCTCACTCGGGTATTTGTTGGTTGTCTTAAAAGAACCGCTTATGAATGGTATCGAAGTCTCCCTGATGGGTGCATTACTTCGTTTGCTGGGTTCAAACAGATGTTTCTAGAATGATTCTATGAAGGCATTAACGACATGACTATGTCAGCCCTTATACGAATCAAACAGAAAAATAATGAAAGCACTGAGAGCTTCATTGAAAGATTCAGAAGAGAAGCTCTAAAAATGTCTCTCGGAACTCCCGATGCCGTTACTATCGACACTTGCAAGTCGAACCTCTTACCAATCATCAGCATGTGGACAGGATCCACTCAGTTCCAAGATTGGCCATCCTTCATCGTCAGTGCCAAAGCTGCCGAAGTCAGTGTTGAGACTTTCAAAGGTCTGGGGGTACACATGACTCCCAAAGAATCAAGTCAAAGTACTAGCAATAGTACGCGACCCAACAATCGCAAAGGAAAAGAGACTCTCGAAGTCAATCTCCAGAGCAACAATCAAGAGGTAATATCTGCCCAAGCTACCCCAGCTCCAACAAATCAACAGCAGAGACCTCCTCGGCCGAAGGATAAATACTCTTTCGACGACGACGATGTTCAAGGCATCTTCGAATGTTTACTTAAAGGTAACAAGATACAACTGCCAGATATCAAAAAGCCTGATGAAGCCAACAAGACGGATCATCCAAAATACTGTCCATATCACAGAATGCTGGGTCATACAATCCGGTCTTGCTTCGTATTAAAAGGAAAGATCCAAGAAATGATCAAATCAGGAGCTGTGACACTAACACCTAAAGACAAAACAGTCACAGCAAATGTGATTTCGATGCAGTTCGGTGACTTCCCTCTGTTATTGGTGGAAAATGGGATTGTCCCTATCCCCAAAGCAACCCTTGAAGTTGTGAATATTCCACCAGCCCAGAATGAAGGACTTGTTCCCGTCACCACTAAAAAGGGAGAGATTATGTGGATCCACCCCGATTTAGTGACGGAGTTCGAGACGTCTTCCTCTTCTCCTCGGAAGGTTCCTCTGTCTAAAAAGAAACCTGGGAAGACTAAGTCATGCCATATGACTTCTAGCATCACACCCAATCTTTCTCTAACCTCTACTTTCATCCTAGCAGGAAAGTCACCCCTACAGAGGCAAAAACTGTACCTCGATCCGAAGATAGATACAAACCTGCGTTTTATCTATATAGTTCACAATCTCGTGAATTAATGGCGAAGATGGGTTATGATCTAGCCACTGCTCCTGGTTTAAGCTCCGGAAAACGACTCCGAGCACCTCTAGCCCTCACTTTGAGACATAATCAATCCCGTGTTGGCCTCGGTTTCTGGACTGAAGCTCTCATCAAGCACCAAAAAACCAAGAACAAGATGAAGGATTGCAACATGGTTTCGGTAGACTCTGAACCTGAGCCTGAAGTCGAAGCTCTCGCTGAAACCCGGTCAGGAAAAACATATCTGAAAGATTACGCTGAAGCTCCTGAGGAAACTCCTGATGTCCCTCCGGTTGCAGCTCCAGCACCCATCTCTAACGAAGGACCTTCAAATGCTCCTGCTGAGACGATTTCCTCTAAACCAACAACAGCCGACAAAGGGAAGCAACCTGCCCGCTTCGACAAACCAATCAAGAAGTCTCTTTCTCCCGGATTGCAGAAGCCATATAATTTTGACATTTTGGCTCAACTTGCTAACACTCCAGCCAGGTTGTCCATCTTCGAACTTTTACGTTTATCCAAGGAAACTCGGAAAATGTTAAGTGAGGTTCTACTGCAAGCATACTCTTGCCTGACTCATCTGAAGAAGCCGGAAGCAGAGCCGGTGACTTGCCTACATTACAACAGTGTCTTGGAAATCATTCCGAACATCACTTTTACCCAAGACGATATGCTTCTAGAGGATAATCGTCATGATCGGCCTCTCTACTTCACTGGGTACATTGACACGATGAAGGTCGACCGTATTCTAATTGATCCAGGATCAGCTCTAAGTATTATACCTAAGAGTCTCTTGGATGCCTTACAGATTCCAGTTCATCATCTAGTCAAGACAGTCACTACCATTTTAGGGTTTAATCAAGGCAAGAGCGAACCTCTGGGGAAAATTCGCCTAAAAATACAAATAGGCAATTTTCGGGCGAGTGTCACATTCTACGTGATCGAGTTAGTTGGATCTTACAACTTGCTCTTGGGAAGACCTTTTCTCCATGAACACAATATCGTCCCTTCCACTCTTCACCAGTGCCTCAAATACATTGATGAAAAGGAAGAAGTTCAAAAGGAAGTCGCAGACAATAATCCTTTCAGAGGAGTCGAAGCTTACTACAGTGACTCTCGCATGTACAAAGATGAGTATTCAAAAGTCTTACAAGCTATGGATGATGATGAGACATCGAAAGTTGACACCTTTGTTATTCCTGTAAAAGGGCGTATCACTCATCCGCGGTCTACTAAATCATCTGAAGAAAGCCCACTGATAATTCCTGTCAGTGGATGTACCACTTCATTGCCTTCCCAAGCTCCACAAAGTTCGCTGATAATCCCTGTCAGTGGACGCACCACTCTCTCACCATCTTCTCATGCTAGACCAGATACTCTCGTCATTCCAGTCAGTGGACGTACTACTTATCCACAACCCTCTTTAAAGGAGCTCACCTTTTCTGAGCCTTTTGTTATCGACCTTAATCGAAACAAAACTTCTGCTCACTCTTCTTCTCCCCCTTTAGTCATTAATTTGACTAAATCTACTAAGGCTCAGCCTTCTTCTGTAAATACAGCATATGATATTAATAAAGCATCTCCTTTACAGTATAGTGATGTTTGTAATCATGTACAAAGTTATTTACATTTGCTAGATAGCTTAGAGCCACTAACTATAGGAGTTGTTCAAATTCTTCATACAGAAGTATCATTAGAGTCTGTACAAAATTCATACTTCCTAGTTCCTGTTAGAAAGTCAGGAGAAGCTCCAATATTCTTCTGTAAGGGGCCCCAGAATCCGCCTAATCTGGAAGACGACGACAAAAACGATGATACCGGAAGGTTACAACTACGTCGCTACAGTCAGCAGTCCAAAAACAACATCAAGAACATGGGCTATGACTTCAGAACCGGCCTCAGTAGTAGAAAAGGAAGAAGAATGCCTGTTCGAAATCCTCCCTTAAAATACGGAAGGACAAAATGCGGATTGGGTTACATTACTCCTACCCCCTTCATCAACACAGTCTATGAGGATCCAGAATCCGACGGAGACGAACGATCTGATTCTTCCGATTCCTTCTCTTGGGATTTCGACACAAGTATTGGCGATTTTCATCGTTCTACCCTATCCGCCAATATGGTCTCCGCCGACGGTCCGCAAGAAAATGATGAAGATGAAGATGATTTTGAAATATCACCCGAATCGGAACAATGGGCTCAAAGATTAGACAACCAATAGGAATTCAGGTTCGAGCAAAGAGAACCTCCCACTGAAGATAAATTGATCCTGTCACGCCCCAGAACCAGAATACTGGAGAGCGGGGGCAGACATAGCCAGCTACGTATATTGAAATGGAAACTACCTCGATATACGGTCAAGGCTGTCTAGATATATGAGGGTTTACTACAAGCCAACAGTCTCTTATGGTCATGAACAAGTCTAATGTCTCAATCACAAGCAAGTAAGTAAGGTCGCAAGATGTATGATCATTAAATATACAATAATAAGGCGTCCCAAATATTACATATTCAGCTGATCATGAAGCTAGTCGTACAAAATGCGGGGTCTAGCAAGAGTTAAGTCATACATGATCAACCCTAGGATTTTTTAATCATGTTTACAGCCCGTAGGCAGACAGTAAGTAAAGTGCATCGAGCTAACAGGTGCTCGTCGGCTAAACGCCTCAAAAGAATAACTTTACAATAGAGTGAGCGAAACAAAATAAAAAAAATCCACTCGTAGCCTGGGTTCCTTCTAGTCGCCACCATCGGGCTGGAGGTTCGAAAGATCCTCGGGAGCTGCTCCGAAATCTGGCCACACAAAACCAGCTGGGTCAAACCCCAGAAGAGCAAGTGCCACAAAGGAGGCCACGAAATAAGAACAAAAGCCAACATATCAGAACATAAGAAAAGAAAAGGAAGAAGGTACAAGTAATTAAAGAGTGCAACAGGACAATAAACGACTAGTGACGTGGGACCATTCCGGGAGCCAGGTTACAACCCTTAAGCCAGACAAGGACCGGGGTTGTAACCCTTCGCCTGAATAGCACTCTGTCTCCACTCATTTATTGTTTAATAATAAGTAAAACAGTCAAGTTCAAGAGTAGTCAGGTACTGGTACTAGACAAGACTTAGACAAGGCTGGACTCCATCCATTCACAAGCGGCCAAGCAATTACTACGGCTTACTACTTAACTAACTAGGGTTATCACAAGCCTTAATTACTAACAAGATGCAAATGAGAATTTCCCAGTCCCAAGCCATGCAGACCATTTAGTTATCCTTCTGCGGGTTGAGAGTATGGTTGGGTGCATCGCCCCGGAGACGATATACCCTTAGGTGACTTAGAGGGTGCAACACATGACAGTGCGCTGGAAATGTGCTCTACTCGTCGGCAAGCTACAAGTCTAATTAAGAGCGCCCAAATAACGAGATTGTCTGTGACTGGAAATTCTCCATGAACTATAGTTAGATCTAGTCATTAGCCTAATCCATGTTCAGTGCGAATCCCTGACCGTAGGAAACCAGGGAGTCATGTCCTAGATATGATGCAAGACAAGACAAGTGGATTGCACAAGCAAGCAAGCAGGAACACCCACGGTGTCAAGTTGATTATACGAGGCAAGTTAGCCGTCGCAACAGCATCAAGATAATTCAAGTCAGGGTACTTGTCAGGAGTGCGCCACGACGGGCCACTATCATGTCAGGTTGGTCAAGTCAAGAGTGCACCACTAAGGGTCACTGTCGTGTTATGCTAGTTCCTTGTCATACCATGCCATGTACAATAGTCATTCCAAACATATTAAGTAAAATCAAGTTCATGACAATATACAGGGCTATAGAAGAGCCAAGCTTAAAGAAATAAGACCAAAACTCCAAGAGCCAATGGGTTAAGCAAGGGGTCAGGGGAGCAGTGTACGCACAAGGGCACACACGCAGGGGAGTTGCGTACGCACAAAAGGCACGCACGCAGGAGAGCTGCGCACGCACGCAGGAGAGCTGCGCACGCACGCAGGAGAGCTGCGTACGCGAAAAGACACGCACGTAGGAGAGCTGCGTACGTGAAAAGTCACGCACACAAGAGAGCTGCGTACGTGAAAAGTCACGCACGCAAGAGAGCTGCGTACGCGAAAAGTCACGCACGCAGGAGAGCTGTGTACGCGAAAAGTCACGCACGCAAGAGAGCTGCGTATGCGAAAAGTCACGCACGCAGGACAGCTGCGTACGCGAAAAGTCACGCACGCAGGAGAGCTGCGTACGCGTAAAAACACGCACACAGAAGTGCTGCGTACGCGTAAAAACACGCACACAGAAGTACTGCGTACGCGTAAAAACATGCACACAGAAGTGCTGCGTACGCGTAAAAATACGCACGCAGGGGAAAGGATCTTCTTCTCCATGGCTGAGAAGAAGCTCCCATGGCTCCAAAACTTCAAGGCATCACAACTTGGCCATCCGAACTCCAAATCCGGATTTCCAAAGTTCCAACCAAGGTGGAATGGAATTCTCTTCCACAAGGAAACATCAAAACTCACAAAAATCCAACCTAAATAGACCAAAACCATACAAAACCAAAAATAGGGAAAACTTAGATCTAGAACAATGGAGACTCCAAATCACAAAATATCAAGTTCTAATGTTGATCACCATGTCCTAAACTAGCAAATGGACAAATAAAATAGGGTTCTCATGTGGTGGCAAGGTGCACTTGCCTATGGGTTGGTGTTGTGTAGAGGAAGAAGAAGAAGAAATTAATGGAGGTTTATGAGGAGAGAGAGAAAGTTGGTGGAGTTTTAAAGAGGGTGGGATGTGGTGTGTGAGGGTGGAGCATAGGCTAAGGTGTTACAATACATATTAAACCAAACTAAACCAACCCAAACCAATTAAAACCGAGCCATGTCAAAACCCAAAATACGAGAAATACCGAAATTCCACAAGTTGAGAAAAATAAAATACATGCCAAAATCCAGATACGCGTATAAATACGGAATACGAAAAATACGAGAAATGAGGGTGACAACTCTACCCACCTTAAAAGAATTCCGTCCACGGAATTTAATCAAGGAGCTAGAGATTGTCACGATAAGTTACATTAAGCACAGGCAAGTTATACTAAGCAGTGCAATCATACAATCATACAATGCAAGCAAGGAAGGGAAAACGTAAGGCATAAGAAAGACATTATACCTCACGAGTCAAACAGGTAGGGATATCGCGATCGGATGTCGTCCTCACGCTCCCACGTTGACTCACCTAGAGAGTGATACCCCAAGCAACACGGACTAATTTAATAGTCTTGTTCTTGAGTATCTTTTTCCTCCGGTCCAATATAGACACGAGCCTCTCTCATACGAAAGTTTGGTACCAACAACCAATTCCGAATGGTCTAGGATGTGGCTCGGGTCCAGAATATACCATCGTAATTGGGACACATGGAATACATCATGCACCTCACTTAGCGACGGCGGAAGAGCGAGACGATAAGATACATCTCCTACTCGCTCTAGAATATCGAACGGCCCTATATACCTAGGACTAAGCTTTCCCCGCACGCCAAAGAGAATGACGCCGCGGTTACGCGAGATCCTAAGGAATACATAGTCGTCGACAGCAAATTCTAAGGGATGCCGATGAGCATCGGCCCAATGGCGCTGGCGGTCCTGGGCAACTCGGAGGTGATCTCTGACCTTCCTGACCACTTCAACCGTCTGGGAAATCAATTCGGGTCCGAACATCTGCCTCTCTCCGACATCGTCCTATGCTAGCGGGGATCTGCACTTCCTACCATACAGAGCCTCGAACGGAGCCATCTGGATACTGGCCTGGAAACTATTATTGTACGAGAATTCTACGAGATGCAGGTGATCTTCCCACAAACCACCGAAGTCGAGCGTACAAGATCTCAGCATGTCTTCAAGAGTCTGGATTGTGCGCTCTGATTGACCATCCGTCTGCGGGTGATAAGCTGAGCTGAATTGAAGGCGAGTCCCCAAACTCTTCTGCAAGCTGTGCCAAAAGTGTGATATGAATCTTGAATCCCTGTCCGAGGTGATGCTGACTGGCACACCGTGAAGCCTGACAATCTGCCTGAGATACATCTCTGCTAACTGTACCGTCGACTGTCCAACTCTGAATGGGAGAAAGTGTGCCACCTTGGTAAGCCTGTCCACAATTACCCAAATAGCATATCTGTCGGCCGAAGATCTGGGCAATCCGGTCACGAAATCCATGGTTATATGTTTCCATTTCCATTCCGGGATCATTAAGGGTTGAAGAAGTCCAGCGGGCCTCTGATGTTCAGCTTTAACCTGTTGGCAAACCAAACACCGAGAGACAAACTGGGCTACCTCCCTCTTCATGCCATTCCACCAGAAATGCTGACGAATATCACGGTACATCTTCGTACCACCCGGATGAATAGAATATTGTGAACTATGGGCTTCTGCCATGACTTCCTGTCTGATATCTCCATTGGGTACACAAAGACGAGTGCCGTGCCGAAGTGTACCGTCTTCATGGATACATAACTCTGGCCTTCTTCCTGCTTCACACTCTGTTCTGAGTCGCTGGATCTTGGAATCTGTTGACTGCGCCACCCGAATTCTCTCAACTATGTTGGACTGAACCTGTAGGTTGGCCATCAATGCCACGTTGGTTGGAAGAACCACTTCAATTCCCATCTTCTGAAGATCTGCCAATAATTCTGGTTGCACCGTCAGGAAATAAACTCCGGCTCTCCTGCTCAATGCATCTGCTACAACGTTGGCCTTCCAGGGATGATACTGCAAATCCACATCATAGTCCACCAGTAGCTCGAGCCATCTTCTCTGCCGCATATTAAGGTCCTTCTGGGTGAAAACATACTTCAGGCTCTTATGATCAGTAAAGATCTCCACTCTATCTCCGTACAAGTAGTGTCTCCACAATTTTAAAGCAAACACTACCGCCGCCAATTCCAAGTCGTGGGTCGGATAATTCTTCTCATGATCACGTAGTTGACGTGACGCATAAGATATTACCTTCCCATGTTGTATCAAGACACATCCCAATCCTCTACCTGAAGCATCGCAATAAACTGTGAATCCTCCGGTCCCATCTGGAAGGGTGAGAATAGGAGCCGTTATCAAACCTTGCTTCAACTTCTCAAATGATTCCTGACACTCTGTTGTCCAAACAAACGGCACATCCTTGCGAGTCAACTGGGTCATCGGCGCTGAAATCTTTACGAAATCTGAAACAAACCGCCGGTAGTAGCCGGCCAATCCAAGGAAGCTGCGAACCTCTGCCACTGAGCTGGGTACCGGCCATGACTCGATAGCCACAATCTTTTGGGGATCCACTTCCACTCCTCCTCGGGTAATGATGTGACCCAAGTATGATATGCGATCGAGCCAGAACTCGCATTTACTGAATTTGGCGTACAACTGATGCTCCCTAAGCGTCTGGAGGACGACTCTGAGATGCTGCTCATGCTCTGCTTCACTCTTGCTATAGAATAGGATGTCATCTAGGAACACAATCACAAATTGATCCAAGTAAGGCATAAAAATACGATTCATGAGGTCCATGAATACGGCCAACGCATTGGTCGCTCCAAAGGGCATAACGAGGAACTCCCAATGTCCATACCTCGATCTGAATGCTGTCTTCGGGATGTCCTGTTCTCTGACTCTGATCTGGTGGTATCCCGACCGCAAGTCGATCTTCGAGAACACTAAAGCCCCTCTGAGCTGATCAAACAAGTCATCTATCCTCGGAAGAGGGTATCTGTTTTTGATTATCACCGAGTTCAAGGTACGATAATCAACACATAGCCTGGACGTACCATCCTTCTTTTTCACAAGAAGCATCGGGGCTCCCCAAGGCGATCCACTTGCACGGATGAATCCCTTGGTCCTCAATTCTTCAATCATTTTGTACAAAACTTCCAACTCTGAAGGCGCCATCCTGTAGACTCGCTCTGATACTGGTGCTGTCCTGGGAATCAAGTCTATAGTGAACTCAATCTCCCATTCTGGCGGCATCCCTGGAAGCTCTTCTGAAAAGACATCTGGAAACTCTTCAACTATCCGGGGTAACTGTACTGCTGCTACTGCCATCCGCAATGCTGGGGAAGATGGCTCCACTGCACCTCTGGAAAATGAAAACTCTGGCTCGTCGGGGATACTAAAGACAACTCTGCCAATATGGCAGTCTATCCTAGCATACTGGTTCCTCAACCAATCTATGCCTAGGACTACATCATAGTCTGCCATAGGAAACTCTATGAATCTAGCGGGAAACTCCCTACCGCTAACTACGATCCGACACGAGGAAAACACTCGATCTACTCCCACAAGACCATTACCAGTAAGTATATTGAGCCTCACTGATAATAACTTGGGCTCCAATCCTATCCGTGTCGCGAATCGTGCTGACATAAATGAATACGATGCACCAGAATCAAATAATACAGACGCTGGAGAGGAGTTGACGAGAATAGTACCTGCCACTACCTCACCTGGTGCAACTTCTTCTTCCATAGCTATCATCATGGCTTGACCTCTAACTGTGGGTCCCCTCTGCTGAAAACCTCTCTGCCTGCTCTGCACTGGAGCCTGGGCGCACTGCTGCTGGAATGCCTGGGCCTGAGGCAACAATGGCCTCGGGTACTGCTGCTGCTACACAGGTGCTGGTCCCCTAACCGATGGACTGGTTAGGTTGGAAGAGGATGAACTACCCCTATTCGGGCAGGCTTCTATCTTATGATCTGCCGCTCCACAAGCTAGGCACAATCCTTGCGCCCTACGACAATCCGCCACTACATGGCCTGGCTTCCCGTAATATGAACATCCCATTGTGAAAGTCTGCTTCTGCTTCTGCTGCTGCGGGTACGTCGGGGTCGAATGTTGAACCGACGTTACTGAGGCCGCCCACCTCGGAGTTCCAATGGTCAATCCCCTAGCTACCGGGGCTGGAGCTGATGATTGGTGCATCTGACTGTGGGACCGCTTCCTACCTCCGGTCCTATCCACGATCCTCTGGGAGGTGTACTCATGCCTCCTAGCTGCTCTCAAGACTGCATCGAACGTCTGGTGCTCGAACTGCTCAACCGCCAACAAGGTCTCCAAATACAGTCCCTGCTGGAACCGCTGGGCCCTATCAAACTCGGTCGCCACCAAGGTGGGGGCAAATCTACTGAGTCTAGAAAACTCCGATACATAACTGTCGACCGTTCTGCCTCCTTGCTTCAAGTTGGTAAATCTGGTCTGCAGGTCGTACCGAGCCACAGCATCGAAATACTTCGTCTGGAATCTCTCTCTAAACACTGCCCAAGCAATGGGTGCCACTAATCCCATGGATTGTGCTGCCCACCAACTGCGAGCCAAGTCCAACAACTGCAGACGTACCACCGCCACCTTCTCATTCTCGGGTGTCCTAGCTGCTTCCAGAATCACCTCGGTATCCTGAAGCCATGCATCCGCGACAATCGCATCCTCGCTGCCGTCGAAGAAAGGAGGGTTCAAGCGCTTGAAGCTGTTGGCCGCGCTGTTCCACGAATGACCGCCTCTGGTCAAAGCATCTGCCACAGCCTGGTGCAAGGCGTCTCCTCTGCGATCCTGGGAAGCTATCAAGGTCCAGATGAGACCTACCAAGGTGCCATCATCAAGTTTCGCAGGCTGGACGGGCCGAACTGGGGGTTCTCCTCCAGTAGGTATCACTTTGGAGGTGTCCATACAATTGTGATTGGAGTTATCCTTAAGAATATTGGTGAGGCAGGAACCCATAGTTAGGAATTGAGTCTCCTGGAAACTGAGGGATTGAATCACAGGATTTAATGAACTGAACCATTATTCACTAATATAGAGGATGGGCTGGGAGTATTATCCTGATTTGGACTGAGGATTCAGTCCTACATTAAGTACTGAATTGTTTATGTGCCCTGTTGAGTATTGAACTCTATCATTTAATATGTATCAATGATCAGGTCATTAGGGCAAGGAGGATTATGGTCCAATATAAACCATTCTGGTGTGATGCAAAGATTGCATCAGCCTTGCAAATTCTTATTGATCATTAAGAGTTTAGAATTAATGGTCTCTTTTAGAACAAGGGTCCAATAAAAGCAGTTAGCTAGGATAAGGTTTGTGTGGGGCTATTCATCACTTGAGGGTTTACCCTTGTAATTAGAATATAAACTCTCTTGTCAATACATGGTTAGAATATTGTAGAGTTATAATAGAAGTTGACTAGTATTATAGATAGAACATAGAATTATTTAGTGATCTTAAGCTTAAGTATCAACTTTACATTTTGACTTATCAACTGTAATTATAAACAGGAGGAATCCCAGCTTTACTACCCTTTCTCGATCACCCGGAGACAGGCAAGTATACTCCTCGGATTTGTTCATTTCTCATGTCTTGCATATCCATTCTTGTATCTCCTTGATGACACGATATATCACAGTATTGTCTGGTTTCATGTTCCATGTATTACTTGCGTCTGGGAGAGGAAATACTATAGATATGTGATCAAACCCTGTTACTACTCATGTGAATAGCTTGGGTCCAGCACCGTGCACGCGAGGCCAAAGCCGTACAATTTCAGGTTCATTGCATCTACCCAAGCCGATCACAATCTAGATGTATTTCATTATTGCACATGTCAGGATTCAGGTTGTATTTCAGGATTCATGTTTGTATTTCATGTTCAGGTTGTATTTCATGATTCAGGTTGTACTTCATGTTCAGGCTGTATTTTATATTCAGGACTCTTACCATGTTCCATGTTTTACTTTCAGTATTTTCTGTTCAGTTCATGTCTTGTTCTTATTTCCTGTACTTTACATATATTCTTGTTCCTTGATTCATACCATGATGTACATGTTCATTTTCTTGGATATACTTAGCTCCGCTCCTGCCTAGGATATGTTGCAGGTGAGTTGGAGGCTCTATGCGACACATACTTGTAGGCCTTTAAAAATGACAGTCACGCTGAGTTGATCAGGACAGAGTCAAAAGTCACGCTCAGTTGATCCAGACAATATTTACAAATTACGCAGGGAAGACAGCTCATCATTTGTCAGAGAGTAATTATGACTGACAGCACAACAGTCGAAGAATGTCTCTTCGTATTCCACGTATGCACAGAATTCGAGAGATCACAGCCGTCTATTGCGTGATTTTCGAAATCTTCTTCAGCAAGACTCAACCTTCGTCAAGTTGGCGTACCAAAAGAGCTTCTTGTCATTTAATGCGACTGACAAAAGCAATCACTGTCAGAGATTTTGTGTCAGTCGAGGCACGCTGAATCAAGGGATAAAGTGATAAAGTGATCGTCTTCTAGATCAGATTCCCACAGTTGTAATTTTCCCAGATACACAATAAATAAAAGAATTTATTTATGGAAAACAAATTGGCGACTCTGCTGGGGAAAACCATCTCCTCTTCTGAGATGGCAACAACTCAATGCGACACTTCGTCAATCGGCTCGACGAAGAAGGTGATGACGATCAAATTCGATCAACTCGCCTATGAAGAAATACAGCGGGCTAAGAGTGGTAAGCCCACTACAGCCTCCATCATCACTGCCAAGTCGAAGGGACACTCTGTCTATGTCCCTAAGAATCAGTTGGCAGCCAATGGTGAAGTCTCTGCCACAGTGTCTACTCCTAACACTGGCAAGAACTCTACTGCAAACACGCACACTCTTGTGCGCTCGAAGATGACAGCAATCAAAGATCACGCTAACAGTACTGGTTCCTTAGCCAAATCTGTTTCAGTGTGTGTCTCCAAAGTTGAAAGTCACGCTGACAGTACTGGCTCCTTAGCCAAATCTATTCCAGCGTGCAATTTCAACCTCAAAAGTCACGCTGACAACACTGGTTCCTTAGCCAAGTCTGTTCCAGTGTGTAATTCTAAAATCAATAATCACGCTAACAATATTGGCTCCTTAGCCAAATCTGTTCCAGCGTGTATTTCCAAAGTCAAAAGTCACGCCAACAGCACTGGTTCTTTAACCAAGCCTGTTTCAGCGTGTATTTCATCTAAGAAGAATAGCTCTTTAGCTATCTCTTCTTCTTTGCCAAGTTCTACTAGAACTGGGGGTGGTCTTCCACACAAAGTTCCTTCGAAAAGGAATAACTCTTTAGTTGTTTCTTCTGCTCCTGTAGTCTTTACTTCAGGAACAGCTTTGACTGACAATTTTGTTAGTCAAAGAAAAGGAGATGGTCTTTTGACTACTCTTCTTTCTGGACATTCTATGTCTCAAAACTTGAATGAGTCTAAGAAGAAACATTCCTTAATGTCTTCTTCTATGACTTCTTCGAATTGGGCACAGAATTTGTCTAGAAAAGGTCTGTTACCAACTCCTAATCAAGGGGGTGGTTCAACTCTTCCTTCTCTGCAAATATCCAGATCAATGGAAGGAAAACTCCATGTTTCCAAAACCAATGTGTTACCTCCAACTGATCTAAGAACAAAAATTAACATTTCTGGTGTTAAGAAACCATATCAGTTGGAAACAAGGATAAAAGATCCAGATGCAGAGTATACAAGAAATTATGTGGCTCATATTAATCATTCTCTATATAATCAAGAGCCATCAAGACCCAAGAACATGAAATATACTCCTCAATCTTCACAAACAGATTTACGAGAATATCTTCAACAGAAAAGAAGGAGTAATTCTGTGACAAAGGACCATGCTGAATGTGACTTCTATCCAAGAGTCATAATTCAATGCAGATGTCAATCAATGGCTTATGACCATGTTGATCATGAATGTGACTTCCAGCCAAGAGTCACAATGTAATGCAGATGTCAAACAAAACGACAATCTGTCTTCAATCGGATTCAGTGTGAACCTATGCCTGATGAAGATGAGCCTTTGTTTGCTTCTGTCAATATGACCTCTCGGGATGCTGGGGGTAGAGTTGATAGTCCATATGGAGTATATAGAAATACCAGAGCAAGAGTCCTGGCCTCTAGTCAAAGAAATTTGATCTCTGAAGATGATTCTGAATTCCTTGGAGAATCTAACTTTCCACATCTTCCTACTAGGAGTAGTTCTCCTATAATTGACTTTGATGCACAAAGCAATGATTCAGAACAAACAACATCCACCAGTTCATCAATAATTCCTCGTACAGTCACGACTTATATGGTTGATGGGAATACTGATGAACCTTCTTCTTCTTGACTCCTCAAGATCAAAGAATTGCTTCTTTGGAACAACAAATAAAGTCTATGGCTGATACTATGAAGTCGATGTATGAACTCATGGCAACACAGATGCAAAATCGACAGACTGTACCAGATGCTATACCAACTGACACTGATATGAGTCCAGTACAAGTTCCTCCAGCAGTACAATCCAATACTCCTGGACCAGCTTAACCAAACCCTAGTCTCTCTGGAGCTGGGGGTAGTACTTACAATGCTGTTCCTCCTTCCAACTATTCTCTACAAGTTACAACTCCACAATCTTTCGGAGCTGTTAATGAAGAATTGAGGAATCTCAAAACTCAATTCGAGGCATTCAAACAGAAAGATGGTTTACAAAGGTTAGACATCAAACAACCTTATCCGATAGAATGGAAGCAAGTATCGTATCCTCCTAAATACAAGCCTCCCACTATCTCATTCTATGATAGAACCACTTCTCCAAGTCAGTTCATTAATCACTTTAAAGTGATGACTGATCAGCTGCAACCAAGCGACGCCCTCCTTACTCGGGTGTTTGTTGGATGTCTCAAGGGAACGGCTTATGAATGGTATAGAAGTCTCCCAGATGGGAGCATTACCTCATTTTCCGGTTTTAAACAGATGTTTCTTGAACGGTTCTATGAAGGGCTCAATGACATGACTATGTCTGCTCTTATTAGAATCAAGCAGAAAAATAATGAAACTACAGAAGAGTACATTGAACGGTTTCGAAGAGAAGCTCTGAAGATGCCTCTTGGAACTCCTGATGCTGTCACCATCGACACATGCAAATCAAACTTGTTGCCAATCATCAGCATGTGGACAGGATCCACTCAATTCCAAGACTGGCCTTCTTTCATAGTTAGTGCCAAGGCCGCAGAAATTAGTGCTGAAACCTTCAAAGGTTTAGGAGTGCAGATGACTCCTAAAGAAACAGGTCAAGGTACTAACAATAAAAACAATGCTCGCAAGGGAAAAGAAACTCTTGAAGTTAATCTTCAGAGTAAAGATGTATCAACTGTTCAAACTCCTACAACTCAACAACCAAGAACACCTCGCCCCAAAGAAGAATACTCTTTCGATGACGACGATGTCCTTGGTATCTTTGAATGTCTGCTGAAAGGTAATAAGATACAATTACCTGAGATCAAGAAACCTGATGAAGCTGGTAAAATAGATTATCCCAAATACTGCCCATATCACAGAATGTTGGGTCATACAATTCGTACATGTTATGTACTGAAAGAAAAGATCCAAAAAATGATTAAATCTGGAGCTATCTCTCTTACTCCAAAAGAGAAGACCGTCACCTCCAACGTCGTCTCTATGCAATTCGAAGATTTTCCTCCTCAACTTCTTAAAAGTGGAATAGTTCCTATTCCCAAGGCAACTCTTGAGATAGTGAACATTCCTCCTCCACAGTCTGAAGGATTAGTGCCAATCACTTTGGAAACAGGGGAAATCATGTGGATCCATCCTGATCTAGTGGTAGATTTTGAATCGCCTTCTCCTCAAAAGACTACTTCTCGAAAGTCCAAGAAGGCTGGAAAGATTAAGTTATGTCATATGACTTCTCTTGGATCTATTTCTGACACAGAGGCAAAAGAGAAAGAAGAAGCACTTGTTAGTGCTACTCGAACGGGGAAACCTTATCTAAAGGATTATTCCAAGAATCCTGAGGATCCTCTTGATATCCCTCCAGCTGACAAAGATGCTTCTAATGTTCCTCCTGAAGAAGAATCATCCACTGAACCTGTTCCTCCTAAGCCTACAGCTCTGGAGAAAGGCAAACAACAGGCTCGATTTGATAAGCCAATCAAGAAGTCCTCTCCTCTTAGACTTCAGAAGTCTTATAATTTCGACATTTTAGCTCAGCTTGCTAATACTCCAGCTAGAATATCCCTTTTTGAACTTCTACATCTTTCCAAAGAGACTCGGGAGACATTAAGTGAAGCACTTCTACAAGCTGACTCTTGTCTTGCACAATTGAAGAAGCCAGATGCAGAACCTGCCACTTGCTTATATTGCAACAGTGTATTGGAGATTATCCCAAATATCACCTTTACACAAGACGATATGCTACTGGAGGATAATCGACATGATCGGCCTCTCTACTACACTGGTTATATCGATACAATGAAGATAGATCGTATCCTCATTGATCCAGGGTCTGCTATAAGCATCATGCCAAAGAGTTTATTGGATGAACTAAAAATCCCTCTTCACAAACTCTCTAAGACGGTTACTACTATCCTGGGATTCAATCAAAGCCGAAGCGAGCCTTTGGGAAAGATTCATCTGAAGCTTCAGATAGGCGATTTCAGATCCAAAGTCACTTTCTATGTGATTGAGATCGTGGGATCCTATAATCTTCTTCTGGGGAGGCCCTTTCTTCATGAAAATAATGTGGTGCCTTCTACTCTTCATCAGTGTTTTAAATACATTGATAGCAATGGAAGAGTACAAAAGAAGTTGCTGATATAAATCCCTTCCATGGGGTTGAAGCTTATTTCAATGATTCCTGAATGTACAAAGAAGAGTATACAAGGGTTATACAAGCTATGGAGAAAGAGGATTCACAAAGTGAGACCTTAATAATTCCTGTTAAAGGTCGAACTACTCAGCAACAATCTCCCAAACTCTCTGAAGAAGGTTCTTTCATCATTCCGGTGAGTGGACGGATTTCTTCGTTACCTCAGTCGTTTGCTCAAAACACAATGATTATTCCTGTCAGCGGGCGTACTGCAATTCCTGTATCTCCATATATGAAACATGATACTCTGCTAATTCCAGTTGGAGGGCGGATTATTCTTCCATCTCAAACTTCAAGGGAGCTCACCTCTTCTGAGCCATTTGTTATCGATCTTAATCGAAACAACGCTTCTTCTCGTTCTTCTTCTCCCCCTTTAGTCATTGACTTGGCTAAAATCTCTAAGGCTCAGCCTTCTCCCAATGTAAATACTGCTGCTTTTATATTTAATAAAAAGTCTCCATCTTTGCAGTATGCTGATGTGTGTAATTATGTTCATAGTTATTTACATTTGTTAGATGACTTGAACGCAATAACCATAGGGGTTGTACAGACTGTTCATACAGATGTATCCCTAGAACCTGTACAATCTTCATACTTTCTAGTTCCCAGCAGAAAGCCAGGAGACATTCCAATATTCTTCTATAAAGGTTCCCAAAGTCCTTCTGATTTAGAAGATGAAGACAAAAATGATGATACTGGAAGATTACAACTACGTCGTTATAGTCAGCAATCTAAAGACATCATCAAAAATATGGGCTATGACTTCAGGACTGGCCTCAATAGTGGAAAGGGAAGAAAAATACCTGTTCGTATTCCTCCTCTGAAATATGGAAGGACGAAATGTGGATTGGGCTATATAGCTCCTACTCCTTTTATCAATATTATCCATGAAGATCCCGAGTCTGACGAAGATAAGAGATCTGATTCTTCTAGTACCACTTCTTGGGATTTCGATACGAGTATCGGTGACTTCTATTGCAACCTTCTGTCTTCCAACATGGTTTCCATTGACCATTCTGAAGAAAGTGATAAAGACGAAGAAGAGTTTGAAATCTCACCTGAATCAGAATAATGGGCCCAAAGATTAGATAATCAATGGGAGTTCCGTTTTGAGCAAAAAGAACCTCCGACTGAAGATAAACTTGTTCAAATAGATGTTGGTGAAGAGGGATCTCCCAAACCAATATTCTTCAGTGAAAGTCTTTCTGAAACTGATAAGCAAGACATGATCAAACTCATTCATGACTACATCGATGTCTTCGCTTGGAGTTATGAAGATATGCCAGGACTTGATCCACAAATTGCAACTCACAAGCTCAATATCTTGCCGAATGCTAAACCAGTCAAACAACCACAGCGACGATTTCGTCCAGACATTATGGATGCAATTGAAGCTGAAGTCAATAAACTCATAACCTCCGGGTTTATTAGAGAGGAACAACATCCTGATTGGGTGGCTAACATAGTTCCTGTCCTTAAAAAGACTGGCAAGATCAGAGTATGCATAGACTTCCGCGATCTTAATGCGGCATGCCCTAAAGACGAATTCCCTCTACCAATCACTGATGTCATGATTGATAATACCTATGGATTTGAACGGATGTCATTCATGGACGGGTATTCTGGATACAATCAGATTAAAATGTTTCCAGATGACGAGAAGCACACTTCTTTCAGAACACCGATCGGTACATACTGTTATACAGTTATGCCATTCGGCCTCAAGAATGTAGGAGCAACTTATCAACGAGCTATGAGTACTATATTCCGTGAATATTTACGGAAAACAGTCGAATGCTATGTTGATGATATTGCAGTCAAAAGTCGACAAAAGGAGGATCATATCCAAGATTTGAAGACTATATTTTATCTAATGCGTAAGCATCAATTAAAGATGAACCCTACTAAGTCCTTCTTAGGCGTCTCTAGTGGTAAATTTCTCGGCTTCGTCATTACCTCTAAAGGTATACACGTGGATCCCGAGAAGATCAAAGCCATCCAAGAGATGCGTCCTCCATGCACCTTAAAAGAGCTACGAGGATTTTAAGGAAGGATCACTTATATCAGGAGATTCATCTCTAATTTATCAGGATGCTGCAGACCATTCAACAAACTTATGAAGAAAGGTGTTTCTTTTGTCTGGAATGATGAATGTCAGAAAGCATTCGATGATATAAAACAATATCTGATGAGCCCTCCAGTATTGGTACCTCCCGTTTCAGGAATTCTATTTCTCCTATATACTCGAGCAATGAGTCATTCATTGGGTGCGTTACTCGCTCAAAAGAATCAAAATGGTCATGAACAAGCCATCTACTATCTCAGTCGTACTATGACCGGAGCTGAACCTCGATATTCACCGGTCGAAAAAGAATATCTAGCCTTGATGTTCGCTGTTCAAAAAACACGACATTATATCATTGGCCAGACTATTCATGTCATCTCCAGGATCAATCCTATACGGATCATGATGAAGAAACCCAGTGTTTTGAATTCTCGATTAGCTAACTGGGGAATCCTAGTTGCTCAGTATGACATGCATTATATTCCTCAGAAGTCAGTCAAAGGACAAGCTTTAGCTGATTTTCTGGCTGCTCATTTCATTCCAGAAGATTCAAAACTCTATGACGAAATTCCAGATGAAGTCCTAGATTCAAACCAAATTGCTGAATAAGATCCGACTTGGCATTTATTCTTTGATGGAGCTTCAAGGATAGGTCCTAATAGTGATATTGCCGCTGGAGTTGGAATCGTTCTTATATCGCCAGAAGGTCTTGCTATCCAAAGAGCTTATTCTCTCGATCAGCCGTGTTCAAACAATGTAGCTGAGTACAATGCATTATTCATTGCTCTTCAACTCGCTAAATATCTAAATATTCAACATTTGGAGGCGTACGGAGACTCTAAACTCATTGTCAATCAGATAAGGGGTACTTATGAAGTCCGACATCAAGATCTGGTTCCTTATCATAGATCAGCTATAATTATGGCTTCTTCGTTTGAAGAATTCTTTATTGAACATGTTAGGCGAGCATGTAACACAGAAGCTGATGCTCTAGCTAATCTTGCAGCGGTGTTGGCTATCCCAATTAGACGACAACAAATGATTATTGTTCGCAATCGAGAATTATTTCATCTTGAAAATAACCTGACCCTAGGACTTCCAGTTGACATTGAAGAATCAACATCTCATGACGTCAACACAACAAGAGGATTTGGATTTAGTCGTAAATCTTTATCATCTTCATCTGATTCCAGCATGGAATTCATCTTCAGTAATTCGGTCGAGAATCAAAATACGGATACGGATTGGAGACTTCCTTTCTTAGATTTCGTATTGTATGATATTCTTCCGGATGATCCGAGTGAGGCAGCATCTATCAGACGACGATCACTCCGATTCTATTATAATCATACAACAAAGACCTTATATCGTCGAGCCTATGATGGTTTACTTCTTCGATGTGTTGCCGGTGACGAAGCTCAACAAATTATTCGTGAAGCACATGATGGAATTTGTGGAGCACATTAGCCTGGACCAAAACTTTAAGACCGTATTCGACGTATGGGTTATTATTGGCCTACTATGGTATCAGACGCCATCGAATATGCAAAGAAGTGTAAAGATTGTCAAATCCATGCGGATTTTATTCATCAACCTTCGGAATTTTTACATCCGACGGCAGCATCATGGCCCTTCGAAGCTTGGGGCATGGACATTATTGGTCCGATCAATCCGCCGTCATCCAAGGGTCATCGGTTTATTCTTGCAATAACCGATTACTTCTCCAAATGGGCCGAAGCCATTCCTTTGTCTGAAGTTAAGACGTCCAATGTCATTTGCTTTATTAAGCACCACGTCATCTACAGATTTGGTGTTCCTCGGCGCATTATTCATGATAACGGACCACAGTTCGTCAGTCAGAAGTTTACTCGATTCTGTGACGATCACCGGATCAACAATGTGGCTTCTACCGCATATAATCCGACAGCTAACGGATTAGCAGAAGCTTTCAACAAGACCATCATCAAACTCCTAAAGGAGTTTTTATCTACTAACAAACGTAATTGGAGTGAGAAGCTCGGTGAATATTTGTGGGCTTATCGCACTACAGTTCGTAATGCTATTAAATGTACACCCTTCTCTCTGGTGTATGGTTGCGAAGCTGTTCTTCCATTAGAGATTCAAATTCCTTCTTTAAGGATAGCAATCGCTAATGAACTCACTGCAGAAAATAATGATCGTCTTCGACTTCAAGAATTAGAAGCTCTGGATGAAAAGCGATTATCTGCTCAACAGAATATTGAATTCTATCAAGCTAGAATTTCAAGAGCTTTTAATAAGAAAGTCAGAGTTCGGACGTATCAAAAAGGAGAACTTGTTCTAGCAGTTAGACGTCCTATGACTATGACTCATATGAGCAAGGGCAAATTTGACGCAAAGTGGGAAGGACCCTATATTGTGAGCAAAGTTTTCTCAAATGGAGCTTATCAACTCTCAGAATTGGATGGTCGAAAAGTTTTGATGCCTATTAATAGCAAATTCCTTAAGAAGTACTATGTATAAATATAAATGCTTGTAATCATCAGACAGTTTCATGTTTAGAAATAAAATTTTTATTTTATTTTTATCATGAATGATGATACATGATATTAAAGAAGATCACTATCATCCTTTTCTACATTTGGACGTGGGCCACTGCCGTCCTTCTCGAAGATGCGATCAGCAAAAGAACTGATAACCTCTTTGCTGGAACCCACGAAAAATTTACAAGCAGCCATCCTCATGGATTCTTCTTCTTCAGTCCTTCCTGGTTCGAGCAGGAAGTCCAGAATATCCCTTGGTGGCGTGGGTACAGACGAACCTTCGCCTGCTACCGCCTTCTTCAATTGAATTGGATCAGCAGGACATTCTCCAGTGCCTTTCTGAATCTTCATGGCAATTCCAGCTTTCTTGGATGCTTCTTCAGACGACATTTTTATGTTTGAAAGAAGAAGTGTTCATTCTTGTCAGATTTCTGCTATATTTATAGGCAGAAGTTCTACAAATAATGAAATGTCACGTTCATCCGACGGTTCATCCATCCATTAATTACGTTCATCCGACGATTCACACATTCATTAATACTTGACGGTTCATTCGTTCATTTATTCGTCCGTTCATGATCTTCTATCAATTTATTAAGTGGGGATTCGTTATTGATCACGTTTTCATAACCTCTGAATCAATTCCGAATCTACTTGCTCATTTGTCATTTTTGACCTCTGTATAGAAATCAATCTATTTTCTTTTGAGTTCCTACATATTATCACGTCCATAATACCTCTGATAATATCATATACTCTAAAACAGAAAAGAAGATTTCATTATCTATCATGTCCACAATTCATCCACAAATACAAATCTTTGAGCATAGAAGAATTATCATTTCCATTCTCATTTCACCACAAAAAGTCTATTACATTTTCTTAGACTTTCTTACAAATCATAATGGAAATCTATTACAATCTTGGATTTTCATTCTACACCACAACAATAACCTAAAAGAGATCTATCTTCTTCTTTGGATTTTCTCCGTCGGACCTTCTCCGTCAGGTTCGTTGTTGGTGGCAGTTTCTGACTGTCTGAGTCCCAGTCATGACCAGATCAGCAGGAATCAAACTCTGGTCTTCTCTCAGACGAGAGGAGAACCACAGAGGATGGCAGCCCGAAGTCGTGGTGCTGCCAATACAATTGGTGGATTAGGAGCGACCTTTCAGAGGAGACAGGAATGTATCCAACCGTGGGATACAATTCCTAGTTCTCCCGTGAAAGGAACTCTACTACCCGATTTCTCGGGGTAGAGTTGACTCCACCATCCAACTCTCGTGTATAAAGGCTCTTCCTACCATCTGAGGAAGACCCTTCTATCCCACGAAGAGTTCTGAGTTGTCTGATTTACGCGTCAAAAGCGTATGAGCTCCCTGATGTAGATGTCAGCAGGATATTCTCCACAGCATCCACATCTCCAATGCCAGTTCTGAAGAAAATTTTCAGCCAAGTTTCTGCAGAAAGTATTAAGAAGAAAAAGATTAGATCAACAGAAATCATTCAGCGTGCATTTATCAAACAGAGACAGGCGTGTATTGTTCAAATCAGAAACAAGAAACAGAAAGCCTATCTTCAACAGCAAAAATAGTACACGTATTACACTGACTTACCTTCAAGTTTGGTGCTAAGGATTAGCAAACTCATGTTTGATACAGTGCGCAAAAGTCGAACATTAGAAAATATTGCTTTCCTGTTT
This sequence comes from Iris pallida, assembly GCA_029216955.1. NCBI lineage: Eukaryota > Viridiplantae > Streptophyta > Magnoliopsida > Asparagales > Iridaceae > Iris > Iris pallida. Next base: position 2,475,870 of record JANAVB010041220.1, on the reverse strand, counting down.
GAGAGTGAAATCTCCCAAAAATTTCATTCTCAGAAAAGAAGAAGAGGAATGGGAGATGAGTATCTGTGAAACTCTTCTATCTATTTAAAGGGCAAAGTACAAGTCTATTCTTGGAAAAGATCCACATAAATAGCGCTCGTAAACCGTGGAATGAGTGTCACGTGTGCTTTGGAAGACAGAGCAACATTGGAAATAGTCAAAGGGTGCTAATTAATATTCTTCATTAATGCACGCAGATTAAACACAAAAGTTGTACTTCATTCTTCAAGACAGGCACTGATGGCCTTACAAAAGACAAAATAAAAAGAGTGCAACAAAAGCACAAAAGACACGCTCTATTTTATAGAGCGACTGAGCTTAATGCCTAGTTCTTCTATGCTTTTGACCCCCATGCGGTGTAACAGAGCCTTCAACATTTCACGCTGCTCTATGAGGCTGCGCCTATCAGAAGAGAACGAGCCATCTAAGCCAAAATAGCTCAAGAAATTCTTGGCTAGTTGCAAGGGATCATCTTTGAGTTCGAAGAAAAGGGGCTCTGGCTCTTCACCCCCAAAAGTGGGGTCACCATGGGAACAAAAGCCCAACTTGCGTGCTTCTTCCTCAGCTTTCTCCTTTGGTGTCATGCTTACGTAAGATGAAGATTAAAAATGAATCTCCTCCCTGTTTATATAACTGAGCTCGCCGGCGGTTCATATTCTACCATAAACTGGATGCAATCAGTCTCGGAAAATGAAGAGTCATCATGACATTTAATAAGTTCATTTGGATATTTTCAAAGAACTTCGAAGTCTTTCCAACTTCCAAAAAAATTTGAAGTCATCTCAGCGTGACTGATTTCATTTTATCATCTTATTTTCAAAGTATTTCAAAAATTTTGAAGTTTTTTCAAATTTTCGAAAACTTTGAAGGGGGTCTTGTAGGCCTTTAAAAATGACAGTCACGCTGAGTTGATCAGGACAGAGTCAAAAGTCACGCTCAATTGATCCAGACAATATTTACAAATCACGCTGGGAAGACAGCTCATCATTTGTCAGAGAGTAATTATGACTGACAGCACAACAGTCGAAGAATATCTCTTCGTATGCCACGTATGCACAGAATTCGAGAGATCACAGCCGTCTATTGCGTGATTTTCGAAATCTTCTTCAGCAAGACTCAACCTTCGTCAAGTTGGCATACCAAAAGAGCTTCTTGTCATTTAATGCGACTGACAAAAGCAATCACTGTCAGAGATTTTGTGTCAGTCGAGGCACGCTGAATCAAGACAGCTGGCAGTCCTATCTCAAGTCTGCGTGTATTTTGAGCTTTCCCTCAAATCTACGTGGATTCTGAAGTTTTCTTCTTCAAGTCTGCGTGGATTTTGAAGCTTTTTGCCTCAAGTCTGTGTGGATCCTGAAGCTTCTTGCCCCAAGTTTGCGTGGATTTTGAAGCTTTCTACCTCGAGTCTGCGTGGATTTCGTCTTCAACAAGTCTGTGTGGATTTCATCAAATTGGAGTACGTGGCAGCCATGCCACTGATCTCTCGCCTGCGTGTCCTGTAACTTGCACACGACTCATGCATGATTGCCATGTGTCCAACAGTTATAGGCCACGTCCAGTAACTGCTCACAACCTTGCGTATGTTAATTCCTGCGTGATTTTCAACTAAGCACAGGCTGTGAAGACAGTTATCTTTTCAGTTATTATTTTTGACTCTATAAATAGAGTTCTGTTTCTCATTCATTGGACAGATACATAGTTATCTACTGTCAAAATTTTGAGAGCTTTTCTTCTTCGTATAGCCCAAGGGATAAAGTGATCGTCTTCTAGATCAGATTCCCACAGTTGTAATTTTCCCAGATACACAATAAATAAAGGAATTTATTTATGGAAAACAATACTATGGCGAGGAGCCTATTGATGCAGGAGAGCTAGCTGGTGCAGTTCTTGACTTAGAGGCTGCAGAAGCCTAGAGCTTACCTTAGTTTTCTATATTATTTTCCTTGTATTGAGACTAGTAGACTTACTTTCATTTGCTGGAATGTAAAAGAATTTTGATCTTGTACTTTTACTCTGGGATACATTTTATAGATGCTGTATTTTCATATTGTCTTGATATCTGGTTAGTTCTCCCTAGATTGGTACAGCTTACTCTGTCGTGTCTAACGACAAAGACTGGGCGTGTCCGACTCGTATCCGATTATTCGGGAGCGGGTCGTGATATATTTTTAGTGGTGGCCCATGCAGGTCCTATCTGAATAGTACCTAGGTCTTAGCGTACTATTGAGGGACTTGATTACACTAGGGAAACTTGAACACCGCATAGGAAAATCGGGAAATAAGGGTATAGCAGGTTTATCAGGTTTTCAGGTACATTGATATTATAAAAACACTGTTTATTAGGTTTTTAGGGTTTGTCAATCAACGAAGTTTTCTTTCTATTACAGGAAGGTCACTACGAGGAAGACCGCGGATCAGCCCAGAGTCGCAGGCAGTTCATATCAGCAGGCTGCACCAGACGTTCCAACAGATCAGCTTCCAGTCGTGCCTCCTATCTTTCCACCGCTGTCTTCGACGATGATGTTTGACGGCGCTCAGGTGATGGCGATGTTCTAGCAGTTTATGGAGGCCCAGAATCACCAGGCTGTGCAGTTCCGAGAGGCTCAGAGCCAGCAGGCCGTGCAGTTCAGGGCGACCGTCGTCGACGTACTCAGGACTCGAAAGACGGCAGCACCGGCACCAGCAGCAACTCCAGCACCACGAGCACCGAGACCAGGGACGGCCAAGGAGTACCAGAACCTCTGCCCGATGGACTTTGGAGGCAACGAGGGTATCGTCTATGCAGACGAATGGCTGGAGAATACGGAGAGGACCTTGAGGATAGCGCAGATCCCGGATGACTTAAAGGTAGAGGTGGCGAGCATGCAGCTGTTCGACCTTGCCAGAGCCTGGTACTACGAGGAGCCCCAGTTGGCAGCATAGCAGGTTTCTTGGACAGATTTCAAAATACTGTTCAAGAAGAAATTTTTTCCAGACATCGAGAGGGATGAGCTTTGCATGCAGTTCGAGGCCTTGCAGCAGGGGACGATGACAGTAGCGGAGTACACTTTCGAGTTTACTAGGCTCAGTAGGTTCGCAGAGAGCCTAGTCAGAGCACCAGAGGACAGGGCCTGGAGATTCAAGAAGGGTCTGACCAGGGAGCTGCGGCATGCAGTAGCTATTAGCCAGGCGACTACCTACTCTAGCATCCTTAAGATCGCCCAGGCAGTTGAGAAGGAGATGGACCCGAGGCCCAAGAGGGATAGGAACGTCGGCAGCAGCAGTTACCAGGCGCCAGCGAAGAGGGTGCAGATGTAGACTCCGGCGAGGCCACATCAGCAGGCAGCAGTTCAACACCGTCCTGCCAGAGTTCCAGCAGCTCAGCATCAGAGACAGCAGGGGATCACTTGTACATATTATCATCGGCCGGGACACCACGTGGAGGTCTATCGCAAGAGGCTTGGACTTTACCTCTTTTGCGGATCAGATGCACACCAGATGAGAGACTGCGCTCAGGCTACCGCTCGACTAGCAGGAGGACCCCGAGGAGCTGGAGGACCACCGCCTGTACCACCCAGAGCATTGCCTGCTATACCCCAGAGAGGAGGAGCTCTACCACCCCAGCAGCAGAGGTTTGCACAGCACCAGCAGCCGTAGAGGGAAGGACCACAGCGGGGACGTGCTTACGTCATGGCCGCAGTTGAGGAGGAGAAGGCAGCTCCAGATGTCATCACAAGTTCTGTTATCATTTATTCATTTCCTGCCATTGCCTTATTTGATTCAGGAGCCACACATAACTTTGTATCATATGAGTTTCTGCATAGACACGGCTTCACACCCAAGCCCACTAGGAGGAACTATCAGATTATGACAGGAGGTGGGATTGTGCCAGTCAGTGAGATGGTGGATTGCCCTATCACTATAGCTGGACGGGAGCTCAGGGCTCAACTTCTAGTGATCCCATTACCCGGATTCGACGTAGTCCTTGGCATCGATTGGATGAGCAAGCAGTTTTCCGTAATAGACTGCCATGAAGGGAATGTGACTTTCAGCCCCCCAAGACTTCCACCGTTCGAGATCAACAGACGAGTTGCAGAGAGGCCAGAGGGAGTCTACTTCGGAGCAGTTGCAGAAGACCAGGAGTTGCCGCATCCGCTGATTACAGAGTATCTTGACGTCTTCCCCGAGGAGTTGTCAGGATTGTCGCCAGATCGAGACGTGGAGTTCAGCATCGACCTTGTGCCCGGATCAGTGCCGAAGTCCCAGCATTACTACAAGATCAACCCGAAGGAAGCTACAAAGTTGAAGGCTCAGATTAATGAGCTGGAGGGCAAGGGTTTTATTCGGTCCAGTGTTTCACCCTGGGGAGCACCGGTACTCTTCGTGCCAAAAAAGGATGGGACGGTGAGGATGTGCATCGATTACCGTGCACTCAACAATATTACGATCAAGAATAGATACCCGTTGCGGCGGATTGATGAGCTGTTTGATCAGCCTAGTGGAGCAAAGGTCTTTTCCAAGATTGACCTTCGGTCGGGGTATCACCAGATGCAGGTGCGGGAGCAGGATATTCTGAAGACAGCCTTCAACACCTGATACGGCCAGTATGAGTTCTTGGTGATGTCGTTCGGACTCACCAATGCCCCAGCAGTGTTTATGAACTTGATGAATAAAGTTTTTCACAAGTATTTGGACAAGTTCGTCGTAGTCTTCATTGACGACATTCTGATATATTCGAAGACGGAGGAGGAGCATGTGGAGCACCTGCGAATTGAGTTGGAGATTCTACGGAAGGAGAAGCTATCGGAAAACTCTCGAAATATGAGTTTTTCTTGGACCGGGTGAAGTTTTTGGGGCATGTGGTGACTGGAGAGGGGATTTTTGTGGATCCCAAGAAGATTGAGGCAGTTGAAGCATGGGCACCTCCCAAGTCAGTAGCTGAGATTCGTAGTTTCCTAGGGCTAGAAGGATACTATACAAAGTTTGTAAAGGACTTTGCCAGGATAGCAGAGCCTATGACGAAGCTTACGCGGAAGGACGAGGAGTTCATCTGGAGCGACGCCTGCCAGTCAGCATTTGAAGAATTGAAGAGAAGACTTATGACAGCGCCAGTTCTAGCTTTACCATCGGGATCGGGAGGATTCATCATCTACAGCGACGCTTCAGGAAAGGGCTTGGGATGTGTGCTTAAGCAGAACAAGAAGGTTATAGCTTATACTTCTAGACAGTTGAGGCCCCATGAGAAGAACTATCTCACATATGACTTGGAGCTTGTAGCAGTCATATTTGTCTTAAAACTATAGAAGCATTACTTATATGGAGAGCGAGTGGACATCTTCACGGACCACAAAAGCCTGAAGTATGTTTTTACTCAGAAGGAGTTGAATATTAGGCAGCACAGATAGCTGGAACTCATGAAGGATTTCGACATCAGTCTGCAGTACCACCCTGGGAAGGCGAATGTGGTAGCAGATGCTCTCAGTCGATATCCTGTTGCTATGTATCTCACTATGGACCGGCATCTACTGGAGGATCTTGAGAGCCTTGGGATTGAGATTATTCTACCAGGATATGGAGGACAGATGATGCACATGCAGATACAGTCAGGACTGATGGAGAAGATCAAGGAGACCCAGTTTCTTAATGAGGGACTCCGGTGTCTCCGAGGCCAGGCAGAGGCAGGATTGCTCGACGACTTCACCATTGCAGAGGACGGATCCCTGAGGCATTGAACCCAGTTGTGTGTACCCAAGGATTTGCAGGAGAAGGTGATGCAAGAGGCCCACCAGTCGCAGTATTCTATACATCCTGGGTCTACCACGATGTACAAGGATCTGCGAGAGTATGTTTGGTGGTATGGAATGAAAAGAGAGGTTGCCAGATTTGTTTCCAGATGCCTTGTGTGCCAGCAAGTCAAGGCGGAGCGCCAGAGACCAGCAGGACTACTCCAGCCTTTACCTATCCTAGAATGGAAGTGGGAACACATCACTATGGATTTCGTCTCTGGATTACCGCATACTCCCAGTGGCAAGGTCGCTATTTGGGTGATCGTGGACAGACTGACAAAGTCTGCTCATTTTATTCCGTTCAAGGTTGGGCTGTCGACCGAGAAGCATGCAGACCTCTATATGCTTCAGATCGTAAGGATTCACGGGGTGCCGGTGAGTATCGTTTCAAACAGAGACAGCCGCTTCACATCATACTTCTGTAGGAGTCTACAGATGAGCTTGGAATCACAGTTGAAGTTCAGCACCGCCTATCATCCACAGACAGACGGACAGTCCAAGAGGACGATTCAGCCGCTGGAGGACATGCTACAAGTTTACGCACTTGACTTTGGCGTTTCATGGGAGGATCACTTGTATTTAGTGGAGTTTACCTATAACAACAATTATCAGGCTAGCATCGAGATGACCCCGTTCGAGGCACTGTATGGGCGGAGATGTCGTACGCCATTATCTTGGGATGAAATCAGCGAGAGAGCTTTGCTTGGGCCAGAGATGGTGGTAGACTCAGCTGAGAAGATCAGGCTGATCAGGGATCGTCTTAGAGTTGCACAGGATCGGCAGAAGCACTGGGCGGACAGCAGCAGACGGCCATTGGAGTTCGCGGTTGGTGATAGAGTATTCCTGAAGATCTCACCGACCAGAGGCGTCATTCGGTTCGGCAGAGGCGGGAAGCTCAGTCCAAGGTACATCGGACCTTTCGACGTGACGGCACGGATTGGCGAGGGGGCATATCGACTGGCGCTTCCAGCTAGCTTGAAGGGAGTACACGACGTCTTCCACGTATCTCAGCTCCGACGCTACATTCTAGACCCGAGCCATGTAGTAGACTGCTCAGAGTTAGAGGTGGGTCCGAGCTTGACCTACGAGGAGCAGCCAGTGGAGATCCTGAACCGGAGGGAGAAGCGACTGCGGAATCAGACCATTCCTCTTGTCCACGTCATGTGGAGACACCACTCTCCGGGAGAGTCCACATGGGAGCGTGAGGATAAGATGCGAGAGCGCTACCCGAGATTGTTTACCTGATTGTATTTTGTATTCTAAATTTCCAATTTTCAATAAATATTTTGGGGTGTTTCGTGAATCAATTTTGAGCTACTTCTGAATTTCGAGGACGAAATTTTTCAAGAGGGAGAGATTTGTAACTCCACCTCTCCAAATATTGAAATTTTTAAAAGTTTTATACTAATTAAATAATTTAGGAATTTTATTATAATATAGGTGAAGTCATATTCATAATTTAGTTATCATCTAACTTTTACCTTGGGCTTAATTTCATTTAAATCCATCAACTGGTTTGGGCCCATCACTGGCAGCCCAACCTGTGTCCATTAAATCCAGCTAGTATCATCAAAATCCTGAGGAAAAGGAATTACTTTTCCATCTTTTCTAAACCTTCTTATCAAATGAAACTTTCTTTCAAATTCAATTTTTTCTAACGGCCATGGCAGAGGCCATGTGCTCTAACCGATTCTGCCAGGGAAATTGAAAATTCCTGCTCTAATTGAGCTTACTTCCCACGCCATCCCCAAATAATCATCTATATAATTCAGAGCAGGCCATTCTCTTCTCTCTGTTGTTGAACCACCATTCCTTTTTTCCTTCCAATTTTTTCCAGTTCTTGAGAAGTCAGCCATGGAGATGGTGGCGACGACGTTCTTCAGCTGCAGCAAGGAGGCGTAGCTGTTTGACAACGAGGTTCTCCGGCTAATTTCGAATCGATCGACTCAGTAAGTAGCCATTGGTAGCAGAAGTTGTAATTGTTTCTTCGATCGAATTTCCTTTTGATCTGTCCTTCTTGTCGTCGAATTTCTGTGTTGGATTTTGTATTGATCAAAATTACCAAGAGATTTCGATCAAGGGAAACTCCTGAATTCGACTTGGTGGATCGAGATCAAGAATTTTGGTTTTCACTGGTGAGTTCTTCCATCTCTACTGAACATATTCATCTCCTGAGTTTGATTAATCAGTCCTTGAATCCTGTTCAATTCAAGTTTTATGTGATTTTGGAGATCGAGTGAGATCTATTTATCAAAAGCAATTCTAGAATTTCCTTTAATAATTTTTTGTGCTCCAATCTTCTGTTGAAATGCATCAGGGGTTGTTAACCAATCGAATTAGAAGGGTGGTATCAGGAATTGGAGATTGTGTCCACACGTTGAAGTGAACCTTTCATTCTCCACGTATGACACCGATCCTTGCAACCTAGAATATACTGCTAGTCTTATTCTAATTCGAAGTAGTGTTCCGATCTAGTGATGTAAGTGCGTTGTGTTGAATCCAAGCCCATAGGAATCAATTCACATATGACTATACAGCAAGGGGTTTTGTTCTCTAATATTTATGAAGTCTTTGATGTTCTTCATTTCTGATTTTACATGGGAAACTGTCTAGTAGTATCATGCTTGGGAATGAGCTGGTTGTGTCCTGATATTGGACTGAACCATTGTTCAGTAGACCAAGAGAATTCAGGAATTGGTGGACTAATTTAGTCTCAATCCTATTATGGGACTGAGGTGTATCAGACTGTTGATCTCGATCAATAGTTTATAACAGTGTCATTGTGATTTGGAATAGGTTGGAACCCTTTGAATCCTCCTACCCTTGATCAGATTTACTCTGTTATATAGCTATTGATTTTAGTTGCCTTCTTCAGATGATGTGGAATGGTTTAACATGATAGATCTCAGAGTTTTGGATTAGCTGTTGATATTTCCTGTCAAGTGAGATGTCTGGATCTGATAAATACCATTGTTGATTTATGTAATAGTGTATGGTGAGGATATGCAGGTATGTTCATGATTCCATATTTTGAGAATCGATCATGGGAATGTAACTATACATTTGTCTAGAAGTTGGGATGAATCTGAGTTAGGCTATGTTCTTCATGGCTGAACAGGAAGATACTACTCCTTTATGAGCCACTGTTTAATCTATCAAACAGTTGCATTAGGAATTTGCAGTAAAACTTAGATTTTCCTGGGAACCAATTGGTATCCCTGTCCTGGCAGGAATTGAGGAGCCCAACAAGGATGCAGAGCTGAATGGTAAGTCCTAGGTTTAAACTGATGATGACAGTTGGATGTTGTATCTCAACTGAGATTGAATTGAATCAGCCTTGAGGCTTGTAAGACTGTTCATTGGTTGATTGTGCCTGTGTCACCAAGAGCATCTATAGTTAGGCTAACCTATGGGGTCTAGTGACAGTTTGTAATCTTTAGGTATCAGTCCTATGAAGGACTGAGGTCATGGTGGTGTTAGGATCAGGACAGTAGGGTCATAAGAATAATTCAGACTGAATTACTGTATCCTACTTAGGACTAATGCCTGTGCTTGGGGGTTAGGTATTGAAATGTGAAATCAACCTGGGATTTTGTTTTAAGACTGATACATCAGTCGTTCATAAGCTGACTGTCTCAATTTGATTGATGTTATTCATTACCCCAGTTTTCTGATATGTGAGACTGAGCTATTGATTGGGCATTTTAGGATCAGTTAACTGACTTGAATCGAGTGTTAATGATGGAATTATATATCCAGAGTCTTGGTTGATTGCTAAAACTGAGCAATAAACCTAGGAACTCATTGCACTCTTGGGGCTCAGTCATTAAATCGAGTTTCCATCACTGTCCTGGTTCAGTGAGGAAATGAGATATCCTGTTTCAGTCTATGATTTAAGACTGAATGTCATATAGAGACCTAACTGTCAGTTGCCTCCAGGATGAGGATATGCTTATTTTTAATTTCAGCATTATGGGATTGGTATTAGAACTGTGCAAAGTATTTCTTAAGGATCACATATTCAGGAGGTGTCCATACAATTGTGATTGGAGTTATCCTTAAGAATATTGGTGAGGCAGGAACCCATAGTTAGGAATTGAGTCTCCTGGAAACTGAGGAATTGAATCACAGGATTTATGGGTTGGGAGTATTGTCCTGATTTGGACTGAGGATTCAGTCCTACATTAAGGACTGAATTGTTTATGTGCCCTGTTGAGTATTGAACTCTATCATTTAATATGTATCAATGATCAGGTTATTAGGGCAAGGAGGATTATGGTCCAATAGAAACCATTCTGGTGTGATGCAAAGATTGCATCAGCCTTGCAAATTCTTATTGATCATTAAGAGTTTAGAATTAATGGTCTCTTTTAGAACAAGGGCCCAATAAAACCAGTTAGCTAGGATAAGGTCTGTGTGGGGCTATTCATCACTTGAGGGTTTATCCTTGTAATTAGAATATAAACTCTCTTGTCAATACATGGTTAGAATATTGTAGAGTTATAATAGAAGTTGACTCGTATTATAGATAGAACTTAGAATTATTTAGCGATCTTAAGCTTAAGTGTCAACTTTACATTTTGACTTATCAACTGTAATTATAAACAGGAGGAATCCCAGCTTTACTACCCTTTCTCGATCACCCGGAGACAGGCAAGTATACTCCTCGGATTTGTTCATTTCTCATGTCTTGCATATCCATTCTTGTATCTTTTTGATGACACGATATATCACGGTATTGTCTGGTTTCATGTTCCATGTATTACTTACGTATGGGAGGGAAAATACTATAGATATATGATCAAACCCTGTTACTACTCATGTGAATAGCTTGGGTCCCGCACCGTGCACGCGGGGCCAAAGCCGTACCATTTCAGGTTTATTGCATCTATCCAAGTCGATCACAATCTAGATGTATTTCATTATTGCACATGTCAGGATTCAGGTTGTATTTCAGGATTCATGTTTGTATTTCATGTTCAGATTGTATTTCATGATTCAGGTTGTACTTCATGTTCAGGCTGTATTTCAGATTCAAGACTTTTACCATGTTCCATGTTTTACTTTCAGTATTTCCTGTTCAGTTCATGTCTTGTTCTCATTTCCTGTACTTTACATATATTCCTGTTCCTTGATTCATACCATGATGTACATGTTCATTTTCTTGGATATACTTAGCTCCGCTCCTGACTAGGATATGTTGCAGGTGTGTTGGAGGTTCTATGCGACACATACTATGGCGAAGAGCCTATTGATGCAGGAGAGCTAGCTGGCGCAGCTCTTAACTTAGAGGCTGCAGAAGCCTAGAGCTTACCTTAGTTTTCCATATTATTTTCCTTGTATTGAGACTAGTAGACTTACTTTCATTTGCTGGAATATAATAGAATTCTTATCTTTTACTATTACTCTGGGATACATTTTATAGATGATGTGTTTTCATATTGTCTTGATATCTGGTTAGTTCTCCCTAGATTGGTACAGCTTACTTTGTCGTGTCTAACGACAAAGGCTGGGCGTATCCGACTCGTATCCGGTTATTCGGGAGCGGGTCGTGACATGTTTTTAGTGGTGGCCCATGCAGGTCCTATCTTAATAGTACCTAGGTCTTAGCATACTATTGAGGGACTTGATTACACTAGAAAAACTTGAACACATCATAGGAAAATCGGGAAATAAGGGTATATCAGGTTTATCAGGTTTTCAGGTGCATTGATATTATAAAAATATTGTTTATTAGGTTTTTAGGGTTTTTCAATCAATGAAGTTTTCTTTCTATTACAAGATGGTCACTACGAGGAAGACCGCGGATCTGCCCAGAGTCGCAGGCAGTTCAGATCAGCAGGCTGTACCAGACGTTCCAGCAGATCAGCTTCCAGTCGTGCCTCATATCTTTCCACCGCTGCCTTCGACGATGATGTTTGACGGCGCTCAGGTGATGGCGATGTTTCAGCAGTTTATGGAGGCCCAGAATCACCAGGCTGCACAGTTCCGAGAGGCTCAGAGCCAGCAGGCCGCGCAGTTCAGGGCGACCATCGTCGACGCACTCAGAACTCGAAAGACGGCAGCACCGGCACTAGCAGCACCTCCAGCACCACGAGCACCGAGACCAGGGACGGCCAAGGAGTACCAGAACCTCTGTCCGATGGACTTTTGGGGCAACGAAGGTATCGTCTATACAGACAAATGGCTGGAGAATACGGAGAGGACCTTGAGGATAGCGCAGATCCCGGATGACTTGAAGGTAAAGGTGGCGAGCATGCGGCTGTTCAACCTTACGAGAGCCTGGTACCGCGAGGAGCCCCAGTTGGCAGCACAGCAGGTTTTTTGGACAGATTTCAAAATATTGTTCAAGGAGAAATTTTTTCCAGACATCGATAGGGATGAGCTTCGCATGCAGTTCGAGGCCTTGTAGCAGGGGATGATGACAGTAGCGGAGTACACTTCCGAGTTTACTAGGCTCAGTAGGTTCGCGGAGAGCCTAGTCATAGCACTAGAATACAGGGCCTGGAGATTCAAGAAGGGTCTGACCAGGGAGCTGCGGCATACCGTAGCTATTAGCCAGGCGACTACCTACTCTAGCATCCTTAAGATCGCCCAGGCAGTTTGTTTGCAAAAACAAAAGTATAGAACTTTATTGATACAAACTGTAATAAAGATTACAAGAATTCTGGGAAAATTACAACTATAGGAATCCAATCTTGATGACGATTGTTTTATCCCTTGGACGATGTGAACTGTGAAGACGAAGCCTTTGAAGTTGAAAACAACTCTGGAAACTGAAGGCAAAAGCCTCTGAAGTTGAAGACAAAAGTCTCGGAAGAATGCAGCAGCACTTTGGCAAGAACTCCTGAACTCTCTGATTTCTGATCTCTGATCTTGATCTTCCTTGAAATGAAGACTTGAAACTCTATTTATAGAGTTCTAGAAATAACTAACTTTCAGTTATTTTGGGACTGCACAGGATGATTTGTGCAGCATTGGTTTGCGCAGCATTGATTTACGCAGACGGTTACTGGATCGTGGGCCAACTATCATGGACACATGGCATCATTTGATAGAAATGCGCATGATCGTGCATAAACAGTTGCCACGTAATGAGCAATCGATGGCATGAATGCCACGTGTAACTTATCAGTTATATTGATGGAGTGCGCAGAGTTGAATTGCGCATACATGGTTTGTGCAGACTCAAACTGCGCAGGATTGGTTTGCGCTGCCAGCTGTCAGCCGCCCTCGAGCACTGTACGGCACAGGAAACGAACAAACTCCTTGTTATCCGCGCTGTCAGTTGTCAGAAAAGATTTGATTTGATTTGGTAATGATGACTTCTGCCACGTCAGTCTGCGCAGTTGGAAGTGTGCGCAAAGCAGTATGCGCAATCTATTGTCTGCGCAATTCATCCAAATGATATGTTTCTTGATTTTTTGACTTTGTTGATTGATGCAACTTGATTTTTTAGGACCTACAAGACCCCCTTCAAAGTTTTCGAAAGTTGATTTGATTCAAAGTTTCAAAATACTTTGAATTTTTGAATTTTGAATCAAGTTGCGCATGATGATGAGCTGTCTGCGCAAAGTGAAGTGCCCCTAAATTTTAGGCGCAATCCAAGGCAGCCGTTTCGTATTTCAAAGGCTATAAATAGTCGTCCTTTCATTTTCAATTCTTTACTTTACAATCTCGAAAAATCTCCTCTGAGCCCTTACTGTCTTCCAACTCCAACGATTTGTCATGGCGCCCCGACGATCTAATGCTGCCGCCGCCGCCGCCGTGAAGGGAAAAGCTCCGGCCGAGTCATCTGACAGAGTTGCACGGCGAGCATCTCGACATGAGTCCGCGCACCCCGCTCTGATAGGTAGTTAAACCGATCGAAAACCCCTTTTTAGGGTGTTTCGACTTCCTTCGATCTTCGAAACTCATCTCTTTTTAGAGATGAGTTCAAATTGTGCCACCCTTTTTAGGGTTTTTGGTTGCATAAACAGTCAGTCTTCATTTTTATGAAGGCTGTAATCCTGCGCAATCTATCGAATTGTGCTGACAGAAAGTCAGCGCAATCGATTGATTTGTGCTGGATGTCAGCGCAATCGATTGGTTTGTGCACCCTGATGAGATGCGCAAACTGATATTGCGCAATCTATGTCAGCGCAATCTGAGGATTGTGTACTCTACTGTTTTGTTTGTCTGAAAAATAGAGTCTTTGACTTGTACTGATCTTCATCTGTTTTTAATGCAGTTGAAACCAATGAAGATCCAAACTATGAACATTTTGTGGGAACTTTGTCTAAATCTGAATATAAAGAAGATCTGTCTCACGTTCATTATCCTCACTACGATCTGCCGGCTTCTCGTCAGGCAATATTGATTTTCCAGGACAACGAAACTTTAATGTGTCTGATGAATGGACAGCCTCTGGAATCAGCAGATGCTGTTATCCACAAGAAACCCTTATTCTTGTTTGGTGACGCCTTTGAAAAAGTCTCCCAGCCTAGGCCAAGGATGGAGGAAATGGTAGTCCACCGGGAAGATAGATCATTCTTCATTCCTGATATTTCTCGCTGCCTCCCTTTGTCGCGGTATGCTCATGCGAGTTACCCAAGGAAGATAGAGTGGAACATCACCCTTCTCCAGGATGCTCGTGCAGGAAAGATCTTTGTAAAGAAGGTTAACGGGAAAGATATGTTTTACAGCTCTTCTGACAGATACAGTATTATGTTAAGAGGTTTGAGACCCGGCTGCATTCCACCGGAGAACTCCTCTATGCTGATGCCCGTCAGAACCCCTATATTCGCAAATGAATTTGCAAAGGAAGAAGGAAAATACCCTGAACAGGATATCAGAATGACTGGATTAGTGAATCCAGATTACAAGCGATGGAATTGTATTGCAAATTGGGTTCTGACAGCCTTCCAAGACAAACTCCAACAGATTAACCTGTTTCAAGCAGTGCATGCCACCGTATACGGCTTTGCTCCTAACCCTCATATCTTTTTGGCCTTGGCTGAACGATACAATTACAGGACAGGAACCTTCATGACCCCGGGTGGAGAGATGGGGTTTGCACTCCACGAGATGAAGTACATCTCATACTTGCCCATGGCGGATGCTTCGTATGAGGAGTTTGTTCCCACAAATGATGAGTTGGAGAAACTCAGAAAAGAAAATACAGAAATGGTAGCAGTGTTTGAGGAACTGCTATGCCATTACAAGATTTGCTCTTTGTACTATAAGAGTTCTACGGCCAACACTTGTTATTCTTCAAAGTGGCTGCCATACTTGTTCTTAAATCATATTGAAGAGAAGAAAACCAAAGAAAATGACAAATGTTACCCTAATTTTTTCAAACCCTTAAGTAACACGGAAGTCATGAAGATGATGGAAGAAAGTAAACATTATGATAAGGAAATGAAGGATGATTATCAATGTCCACCTTTAAAGAAAGGTGACATTTTGGAGAGTTTTTTGAGAATGGGTTACAGACCCATGTCTAAAGAAGCCCAGTTAGCAGGGTTTCTGACACACTGGCTCAGACGATTCGTGGTCCCGGGATCTAGTGCAGTAGACCATTTTCATCGCGGTGTACTTTTTGCTGTCGTCAAGCTAGTCTTCGGTTATAAGGTTGACTTGTTATCAGCAATGACCTGCAGATTGAATGCGAGTCTTCGTTTATATGTTGACTCGATGCTGAAGGTAAAGGGAGAGAAAGAATTCCCCCGCCTCGAACTGCCGTACAGTTATCTCTTTGGATGGTTACTCCTCCACTATCCAACTTTAATGGACCCTGGTATGGGACCAGTAGATGGCAGCTTCTTGCGCAGATATTCTCAGGGTAAATGGAAGTACACCTCTCTGAGTGAGTGCAGATTTGTTTTAAATTTAAACAGAGGATGGAACTTCTGTTGCGCCCCTCTCCCTGCCGGTCATGACCAGATGCCACCCAACATGGTAGATTCAAAGTTGCAGCCCTTAAACCGTGTGGCCTTTGAATGGTTGAAGACAATTCGACCATCTCATTTAGTATACCGCTTTGAGGAAGAATGCTTTTTGGAACCATACCTCCCTAGCCGGTTTGCTCGGCAGTTTGGATATGACCAATTCCATGTAGGAAATACAATCACCTGCCTTCAGGGCAAGGGTTTTTTTATTGACGGGGCCCGAGCTTGGGCCTACTACAATGCCCGTGACACAAAGGCTACCTTCTCGATGCCACCAAAGAGCACTCCTCAAGGGCCTCGGATGCTCTTCACATACTCGATATTTTACACATCTGCAAATACTTTTGCCGAGAACTTTAATCTCGTCGATAGTTTTGCTTCTGCGATAAGATTGAGGAAAGGGAGGATAGCTTTATCAATCCCTGCCAATAATGAGGCGAACGAGCCGGCGGATGCACCCCTAGAAACTTCAAGAGAAATGATGTTCCAACAAGAGGTAAACGCAGCAATGTGTATCTCTCTGAGAGTGGGAAAGTCTCCTGCCAAGAAAAGAAGAAGAGAGGAGCCTCCTGCTCCTACAGCAAAGAAGAAATTGGTCTTAGAGCATTCTTCTGATAAAGTTACTACAAGATCCCAATCTCGGCAGCTAGCCGAGACAAATCAAGAAGCTGCTACTACACCAACTTCTGTACAGAAACAAACAGTACCAATAGATGTAGAGAGTCCTGATAGACCTCTACATAAAAAGAAGAAGAAGAAGTTGGTCACTAGAAGAAATTTAGAAGCCTCTTCTTCTAAACAACTCCTAACTTCAGTAGATGCTGTAGCAGGACTTATGATGCCATCTCCCACACCTATTTCTGAATCAGGGAGTAAAGCCCTTGAAGAGACTGAACAGAGGGGAGATCTTGACCCCAGAACTGAAGTTGAAACACTCAGAGAAAACATCATTGAAGAGGAGCTAAATATTACACGACCTCTTTCACATGTCGCGGAGACGACTCAACTTCCTCCTACTCCTAAGACTCTTCGTGAAGAAGAAGAGCGTGAAATGATCGGAGCTTTAGAAGATTGTTATAGCCTGCAGGAGGATCTAACCGCAACTGACAGTGGGAATGCAGCCCAAGAAAAAGAAGAAGATAAGGATAAAGAAAGCTCTTCGTCTGGAAATGTTGATGAGTATATACAGAATCCTGAAGGGGACAACGAAGAACACATATCTCTTGATACCGCCAATGATGCTTTGGATCCTAAAAAGGATATTGAAGTAGAGGCGTCCGTAGAAAAGGTTGTTAACCCTGATGAAAACGTCGAGATAGAAATATCTCCTGAAGAAGCGGCTGGTGAAGATGTTCAGCAAGAGAATCTCGTCGGCGAACCCCAAGGTATAAAACGAGATTTAACAATCTTCTTTCTTTAAAATAGATTGATATCTAATATCTTCATTTGTAGTTCTTGCAGATCTTGATACTCTACCAACACCTCCGATGGACCTGGCAATGGTGCCTATTCCGACGGTGGTTGTTAGTAGTAGCCATCACTTATCTTGCGATTCTGAAGCGGGTAGCAGCCAAGCTGTCGCAATTGAAGCTACTTCCGTTCAACGGGAGTCTATTCCAGCAGGAGATGCAGTTGTTGTTAGATCAAATCAAGGTAAGACTGTTTTTATTTGATCTTTTTGTTTATTGGCAAATTAGTAAAATAATAATTTTACTTTTTGCAGAAGAACAAACAGGAGGAGCAGCTAGCTCCACTCTGGCTCCTTTGTTTAAAGAGCCCATCATTCAGCAGCAAAGGATTGAGCAACCGACTACCCCATCCTCAACAGGGGTAGCTTCGACTCCTGGAACTATAGCCATCAATCAGCAAGTTGTACAATTATTTACCAAATGTTTTTTGAATCGTTGGGATCTCTTGCTCATAAGATGATAGAGAAGGAAGGAGCTGACTTTATTATGGTTAGGAAGCCAACTTTTTTAATAAGAGCCATAAGGGATCAAGGAGATGAGGCTCAAGCCATTCTTCTTGAACATATATTGGATGAGTTGGAAGTATCCATAAAGAAATATAAAGAGCTCAAGAAGAAGAATATAGACTCTCTGGTGCAAGCCGAATATGAGCGACTAGCCCAAGAAGCTGATATTGAAAGGATAAACCTTCAGAACCTTTTAGAAGCTCATTCTGCAAAGTCAGCTGAATTCAACTCAAAGATAGAATCAGTTACTTTGCCAGCTGAGAACAAAGGACAGAGGCTTACTGGATTGAAAGCGGAAATTATTCGCCTTCAGAAGGAATTTGAAGAAGAAACTGCCAATCAACGACTTATGATTGAACAACTCAATGCCCTAATTCAGGAGAAAAATGAGTATGAAGAGACTCATAGTGCTGAAATTACCCGCAGGACAATAGATATGCCTGTTTTTGATGAAGAAAAAGGGATGGAAGAAGCAAGAATGAGAGTAACAACTAGTCACGAAGAAGAGTTGCAAACCTTGAAGCAACAGATCAACAATTTGATTGTTCCTCCCTCTTGATTGAAACTCTTTTGTATCTTTGTTTTTTTGTTGCTGTGGAAGCATTTTTGTACTGTCTTATATTCTGATTAAATAAAAGACATTTTGTTGTGATTCCATTATTTATTGCTTATTTTATTCAGATATAAATAATAGAGATAGAAAATATATTCAGAGGTGCAAGACATGATATATTTCTTGATGATTTTATAGAAAATAATTATATTCATTATATCTACTCAGAGGTAATATGGACGTGGCAGAATATATTGAGTATAATTATTTCGATTTAACAACTTAATCAAAAACGACAAGTTGCTGATGTAAATAATGAACGATGACGAATCGTCAATGTTTGTGAGATGAATGAACGGGAAGACCGTCAAATAATAGATGACAATGAACAGGTGAACCGTCAAGTGGTGATTTAATGAATGGATGAACCGTTAAATGGAAATGAACGGATAACCCATCAGGTGATGATGAATGAACGGGTGAACCGTCGGGTAGTAATGAACGGATGAACTGTCGGATGAATGTGATAAATGAACGGATGAACCGTCGGAAGTTAATGAACGGATGAACCGTCTGATGAATGTAATAAATGAACGGATGAACCGTCGTTTCATTATTTGAGGAACTTCTGTCTATAAATATAGCAGAAATCTGACAGGAATAAACACTTCTACTCTTCAACATAAAAATGTCGTCCGGAGAAGCATCTAAGAAGGCCAAAATCGCCTCGAAGGTTGAGAAGGGCACTGAAGAACGCCCTGCCGATCCAATTCAGCCGAAGGAGGCAAAAGCGGGCGAAGGTCCATCGGTACCTCAGCCACCACGAGACATCTTGGACTTCCTGCTCGAACCTGAAAGGACTAAAGAAGAAGAAGCCATGAGGATGGCCGCCTGCAAGTTTTTTGTGGGATCCAGCAAGGAGGTTCTCGACTCTTTTGTTGACCGTATTTTTGAGAAGGACGGCAGTGGCCCTCGTCCAAATGTAGAGAAAGATGATAGTGACCTTTAATATTATGTACTATCATATGATGAAATAAAATTTGCATTTTATTTATGAACTTGATCCTGTCTGATAATTTTTACAAGCATTTACATTTATACATAATACTTCTTAAGAAATTTGCCATTCATAGGCATCATAGCAACTCGACCATCAAGTTCTGAAAGTTGATAAGCTCCGTTTGAGAAGACTTTGCTCACAACATAGGGACCTTCCCATTTCGCATCGAACTTCCCTTTGCTCATATGAGTCATAGTCATAGGACGTCTGACCGTTAGAACAAGTTCTCCTTGCTGAAAGGCTCTGACCTTCACTTTACGATTAAATGTCTTTGAGATGCGGGCTTGGTATAACTCAATATGCTGTTGAGCCATTAACCGCTTTTCATCCAATGCTTCCAACTCTTGGAGTCGAAGAAGGTCATTATTTTCTATGGTAAGCTCATTGGCAATAGCAATCCTTAAAGAAGGAATTTGTAACTCCAAAGGAAGGACAGCTTCACAGCCATACACCAAAGAGAAAGGTGTAAAGCCTGTGGGATTGCGGACTGTAGTTCGATAGGCCCAAAGACATTCGCCAAGTTTCTCGCTCCAATTCTGTTTGTTAGTGGATACAAACTTCTTAAGGAGCTTAATAATGGTTTTGTTAAAGGCTTCAGCTAAACCATTAGCGGCAGGATTGTACGCCGTCGAAGCAACATTGTTAATCCGATGATCATCGCAGAATCTAGTGAACTTCTGACTAATGAATTGAGGTCCATTGTCATGAATGATTCTGCGAGGTACACCGAATCTATATATGACATGGTGTTTAACGAAATTGATGACACTGCTAGTCTTGACTTCAGCCAGAGGTATAGCTTCGGCCCACTTGGAGAAGTAATCGGTTATCGCCAATATGAACCGATGTCCTCTAGAAGAAGGAGGATTAATAGGACCTATGATGTCCATACCCCAAGCTTCAAAAGGCCATGAAGCAGCAGTCGGGTGTAAGAATTCCGAGGGTTGATGAATGAAGTCTGCATGGATTTGACAAGCACGACATTTCCTTGCATATTCAATGGCATCTGATACCATAGAGGGCCAATAATAACCCATACGTCTAATGCGATCCTGTAATTTAGGACCAGGTTGATGTGCTCCACAGACGCCATCATGAGCTTCACGCAACACTTGTTTGGCTTCATCACCATCTAAACAGCGTAGAAGAAGACCATCATAAGTTCGCCGATAGAGGGTCTTGGTAGTTTGATTGTAATAGAATCGGAGAGATCGTCGACGAACGCTTGTAGCCTCCTTAGGATCTTCGGGGAGTATGTCATAAACCACAAAGTCAATGAAAGGAGTTCTCCAATCTTCATCAATAACATTGACTTCAGCAAAATTACTGAATTCAATATTACGATTGTTTTCGATGCAGAACAGTTCTCGGTTGGAGATAACCACGACCTGCTGTCTTTTGATAGGGATGGCTAAGACAGCTGCAAGATTGGCCAAAGCATCTGCTTCGGTATTGCAAGCTCGCCGAACATATTCTATGAAGAAAGCTTTAAAATGATATAGCTATGTTGATCGCTGCTTCGTGATAAGGCATTAGGTCTTGATGACGAACTTCATAAGTTCCTCTAACCTGATTAACAACCAGCTTAGAATCACCGTAGACTTCGAGATATTCAACATTCAGTTGTTTGGCTAACTGAAGACCGATGAGTAGAGCATTGTACTCCGCCACATTATTGGAGCAAGGTTCATCAAGAGAGTAGGCTCTTTGGATAGTTGATCCGTCTGGAGAAACGAGAACAACTCCAACACCTGCCACTATAGCACCATTTGGTCCAATTCTTGATGCACCATCAAAGAATAAACGCCAGGTTGGAAACTCTTCGGAGATCATGTTGACTTCTAACGTCTCATCAGGAATTTTATCATAGAGTTTAGATGTTTCAGGCACAGGATGAGCTGCTAAGAAGTCCGCCAGCGCTTGACCTTTGACAGACTTTTGTGGAACATACACCATGTCATATTGAGCTAGCAAGATTGCCCATGTAGCCAACCAAGAATTAAGTGTGCTTGGTTTCTTCATGAGTACCCGGAGAGGGTTAACTCGAGATATAACATGAATAGTTTGACCAATGATATAATGCCTCGTCTTTTGCACAGCAAACATGAGAGCCAAGCATTCTTTTTCGACAGGACTATAACGGTGTTCAGCACCAATCATAGTTCGGCTAAGATAGTAGATAGCTTGTTCATGGCCTTCTTTGTTCTTTTGGGCAAGTAAGACACCCAATGAATGGTCCATAGCACGGACATACATCAAGAATGGAATGCCAGAGATAGGTGGCACCAAAACTGGTGGGTTCATAAGATATTGTTTGATATCGTCGAATGCTCGTTGACATTCTTCAGTCCAAACAAAAGATACACCCTTCTTCATTAGTTGAGTGAATGGTCTGCAGCGTCCAGACAAGTTCGAAATGAATCGCCTGATGTACGCAAGTCGGCCTTGGAATCCTCGTAGCTCTTTTAGGTTGCGTGGAGGACGCATCTCTTGGATGGCTTTGATCTTCTCGGGATCCACGTGTATACCCTTAGAGGTAATAACGAAGCCGAGAAATTTGCCACTAGAGACACCCAAAAATGACTTGGTGGGATTCATCTTGAGCTGATGTTGACGTATGAGATTAAAGATAATTCTCAGGTCTTGAAGGTGATCTTCCTTTAGACGACTTTTGACAGCAATATCATCAACATAGCATTCAACAGTTTTGCGAAGATGATCTTTGAAAATGGTACTCATAGCCCGTTGGTAGGTTGCACCCGCATTCTTGAGACCAAATGGCATCACTGTATAACAATAAACTCCTCGAGGAGTGCGGAAAGATGTATGATTTTCATCTTCAGAATGCATTTTGATCTGATTATACCCGGAAAATCCATCCATAAAAGATATCCTTTCGAACCCACAAGTATTGTCAATCATGACGTCTGTGATAGGAAGAGGAAATTCATCTTTTGGACATGCTTCATTGAGATCTCGGAAGTCGATGCAGACTCGAACTTTTTTAGTTTTCTTCAGAACTGGGACGACATTGGCTACCCAATCAGGATGCTGCTCTTCTCGAATAAAGCCACAAGCGATGAGCTTCTTGACTTCATCATCAATTGCGTCCATCATTTCAGGCTTAAATCGCCTTTGTTGCTGTTTGACTGGTTTAGCATTAGGAAGAATGTTCAGTTTGTGAGTAGCAATCTTAGGATCTAAACCTGGCATGTCTTCATAACTCCAGGCAAAGACGTCAATATATTCTTTAATAAGAAGAATCAACTCTTGTTTGTCTGCTTCTGGAAGATTTTTGCTAATAAAAATTGGCCGAGGTGAATCTCTTTCTCCTACATCAATTTGAAGTAGTTGATCTTCAGTAGGAGGTTCACGTTGTTCAAATCGAAGTACCCATTGGTTATCCATATGTTGAGCCCAAGGATCTGTTTCCAGACTTTCTTCAACATCTTCATCACAGCCTTCTGGTAGTTCAACAGAGACCATGTTAGAAGATACAATTATACGATGGACTTCACCGATACTGGTATCGGAATCCCATGATCTGGAATCAGAAGAGTTAGAACGTTCTTCACTATCTGATTCAGAAGCTGCTGGGGATAACAGTGGAGGAGAAGTATATCCGAGACCTTTCTTGGTCCTGTCATAATACATTTGTGATTTTCCGTTTGGAACTGTTGCACGAATAGGAGTTCGTCTACCTTTACCATAGTTAAGGCCGCTCTTAAAGTCGTAAACCATCTTTCGGAGGATGTCTTTTGATTGTTGACTATAACGATGGAACTGGAGACGTCCTGTATCGTTAACTTTGCTATCATCCGTATAGTTAATCTTTGTTTCTGGTCTTTTATATAAAAATGCTGAACTTTCACCTTTCTTTAAAGAAGGATGAATACGGTAAGAATCATCTGGATCTTCAAGCGAGACTTCTGTCTGAAGAGATTGCACGACTCCCAGTGTAATTGATTGGAAGCTATCTAACATATCCAAATAACTTTTAGTATAATAAATAATATCAATATACTGGAAAGTAGGTGCTTTTTTATTGATTTGTACATCAGTATTTACAATAGGACCTTTAACCTTAGCAGATTTGGTCAAATTGATTACAAGAGGGGAAGAAGAAGAACGTGGAGGAGGCTTGTTACGACGGAGGTCAATAACAAGTGGCTCAGAAGAGGTGAGCTCCCTTTTTTCCTTGTTGCGATTTAGATCAACAACAAGTGGCTCAGAAGGAATGAGCTGCTTTTTGTCTTTGTTACGACGTAAGTCGATAACAAGTGGCTCAGAAGAGGTGAGCTCCCTTTGATTTTGATCAGCGTCAACTGATTTTTCTTGAACTGGTAAGTGAATAACCAGTGGCTTGGAAGATTGAGGATGAGAAACTCGCCCCTTAACAGGTATGATAAGAGTGTCTTGAGGTACTGCTTTTTGATCTTCTTCAGTATCCATAGCCAATACTACCTTCATGAATTCATCCTTGTACATACGAGCATCGTTGCAATAAGCTTCAACACCCTTGAAAGGATAAAGGTCCGCAACTTCCTTATAAACTTGTCCTTTGTCATCAACGTATTTAAAGCATTGATGAAGAGTTGATGGAACGACATTGTGTTCATGGAGGAATAGCCTTCCCAGGAGAGCATTATAAGAACAACCATGATTGTCAATGATATAAAAGGTCACCTTTGTGCGAAGATTGCCTATTTGGAGTTTTAGACGGATCTTGCCCAAAGGTTCACTCTTTCCTTGATTAAATCCCAGAATAGTAGTGATCGTGGTTGAAAGACTATGCACCGGTATCTTCAACGCATCGAGCATTGTCTTTGGCATAATACTAAGTGCAGACCCTGGATCAATCAGGATACGATCAACCTTCATTGAATCTACATATCCTGTATAGTAAAGAGGACGATCATGTCTATTATCTTCCATTAGCATATCATCCTGAGTGAAGGTAATATTTGGGATCAGTTCCAAGACACTCTGACTGTGATGACAAGAGACTGATTCTGATTCTGGCTTCTTGAGAAGAGTTAGGCAAGTTTCAGCCTGCATCAGAGCTTCACTTAGAGTTTCTCGTGTCTCTTTGGAAAGACGCAAGAGTTCAAAGATTGACAACCTGGCTGGTGTATTGGCTAATTGAGCCAATATATCAAAGTTGTAAGGCTTCTCAAGCCCAGTAGGAGATGACTTCTTTAGAGGTTTGTCAAATCGAACTTGTTGCTTGCCTTTGTCAGCCGTTGTTGGCTTAGGAGGAATTGATACTACAACTGGTGAAGATGTAGAAGGGACCTCTTCAGCAGATGCAGGTTGTGTCGGAGTAGGTTCGGAAGAAGAAGCAGGATCTCTTTGACCTTCAGAATGATCTTTCAAATAAGCTTTTCCTGATCTTGTGCCTAACAGAATCTCTTCGTCAACAATGGGATCAAAAGATACCATGTTGCAGATTTTGGTTTTGCCTTTAGAACGAGTTTTCTTCTTAGAAGATATCTCAAATTCTGGAGCAAGATCAGGATGGATCCACATAATTTCACCATTGTCAAGAGACAAGGGAATAAGACCTTCATTGGATGGAAGCGGGAGATTCTCAATCTCAAGGGTTGCTTTAGGAATTGGAATGACACCATGCTGTATCATCTGCGGAGGGAAATCTCTAAATTGGACTGAAACCATATTTGCAGTAACAGTCTTCTCATCTTGTTGCAAAGTGACTACGCCTGCATTAACAAGCTCTTGAATCTTACCTTTGAGCACATAGCATGCTCGAGTAGGATGTCCAATGAATCGGTGATAGACACAATACTTGGGATGATCAGTCTTATTGACTTCATCAGGTTTCTTTGGATCAGGGAGTTGAATTTTGTTGCTTTTGAGTAAACACTCAAAGATACTTGCCGTGTCATTTTCGTCAAAGGAATATTCTACCTTCGGACGAGGTTCCCTCGGTGGAGGTGCAGAAGGAGTAGGAGTAGATGTAGGTGGGGCCACATTGACAGCCAAAGATTCTTTATTTTTGTTCAAGTTAATGTTTAAAGTCTCTTTCGCTTTGCGATTGTTCTGGCGATTGCCACCACCTGAATTCTGATGCTCATCGCGATCAGGGTTAGACATTTGTACCCCCAATTGTTTAAACTTGTCGGCACTTACTTCAGCGGCTTTGGCGTTGACGATGAATGAGGGCCAATCTTGGAATTGGGTAGATCCCGTCCACATACTGATAATAGGTAAAAGATTTGCCTTACAAGTATCAACAGTGACAGCAGCTGGAGTCCCTGGAGGCATTTTCAAAGCTTCACGGCGGAACCGTTCAATAAAGCTCTCAGCAGTTTCATTATGTTTTTGTTTGATTTTGTTGAGAGCTGACATCGTCATATCATTAAATCCTTCATAGAACCGTTCCAGAAAGATTTGTTTGAGACCTGAAAAAGAAGTAATGCAACCATCGAGCAAACTTCTGTGCCAGTCGTATGCTACGCCAGCTAAACAACCGACGAACACTCTGGTAAGAAGAGCGTCATTTGACTGAAGTTGAACAGTCATTACCTCAAAATGATTGATGAATTGACTCGGGGAAGTACTGCCATCGAACAGAGAGATTGTAGGGATTTTGTACTTTGGGGGAAACGGGACGTCCTTCCATTCAACCGGATAGGGCTGTTTAATCCCCAACCTTTGTAAATTGTCTTTCTCTTTAAATGCTTCAAACTGGGTTCGTAAGAGTTTGACAGCTTCATTGGCGTCTTCTGATAAAGAAGAAGGAGCAGGTTGAGTTGTAGTGGCAGGAGGAGGAACAGCGTTGTAAGCACTACCCCCAGCTCCTGAATGGCTAGGCGTAGTTTGTACTTGCACTTGTACAGGAGGCATTTGGGGAGGCACTACCCCCAGCCCAGTATTGGCAGGTATTGAAGATGCTATGATCTCTGGACTAGTAATAGGTGCAGTTGGTGGTGTAACATGTTGTGCTACAATGATGGAATGCATACTAGCAACCATCTCAGCCATGGTTTTTAATTTGTCTTCGAGTGCAGCAATTCGTTGTTCCTGATTTACGGAGGTTGAAGCATCTGGATCATCGGTGACAACATAAGCCGTCACTTCTCTTGGCACAGTGGAAGATACTGTTTGTTCAGAACTTTTACTGTATGCATCATAATCAGAAAACGAATCATCTCCTGACTGGAAAACAGGGAGATGACTTGAAGGATTTTGAGGAAGATTCCTTTGACCGATTGTATCTCGGCTTCGAGAACGGGTATGTTGAAATACTCCTTCAGAAGATTCTTGAAGTAATTCCAAATACCGTTGGCTTGGCTTGCGGAGTCTACCATGCTTAGAGCATCTTTTACCCCCAGTGTCTCGGGAAGTCATGTTAACAGAAGCATACAAAACTTCATCTTCTTCTGACATAGGTTCAGAAAAAGTTAAACGATCGAAGACAGATCGTTTTGTCGTTTGACAACAGCATTGGATGATGACTTTATGATTACAGTGATGATCAGATGGTTGAGATGGAGATATTGAGACATTATCCTGTTTTTGTCTTAAATGTTCTCGAAGATCAACAACAGGACGAGGAAAGTTCCGAGGGATCTGTTCTTTGATAACATTTGGAACATGATTCTGATTCTTCAAATGTTTAGTCCCTTGAGTATACAGGGAAGTACTCACTTCATTGGCATAAGTGTTAGGATTTTTGACCTTGGAGATTTGTTTCTGATAATGTTTGACCTTCGACATTGGCTGTTTGCGTTTTATCAAAGTGGGTCGATTAAGATAAGTTCTGAGGTCAGCAAATTCACCCCCAGGAGTTTCTGTTTGAGACACTAACAGTTTTCCCTGTCTGGAACGACAAATTTGGAGAGTCGGGAGGTCCTAGAATTCTGCTATCGGAGTAGGCAGAATACCTCTTTGATTAGTACAAGTACTCTTGTTATAAAGGAAAGAAGAATCCTTGTTTGCCAGAGTTCTTGAATTGATTGGGGCCGAGATACATTGAGATGGATCTTCTTCAGTAAAGACTGAAGAAGACTGAGAAAAGACCAAAGGGCCTTTTCCTTTGTTTTAAGATGAAGGGTTAGCTAAAGAGCGTTTCCCTCTGTTATATTCCAAGTCATGAGACAAGGAAGTTTGAGAAAAGACCAATGGACCTTTTCCTTTGCTTTGAAGAGAAGGAGAAATAGTCAAAGGACTACCCTCAATGGATTGCGCAGGGGCAATAAGGTGTTTGGAAAGAGGAGTAGAATCTCTTCTTTTATTGTGAGAAAAAGGAAATTTAGCCAAAAGGCTGTTTTTCTTGGATTGCGCAGACTTGGTTTGCGCATGGGTGGAAGGTGCACTAGTCATTTGTGCATTAGAAGCTTTGGTAGGAAGTGTATCAGGAGTTCTTGTCTTAGAGGGCTTGGGATGCACCTTAGTTACTGGAGTGCTATTTTGCGCAGGAAAAGCCACTGCCAATTGCGCCAGAGTCATAGGAGTCTTCTGTTTTGACAAGGCAGCATATGAAGTAGCCTGTACAACAGTTGCAACAGATTGCGCAGCCTTGACTGCAACAGATTATGCAGCAGTTGCTGAGACAGACTGTACAACAGTTGGCACAGCAGTTTGTGCAGCAGTCTGACTAGCAGATTGTGCAACAGTTGGTACAGCATCCTTGGTGGCAAAAATGCCAGATTGTGCAGACTTGGAGACCCAAACTGAATGCACTTTGCTCTTGGCAGAAGTGGCTACAGTACGGGGAGTGGTCTTGGAGTTGAGCATCGCCTCGTAGGCTGTCTGGTTGACCTTAACAACCAGCGTCTTCTGCGTCTTCCCGATAGACGCTACGTCACATTGAGTTGCTACTTCCTCGTCGGAGGAGAAAGTTGTCCCCAGCAGAGTCGCCATTTTGTTTACAAAAACAAAAGTATAGAACTTTATTGATACAAACTGTAATAAAGATTACAAGAATTCTGGGAAAATTACAACTATAGGAATCCAATCTTGATGACGATTGCTTTATCCCTTGGACGATGTAAACTGTGAAGACGAAGCCTTTGAAGTTGAAAACAACTCTGGAAACTGAAGGCAAAAGCCTCTGAAGTTGAAGACAAAAGTCTCGAAAGAATGCAGCAGCACTTTGGCAAGAACTCCTGAACTCTCTGATTTCTGATCTCTGATCTTGATCTCCCTTGAAATGAAGACTTGAAACTCTATTTATAGAGTTCTAGAAATAACTAACTTTCAGTTATTTTGGGACTGCGCAGGATGATTTGCGCAGCATTGGTTTGCACAGCATTGATTTGCGCAGACGGTTACTGGATCGTGGGCCAACTATCATGGACACATGGCATCATTTGATAGAAATGTGCATGATCGTGCATAAACAGTTGCCACGTAATGAGCAATCGATGGCATGAATGCCACGTGTAACTTATCAGTTATATTGATGGAGTGCGCAGAGTTGAATTGCGCATACATGGTTTGCGCAGACTCAAACTGCGCAGGATTGGTTTGCGCTGCCAGCTGTCAGCCGCCCTCGAGCACTGTGCGGCGCAGGAAACGAACAGACTCCTTGTTATCCGTGCTGTCAGTTGTCAGAAAAGATTTGATTTGATTTGGTAATGATGACTTCTGCCACGTCAGTCTGCGCAGTTGGAAGTGTGCACAAAGCAGTATGCGCAATCGGATTGCTGTGCAATCTATTGTCTACGCAATTCATCCAAATGATATGTTTCTTGATTTCTTGACTTTGTTGATTGATGCAACTTGATTTTTTAGGACCTACACAGTTGAGAAGGAGATGGACCCGAGGCCCAAAAGGGATAGGGACGTCGGCAGCAGCAGTTACTAGGCGCCAGCAAAGAGGATGCAGATGCAGACTCCGGCGAGGCTATATCGGCAGGCAGCAGTTCAGCACCGTCCTGCCAGAGTTCCAGCAGCTCAGCATCAGAGACAGCAGGGGATCACTTACACATATTGTCATCGACTAGGACACCACGTGGAGGTCTGTCGCAAGAGGCTTGGACTTTGTCTCTTTTGCGAATAAGATGCACAACATATGAGAGACTGTGCTCAAGCTACAGCTCGACTAGCAGGAGGACCCCGAGGAGCTGGAGGACCACCGCCTGCACCACCCAGAGCATTGCCTGCTGCACCCCAGAGAGGAGGAGCTCTACCACCCCAGCAGCAGAGGTTTGCACAGCACCAGCAGCAGCAGAAGGAAGGACCACAGCGGGGACGTGCTTACGTCATGGCCGCAGTTGAAGAGGAGGAGGCAGCTCCAGATGTCATCACAGGTTCTATTATCATTCATTCATTTCCTGCCATTGCCTTATTTGATTCAGGAGCCACACATAGCTTTGTATCATATAAGTTTCTGCATAGACACGGCTTCACACCCAAGCCCACTAGGAGGAACTATCGGATTGTGACAGGAGGTAGGATTATGCCAGTCAGTGAGATGGTGGATTGCCCTATCACTATAGCTGGACGGGAGCTCAGGGCTCGACTTCTAGTGATGCCACTGCCCGGATTTGACGTAGTCCTTGGCATCGACTGGATGAGCGAGCAGTTTGCCGTAATAGACTGCCATGAAGGGAAGGTGACTTTCAGCTCGCCAGGACTTCCATCGTTCGAGATCAGCAGACGAGTTGCAGAGAGGCCAGAGGGAGTCTACTTCAGAGCAGTTGCAGAAGACCAGGAGTTGTCGCATCCGCTGATTACAGAGTATCTTGACGTCTTTCCTGAGGAGTTGCCAGGATTGCCGTCAGATCGAGACGTGGAGTTCAGCATCGACCTTGTGCCCGGATCAGCACCGAAGTCCCAGCATTGTTACAGGATCAACCCGAAGGAAGCTGCAAAGTTGAAGGCTCAGATTGATGAGCTGGAAGGCAAGGGTTTTATTCGGTCCAGTGTTTCATCCTGGGGAGCACCGGTACTCTTCGTGCCAAAGAAGGATGGGACGGTGAGGATGTGCATCGATTACCGTACACTCAACAACATCACGATCAAGAATAGATACCCGTTGCGGCGGATTGATGAGCTGTTTGATCAGCTTAGTGGAGCAAAGGTCTTTTCCAAGATTGACCTTCGGTCGGGGTATCACCAGATGAAGGTGCGGGAGCAGGATATTCCGAAGACAGCCTTCAACACCTGATACGGCCAGTATGAGTTCTTGGTGATGTCGTTCGGACTCACCAATGCCCCAGCAGTATTTATGAACTTGATGAATAAAGTTTTTCACAAGTATTTGGAAAAGTTCGTCGTAGTCTTCATTGACGACATTCTGATATATTCGAAGACGGAGGAGGAGCATGTGGAGCACCTGCGGATTGTGTTGGAGATTCTGCGGAAGGAGAAGCTATCGAAAAACTCTCGAAATGTGAGTTTTTCTTAGACCTGGTGAAGTTTTTGTGGCATGTGGTGACTGGAGAGGGGATTTTTGTGGATCCCAAGAAGATTGAGACAGTTAAAGCATGGGCACCTCCCAAGTCAGTAGCTGAGATTCGTAGTTTCCTGGGGCTAGAAGGATACTATAGGAAGTTCGTAAAGGACTTCGCCAGGATAGCAGAGCCTATGACGAAGCTTACGCGGAAGGATGAGGAGTTCATCTGGAGCGACGCCTGCCAGTCAGCATTTGAAGAATTGAAGAGAAGACTCATGACAGCGCCAGTTCTAGCTTTACCATCGGGATCGGGAGGATTCATCATCTACAGCGACGCTTCAGGAAAGGGCTTGGGATGTGTGCTTGAGCAGAACAAGAAGGTTATAGCTTATACTTCTAGACAGTTGAGGCCCCATGAGAAGAACTATCTCACATATGACTTGGAGCTTGTAGCAGTCATATTTGTCTTGAAACTGTAAAAGCATTACTTATATGGAGAGCGAGTGGACATCTTCACGGACCACAAAAGCCTGAAGTATGTTTTCACTCAGAAGGAGTTGAATATGAGACAGCACAGATAGCTGGAACTCATGAAGGATTTCGACATCAGTCTGCAGTACCATCCTGGAAAGGCGAATGTGGTAGCAGATGCTCTCAGTCGATATCTTGTTGCTATGTATCTCACTATGGACCGGTATCTACTGGAGGATCTTGAGATCCTTGGGATTGAGATTATTCTACCAGATATGGAGGACAGATGATGCACATGCAGATACAGTCAGGACTGATGGAGAAGATCAAGGAGACCCAGTTTCTTGATGAGGAACTTCGGTGTCTCCGAGGCCAGGCAGAGGCAGGATTGTTCGACGACTTCACCATTGCAGAGGACGGATCCCTGAGGCACGAAACCCAGTTGTGTGTGCCCAAGGATTTGCGGGAGGAGGTGATGCAGGAGGTCCACCAGTCACAGTATTCTATACATCCTGGGTCTACCAAGATGTACAAGGATCTGCGAGAGTATGTTTGGTGGTATGGGATGAAGAGAGAGGTTGCCAAATTTGTTTCCAGATGCCTTGTGTGCCAGCAAGTCAAGGCGGAGCGCCAGAGACCAGCAGGACTACTCCAGCCTTTACCTATCCCGGAATGGAAGTAGGAACACATCACTATGGATTTCGTCTCTGGATTACCGCATATTCCCAGTAGCAAGGACGCTATTTGGGTGATCGTGGATAGACTGACGAAGTCTGCTCATTTTATTCCATTCAAGGTTGGGCTGTCGACCGAGAAGCATGCAGACCTCTACATGCTTCAGATCATGAGGATACACGGGGTGCCGGTGAGCATCGTTTCAGACAGAGATAACCGCTTCACATCATACTTCTAGAGGAGTCTACAGATGATCTTGGAATCACAGTTGAAGTTCAGCACCGCCTATCATCCACAGACAGACGGACAGTCCGAGAGGACGATTCAGCCGCTGGAGGACATGCTACGAGTTTGCGCACTCGACTTCGACGGTTCGTGGGAGGATCACTTGCATCTAGTGGAGTTTGCCTATAACAATAGTTATCAGGCTAGCATAGAGATGACCCCGTTCGAGGCACTGTATGGGCAGAGATGTCGCACGCCATTATCTTGGGATGACGTCGACGAGAGAGCTTTACTTGGGCCAGAGATGGTGGTAGACTCATCTGAGAAGATCAGGCTGATCAGGGATCGTCTCAGAGTTGCGCAGGATAGGCAGAAGCACTGGGCGGACAGCAGCAGACGGCCATTGGAGTTCGAGGTTGGTGATAGAGTGTTCCTTAAGATCTCACCGACCAGAGGCATCATTCGTTTCGGCAGAGGCGGGAAGCTCAGTCCGAGGTACATCGGACCTTTCGACGTGACGGCACAGATTGGCGAGGTGGCATATCGACTGGCGCTTCCAGCTAGCTTGGAGGGAGTGCACGACGTCTTCCACGTATCTCAGCTTCGACGCTACATTCCAGACCCGAGCCATGTAGTAGACTACTCAGAGTTAGAGGTGGGTCCGAGCTTGACCTACGAGGAGCAGCCAGTGGAGATCCTGGACCGGAGGGAGAAGCGACTGCAGAATCAGACCATTCCACTTGTCCGCGTCATGTGGAGATACCACTCTCCGGGAGAGTCCACATGGGAGCGTGAGGATGAGATGCGAGAGCGCTACCCGAGATTGTTTACCTGATTGTATTTTGTATTCTAAATTTCCAATTTTCAATAAATATTTCGGGGTGTTTCGTGAATCAATTTTGAGCTACTTCTGAATTTCGAGGACGAACTTTTTCAAGGGGGAGAGATTTGTTACTCCACCTCTCCAAATATTAAAATTTTTAAAAGTTTTATACTAATTAAATAATTTAGGAATTTTATTATAATATAGATGAAGTCATATTCATAATTTAGTTATCATCTAACTTTTACCTTGGGCTTAATTTTATTTAAACCCATCAACTGGTTTGGGCCCATCACTGGCAGCCCAACCAGTGTCCATTAAATCCAGCCAGTGTCATCAAAATCCTGAGGAAAAGGAATTACTTTTCCATCTTTTCTAAACCTTCTTATCAAATGAAACTTTCTTTCAAATTTAATTTTTCCTAACGGCCATGGCAGAGGCCATGTGCTCTAACCGATTCTGCCAGGAAAATTGAAAACTTCCGCTCTAATTGAGCTTACTTCCCACGCCATCCCCAAATAATTATCTATATAATTCAGAGCAGGCCATTCTCTTCTCTCTATTGTTGAACCACCATTCCTTCTTTCCTTCCAATTTTTCCCAGTTCTTGAGAAGTCAGCCATGGCGATGGTGGCGACGACGTTCTTCAGCCGCAGCAAGGAGGCGTAGCTGTTTGACAACGAGGTTCTCCGGCTAATTTTGAATCGATCGACTCAGTAAGTAGCCATTAGTAGCAGAAGTTGTAATTGTTTCTTCGATCGAATTTCCTTTTGATCTGTCCTTCTTGTCGTCGAATTTCTGTGTAGGATTTTGTATTGATCAAAATTACCAGGAGATTTCGATCAAGGGAAACTCCTGAATTCGACTTGGTGGATCGAGATCAGGAATTTTGGTTTTCACTGGTAAGTTCTTCCATCTCTACTGAACATGTTCATCTCCTGAGTTTGATTAATCAGTCCTTGAATCCTGTTCAATTCAAGTTTTATGTGATTTTGGAGATCGAGTGAGATCTATTTATCAAAAGCAATTCTAGAATTTCTTTCAATAATTTCTTGTCCTCCAATCTTCTGTTGAAATGCATCAGGGGTTGTTAACCAATCAGATTAGAAGGGTGGTATCAGGAATTGGAGATTGTGTCCACACGTTGAAGTGAACCTTTCACTCTCCAGGTATCACACAGATCCTTGCAACCTAGAATATACTGCTTGTCTCATTCTAATTCGAAGTAGTGTTCCGATCTAGTGATGTAAGTGTGTTGTGTTGAATCCAAGCCCATAGGAATCAATTCACATATAACTATACTGCAAGGGGTTTTGTTCTCTAATATTTATGAAGTCTTTGATGTTCTTCATTTCTGATTTTACATGGGAAACTGTCTAGTAGTATCATGCTTGGGAATGAGCTGGTTGTGTCCTGATATTGGACTGAACCATTGTTCAGTAGACCAAGAGAATTCAGGAATTGGTGGACTAATTTAGTCTCAATCCTGTTATGGGACTGAGGTGTATCAGACTGTTGATCTCGATCAATAGTTTATAACAGTGTCATTGTGATTTGGAATGGGTTGGAACCCTTTGAATCTTCCTACCCTTGATCAGATTTACTCTGTTATATAGCTATTAATTTTAGTTGTATTCCTCAGTTGATGTGGAATGGGTTAACATGATAGATCTCAGAGTTTTGGATTAGCTGTTGATATTTTCTGTCAAGTGAGATGTCTGGATCTGATAAATACCATTGTTGATTTATGTAACAGTGTATGGTGAGGATATGCAGGCATGTTCATGATTCCATATTTTGGGAATCGATCATGGGAATGTAATTATACGTTTGTCTAGAAGTTAGAATGAATCTGAGTTAGGCTATGTTCTTCATGGCTGAACAGGAAGATACTACCCCTTTATGAGCCACTGTTTAATCTATCAAACAGTTGCATTAGGAATTTGCAGTAAAACTTAGATTTTCCTGGGAACCAATTGGTATCCCTGTCCTGGCAGGAATTGAGGATCCCAACAAGGATGCAGAGCTGAATGGTAAGTCCTAGGTTTAAACTGATGATGACAGTTGGATGTTGTATCTCAACTGAGATTGAATTGAATCAGCCTTGAGGCTTGTAAGACTGTTCATTGGTTGATTGTGCCTGTGTCACCAAGAGCATCTATAGTTAGGCTAACATATGGGGTCTAGTGACAGTGTGTAATCTGTAGGTATCAGTCCTATGAAGGACTGAGGTCATGGTGGTGTTAGGATCAGGACAGTAGGGTCATAGGAATAATTCAGACTGAATTGCAGTATCCTACTTAGGACCAATGCCTGTGCTTGGAGGTTAGGTATTGAAATGTGAAATCAACCTGGGATTTTGTTTTAAGACTGATACATCAGTCCTTCATAAGCTGACTGTCTCAATTTGATTGATGTTATTTATTATCTGATATGTGAGACTGAGCTATTGATTGGGCATTTTAGGATCAGTTAACTGACTTGAATCGAGTGTTAATGATGGAATTATATATCCAGAGTCTTGGTTGATTGCTGAAACTGAGCAATGAACCTGGGAACTCATTGCACTCTTGGGGCTCAGTCATTAAATCGAGTTTCCATCACTATCCTGGTTCAGTGAGGAAATGAGATATCCAGTTTCAGTCTATGATTTAAGACTGAATGTCATATAGAGACCTAACTGTCAGTTGCCTCCAGGATGAGGATATGCCCATTTTTAATTTCAGCATTATGGGATTGGTTTTAGAACTGTGCAAAGTATTTCTTAAGGATTACATATTCAGGAGGTGTCCATACAATTGAGATTGGAGTTATCCTTAAGAATATTGGTGAGGCAGGAACCCATAGTTAGGAATTGAGTCTCCTGGAAACTGAGGGATTGAATCACAGGATTTAATGAACTGAACCATTGTTCAGTAATATAGAGGATGGGCTAGAAGTATTGTCCTGATTTGGACTGAGGATTCAGTCCTACATTAAGGACTGAATTATTTATGTGCCCTGTTGAGTATTGAACTCTATCATTTAATATGTATCAATGATCAGGTCATTAGGGCAAGGAGGATTATGGTCCAATATAAACCATTCTGGTGTGATGCAAAGATTGCATCAGCCTTGCAAATTCTTATTGATCATTAAGAGTTTAGAATTAATGGTCTCTTTTAGAACAAGGGTCCAATAAAAGCAGTTAGCTAGGATAAGGTTTGTGTGGGGCTATTCATCACTTGAGGGTTTACCCTTGTAATTAGAATATAAACTCTCTTGTCAATACATGGTTAGAATATTGTAGAGTTATAATAGAAGTTGACTAGTATTATAGATATAACTTAGAATTATTTAGTGATATTAAGCTTAAGTATCAACTTTACATTTTGACTTATCAACTGTAATTATAAATAGGAGGAATCCCAGCTTTACTACCCTTTCTCGATCACCCAAAGACAGGCAAGTATACTCCTCGGATTTGTTCATTTCTCATGTCTTGCATATCCATTCTTGTATCTCCTTGATGACACGATATATCACGGTATTGTCTGGTTTCATGTTCCATGTATTACTTGCGTCTGGGAGGGGAAATACTATAGATATGTGATCAAACCCTGTTACTACTCATGTGAATCGCTTGGGTCACGCACCGTGCACGCGGGGCCAAAGCTGTACCATTTCAGGTTCATTGCATCTACCCAAGCCGACCACAATCTAGATGTATTTCATTATTGTACATGTCAGGATTCAGGTTGTATTTCAGGATTCATGGTTGTATTTCATGTTCAGGTTGTATTTTATGATTTAGGTTGTACTTCATGTTCAGGCTGTATTTCATATTCAGGACTCTTACCATGTTCCCTGTTTTACTTTCAGTATTTCCTGTTCAGTTCATGTCTTGTTCTCATTTTCTGTACTTTACATATATTCCTGTTTCTTGATTCATACCATGATGTACATGTTCATTTTCTTGGATATACTTAGCTCCGCTCCTGACTAGGATATGTTGCAGGTGAGTTGGAGGCTCTATGCGACACATACTATGGCGAGGAGCCTATTGATGCAGGAGAGCTAGCTGGTGCAGCTCTTGACTTAGAGGCTGCAGAAGCCTAGAGCTTACCTTAGTTTTCCATATTATTTTTCTTGTATTGAGACTAGTAGACTTACTTTCATTTGCTGGAATATAATAGAATTCTGATCTTGTACTTTTACTTTGGGATATATTTTATAGATGCTGTGTTTTCATATTGTCTTGATATCTGGTTAGTTCTTCCTAGATTGGTACAGCTTAACTTTGTCGTGTCTAACGACAAAGGCTGGACGTGTCCGACTCGTATCCGGTTATTCGGGAGCGGGTCATGATAGTTAGGTTTGTCTGGACTGCGATCCAGCTTTTGTTTTAGACTGTAGTAGCTTATATTTATATTTTGTGACTCTGTGATGTTGTTTGTTTCTCTCTAGCTGTGTTGGATGTTGAACTCATTTTCTGTTTTCACATCTATCATATTTCCTTTCCGTGCTATCTACCTTAGTTTTATCTTGTGATTGAGACTGTATTTGCTATGTACCTCTATTCGGAGTGTATATACTGTACAGATATCTTTATACTATTTAGTTGTAGTATTTGTAGATGACCTATACACGTTCTACTGCCGATTCTGTGGCGTAGGCTAGACGTAACCACGTACTCGTGCCCCTAATCAGGGTCCGGGTCGTGACACTAGTAGCTTAGGATATATATTAGATATCTAAGATTGGTATCTTGGTAGTTAAGGTATTTATACCTAGACTAGGGTATTGGGTTTACAACTAAGGTATTGGTATTAGGATATCAATAGGGCTAAGGTATATGGTATCTTGGGGTAAGATATAGGTTGGTATCTTACTAGTATCTAGTATCTACGTTAGTTGTCTTAGGATGTAGATGAGTGGGTATCCTAAGATACAAATCAGTATCTTAGAGGGTAAAAGTAGGATTTTGGGGTAAAGTCTAAGATGGGGTTTTAGTTGTTAAGATGGGGTTAGAAATAGGTTGTCTTGGTAGGTAATGGTTAGATAAGGGTAGTTTAATCTAGTTTTGACCCCCATTGACCAAGAGTTGACTTTTTGACCAAAGTCAACTACGAGTCAACACTTTACCTAAAATTGACCCAAAACCAAACCAGAGTTGACCAGTTGACTAAAAGTCAACTATTAGTCAACATTTGCCTAGTTTGACCTAGGGTTGACCTAGAGTTGACCAGTTGACCCAAAAGTCAACTGTAAGTCAACCTTTGACCCAGATTGACCTAGTTTGACTTGGATTGACTTCATGTGACCTTGTTTGTTCTAGTTTGGCTCAGTATGACCTAGTTTGGCCCAGTATGACCTAGTTTGACCTAGTTTGACTTAGACTTGCATATCATGATTTGATTAGCTTTCCTTTCATTATTAAACCCTATTTTGACTTATGATATCTCATCTTTAGGTCTGTGATTACTCTGAACATCTGTTTACCTTATCAGCTCAGGACCGCAGGCGATTACATTCACTGATAGTTTTTATTGTCTTGATATCTGCTATATCTGATTCAGTTGTAGTATCTTACTTGATTCCTGACACGATGGTTCACGGACTAGTATACGTCGGATCCTGTCATGAGATGTCGTTCCTGGATTACTTGGTATATTGGTACATTACTCGACTTGTTACCTGTACTTGTATAGACATGGCCTTGGGAGTGGGCTGGCCTCCTGCTCTTGAGTCCCGTATCATGATGTGTCATGTCTGGATCCAATATACTATTCGGAGATGGGGAGTTATTAGTGGTTGTGTGATCAAATCCCTACTTATTCTTCACACTTGTACTTGTTACTTGTTCATAGCTATACCCTTGCCTCACGATGGGTAAAGCCTGACCCTACTTGTTCATAGCTTTCCATGGTGGTCGGCCTGATCCTGCTCCATTGTACACTTGTTCATAGCTGGTCAGATGGAAAGCCTGATCCTGATTCCTAAGCCAATCACATAATGCACTAATAATTCATGGCACATTTTATATTTATTTTATTACATTATATATCCTACTCAGTTCTACATTCAGTACTTTCCTCACCATGTTATGATATTCAGTTCTCACATGTTCTACATGATCTTATGCTAAACCTTGATTAGAACTAAGTTCTGTTCAGGAGAAAAGTTACAACCCCGGTCCTTATTTAGTTTACGGGTTGTAACTTGGCTTCTGAATAGCTCCCAAGCCATCCTATATTCTGTCTTATATTTTATTATAATTGTTTCTTATAGAATTTGTCAATTCATATGGAACTGTTGTTAGTATTTGTACTTGCTCATTTTTCTGACAAGATACCGTTGATATA
Organism: Iris pallida; assembly: GCA_029216955.1. Classification (NCBI taxonomy): domain Eukaryota; kingdom Viridiplantae; phylum Streptophyta; class Magnoliopsida; order Asparagales; family Iridaceae; genus Iris; species Iris pallida. The sequence goes on along the minus strand of JANAVB010041220.1, from coordinate 2,436,646 downwards.
TTACAGATGATTCTGAGGCAGACTGCTCGACCTACTATGGGGTCGAGATAGATGGAGACTTAGTCCAGGACTGTGGCATGATAGTTGAGCCACTAGACCTTGCACACCCGGACTAGTATAGCTTAGTTAGGTTTGCCTGGACTGTGATCTAGCTAGTGCTTTCAGACTGTAGTTTTTATATTATATTTTGAGTTTCTGTGATGTGTTTATATCTCTGAGCTTGTGTTGGATCTTGAACTTTTTTCCAGTTTTCCCTTTTATCATATTTCCATTTCGTGCTATCTGTCCTAGTTTGTTCTTGTGATTGAGTTATGCCATATTATCCCTCCGTGCGGAGATGACATGTACCCTTATATTTTGTCTAGTTGTAGTATTTATAGACGACCTATATAGCGTTCTACCGCCGATTCTACGGCGTAGGCTGGACGTAACTACGTACTCGTGTCCCTACCTTGGGTGCGGGTCGTGACAGGAAGGGATTTATGAATAAGAGGAGGGGGGCTTTCGAGAATGGGGTCATCTCTAAGGCGGGGCGGTCTCCAAGGCGAGAGGGTGGTCTCCAAGGCGGGGCGGTATTCAAGGCGAGAGGGTGGTCTCCAAGGCGGGGCGGTCTCCAACACATATTCTTCCCTCCCCACCCCTATCTCTCTTCTCTCCTCTGACACACGGACACCTATTCAGTGGTCCCCACACGCCAAGTGGGTTGGCGTACCCCTATACCATGCGCCATCTCACTTGGCGCGCGTTCTTTCCCTCCCTCAAACACAACGACAACAACGACATCTCCCTCTCTCTCTCTCTCTCTCTCTCTCTCTCTCTCTCTCTCTTCTGACATCTCCCTTTCTCTATATTGACATCTCCCTCTCTCGCATCCCCCTCTCTTCGTGCATGCCACAGGGTTGCGCCTCCCCCCCCCCACACGTGCCAACTCAGTTGGCGCCTCCCTCCTCTCTCCACCCCGGCCTCCCACATGCCAGTATACTTGATGCGTCTTTACCCTATTTGCAATTTCCATAAACTTCTCCTCTTTTCTAGAATTTAGTAAAACTTCTCTGCTCTAGATGAAATTTTTTGTATTTTTATCAATTTTGGATTTTTTTTTTTTATGTTATAGTTTATAGATAATAGAACAAGTTATTGTTTAGTAAACAAATTCTAGAAATTTAGGAAGACATAAAACTTATTTTGTTCTTATAGATAATAGAACATATGTAAATGTTTACTATTTTAGAATTTTTTTTAACTTTTTTTGATCCGTTTGGACTCGCGGGTCGGCCCGGTTCGGACCCATTCGAACGGGTCGAGCCCGTTCCGGTTCCAATATTTTTTGGACCCATCCCGCCAATTAACGGGTCCGATCCGGATCCATAAAATTTGGGCCCCGCCCAACCCGTGCCCACCCCTAATGCCTACAACCAAATGCTTACTACAATCTCCTTACAACCGCCACGTGTCGGACTTCGATTGGAGGATGGGGTAAGTGGTGAGGTCGGGTGGAGCCCATGCAGCAGGGAGGGTGAAAGGAGAGGTGGGACCCGGCGGGACCCATGTGTAAGGGGTAGAAGAGAGAGGTTGTAAGCATATGGTTGTAGACTTAGCTTTTTTCTTTTTAAATTTGGAACATGCCATGCCATATTTCGTGAACAATAATCCAACTGGACCTTTCAAGAGAAAAAAAAAAAGAAAAATATAAGAGAGATTAATTTATAGTATGGATTTGGTGTGTATTTGGAATGTGTCATTATGTGTCAATATGAAGGGAACTCCAAAAGTAGTCTAAACGATTTCTAAACAAAAAATGGAGTATGATATGGAGTGTCCCCACTGTGGAGGCTCTTAGAGCATCCACAGTGGGGGACACTGCATACCATACTCTATTTTTTTTATATAAATCGTGTAAAGTGAGAGTCGTTTGAAGTGATACGTTTTTTGCTTTCAAAATTTGTATCACTTGAAAGTTGTAGTGGACTCTTGTCCATATTTAAAAAATGCTAGCAAACCAAAAATGCTAGCAACCCAATTGGGTCTACCAGGAGAGAGAAGGAAATAAAAAAGAGGAGGTTAATTTGTAGTATCGATTTGGTGTGTATTTGGAGTGTGTCATTATGTACTACTATGAAGAGGACACTTCAAAAGCAGTAATTTATATAATTTACAAAAATTTAAAATATGGTATAGAGTGTCCCCACTGTGGACGATTGGATCCATGTAGTAGTCGATTGGAAGAAAGAAAAAAATTTAGAACTTTTTGTTATGTGTGAAACTGAAAGTAGTAAAAATATTTATTTTTTTTGTCTATTAAAATTATTTATAATATTTCAATAGATAATATTTTATAACTTAATAAATCTTATACTTTTTTTATTTTTATTTGTGACACCTATAAACTTCAAGATTTCTGTGAGCTCATCAATAAAAAAAACAGTTAGTTCTCATGTCAAATAAGGTGGCTCTAACTTGCATCACCGTCAGTGGATCAGACTACAGAAACCGAAACTGATCCTCAATTTGGATCTTGTATCTAAGCTTTAAAGCGATTCGGTTTGGCATGGATATATAGTTATTTTCAAACTCGAAAAGACAGATAATACAACTTACCTCTGTCCTCCTTTATCTGAAATTTTTGAGATGATGGAACACTATACGGTCCCCACAGATCACAGTGTATAAGTTCAAAGCATCTCAAAGCACGACTACTACTATCAGGAAAGGCATCACGAGTCTGTTTAGCTTGATGACAAATATCACAAGCCTTATGAGAAAACACACTACTACCAGAGAGAAAAGGTAAAGTCTATATTACTTTATCTGAAGGATGCCAAGTCTACTATGCCAAACCTCAGAATCACTCTCTTTGCATGCCAGGATCACCGAAGCCAAAGAAGCTGGAACCTTCCCCAAGAAGTAAAGTCCATCCCTTTGTTCACCTGCTCCAATCACCATCCTCGTACTTCGGTCCTGAACAAAACACAAATCAGGAGTAAATAACATATCACAATTTCTGGCACCAATCAATTGTGAGACAGAGATCAAATTGCAAGTCAATGTCAGAACGTAAAGAACATCCGTCAACACCAATGAAGCAGTCAAAAGTACTTTGCCTCTCAGAACAGCCTCAATAGTGCTCCCATCAGGCAAAATCACAGGACAGACAGGGCCCTCAAAGCAATCAACTAACAGTCACGAGAGCCTGTCGCATGAAGAGTAGCCCCAGTATCGAATATCCAAGGGACAGAAGAATTTTTATCCATCAGACGGACAGAGTTTGAGGAACCAGGTTTGGAAGGATTGTCATTACCCAGCAAGCTCATCAGTTTTTGCCATTGTTCACCTGAGAGTGGCGAAGGATACCCTCCATGCATCATGTCTGTCGAACTTCCAGCAAGACCAGCAGGGACACCATGACCAGTAGCGACGACATGATGAACAATCCCTGCGCTACCAGTACCGCGTCCCTCAACACGTTGCTGCTGTGGTGCCATGCCTCTGCCACCGCCAGCACCACGTCCGCCCTCACGCCGAGGACGAGTCTCCCACCACTCTGGATAGCCAATCTTGGCAAAGTAAGTGGCAACATCATGACCTATTTTCTTGCAATGAGTACAGATCATACCTGATTTGTTCCTGAAATCTGAGGTTCTACTATGAGAAGTAGTAGAAAGATGAGGTGAAGTCTTGATAGTCAGTGCCAACACCTCCTCAGCAGCGGATTGGACCTAAAATTTTTGCATATCCTCCTCCTCACGGACTGCCTGGTATGTCCGATCTAAACTTGGCTGAGGATCCTGAGCCAGAAGATTAGATCGGGTATGACCATACAACTCAGCATTCAATCCATACATAAAGTCCTGAAAGTGGTCTTCATCCCTCATAGCATGTAGCTTTGCAGTAAGTTCACCACAGGTACAAGTAGGCAATGGGAAATAAGCAGCTTGTTCATCCCACAAAGACTGCAAATTTCTAAAGTAGGTTTCCACAGACATCGAAGCTGTTTGTTTGCACTCAGCCAAAGCCACCTTAATTTGTTGCTTCCGAGTGCCATTGCTAACAACAAATCTTTTCTCCAACAGGTTCCACAATGGATAAACCTCCTCAAAGTACGGCAAAGATTTCTTCAGAGACGGATCAATGGTATTAAGAACCCATTGAACCAATAGCGCTTGCACGCATCTCCAATCAAGCAATTTACTAGCATCATTAACAGGTTTGACTTCAGTTCCCTCCAGAAAAGTGATCTTTCGCCTAGAGATCAGGGAGAGACGTATTGACCGAGACCACTCAGCATAGTTCGGTCCACGGAAAACAATAGGAGTAATGATATTTTCTGGTTGATCAGTAGAACTCAGAAAATATGGATCCTTCGGATTAGGATAATGTGGGTTATGTGCACCGCCACCGTCAGTCGCGACGGAGTAGCTGGACGCAGCATCATCTGCCATCACGAATGTCGGGTGTACAAAACTTTTGTACAACTCCGACGAATCGGCCGCTGATGGACGGGGTCGGGGGCGAATCGGCCGCGGTCAGAGGCACCGGATCTGGCGCGTAGAGGTCGGGTATACAAAATTTGTACAACTCTGACGAATCGGCCACTGATGGACAAGATCAGGCGCACGAATCGGTGCGGTCGGGCGCTGATCGGCGCTGTCAGGATCGGCACGGATCGGCGCTGGCGGGATCGGAATCGGACGTACGGCGGCGGGTCGGCGCGTACGGCGGACTGATCTGGGTCGGTGGCGGGGCTGCCACGGTCAGGCGCGCGTGATCTATGGATTTGAAAGCATCTAAATTGCTTTAAATTGCTATACTGGAACTTTTTGAAATTTTTGTTCCTGACCACTCACGAGAACTGACAAGATCATTGGAGTTGAAAGCATCTAAATTGCTATACTGGTTGATCTATATGGATTGGAAATTTCCGTTCCTTCAGATCAATGGATTTGAAAGCATCTAAATTGCTATCGGGCGCAGGGTGTCGACATGGAGCAGCATGTTACGCCAGTAGAAGCTGGGCTCACCTTGGTGATTGGAAAGAGGAGAAGAACAGAAGGCGGATTCCTCGGCGCGGGGTGTCGGCGTCAGGCGCAGGATCGGCCGTAACGAGGATGGGAAATATGTCGACTAGGGTTTTTCTGGTGGCTCTGATACCATGTAGGAAATAATAATGCCTTGTTCTCATTGCTAGGGTTTGTTACAATATATATAGTGTCTACATTTGGGCTTATGGGTATGGGCCATATTTACAATGACAAATATAATCTAACACCTCCCACCCCCTTCCCGTCTCCTGCCGCACCATGAGAACCCGAATCCAATATGGACAATGAATTAGAGGTGAGTGTTCGGTTTATTCGGTTTTAATCAAATCGAAATAGTCAAAATCGAATACACCAAAATTCTAAAACTCCAAAACCAAAATCGAACCGAATAACGATTCGGTTTGTTCAATTGGATTATTTCTATTATATAATAGGCAGGATTCAAAGTTGAAATCATGGTTAATTGTATTAGAAATTATAACTTTTATACACACATTTGTTGTATTTGCGTCCAAAGTTAGAGTAGTTGTTAAATAAGCAAAGTTTGATTTCAAACACATAAATAGAATCGTTGTTTTTAAATATATACATTTTAATTACAACATATGCATAGAGTCGAGAGAATTTATATAATTGTACAAGTCTTATTCGATTTTCAATTTTGAACCGAAACCGAAATCTAAAATCAGAATCAAAACCGAATAAAAAAAATTAGTATTTTTAAAACGGAAACTAAATCGAATTATTTTTCAAACCGAACCAAATTTAATTTGATTTAATTTTCGGTCCAAAATCAAATAATGCTCACTCCTACAGTGAATAAAGTGAATTCATTAAGTACAAAACTCTTAGGGGCTGTTTGGAAAGAGGGGAGTGGGCTGTAAGTGTATAATTTTGCTGCAAGTGAGCACTACATGTAGGAGTTTCCATGTTTGGTTAGGGGATGTAACTGTGCTGCAAGTGGTATTTTTCTGACATAACCTACTTCCTGTCCCCTTTTTTTCTGCTTTCCAGTTGCACCCAGAAAGTGAGAGAGGAGTGGGCTGCAACTAGACGATGGTCCTCTCTCCGTCATGCTATTCGCAACTAACAACCCTACCACAACAGCATCAGCAAATTTTTTCTTCCCCCTCGACTCCAATGGCCGAGCTCGAAACCCTAGATCAGAGGCAACCTCGAAGACCGGAAGCAGCCGTCCGGTGGTGGAGGCTTCGAATATTTCTTCTTTAAAAAAAATAAGGAGAAGAGAGGAGAAGAGAAGAGAGAGAGAGAGAGAGAGGAGAAGAGAGAGATGAGAGAGAGAGAGAGAGAGAGAGAGAGAGAGAGAGAGAGAGAGTGTGTGTGTGTTTTTGAAAAAAATAAGAAGAAGAAGAAGAAGAAGAAGGAGGAGGAGGAGGAGAGAGAGAGTGTTGTGTTTTGAAAAAAACAAATGAAGAAGAAGAAGAAGAAGAATGCAGAAGAGTGGAGAGAAAGAAGTCTGGACGAAGAAGGGGGGGGGGTTGGTTTGGTGGAAGTTTTTTCTTTTTTCTTTTTATTATGATAATTAATTCAATCTAATTATGATAACTAATTCAATATAATTAAATTTTTATGCTAATTAATTCTTTGTTCATTTGAATATGGTAATTAATTTAATTTGTCAAAAAATTTGTCTTCAATACATTTTTTTAAATATATGATTTTTTTTATATTTTAGAAAATTTACATTAATAATTATATGTTAAATAAATAAAATTAAATAAAAATTTAATTACAATTTAATCTTGTTTAATTATGATAATTAACTTAACTATCATAAATAATTTACTTTACCTTTAATTTATCAAAGTCATAAATTTTTAATCCATACAAAAAAAAAATTATTATCAAAGTCATAAAATTTTAATCCATACAAAAAATTTGGAGTAACTATACCTAGATTTACCACATCTCCAAAAAAACTTCCACTTTCTACTTACATAACTATCCAAACACCAAATCAATTTTTTTTTTCACTTTCACCAGACAAAAAGTACTCCATCCAAACACATTTTGGAAAGTGCCACTTGCTGCAAGTCCACGGAAACTCAACTTGCTACAAGTGCCACTTTTACACTTTCAAAGAGTTACATCTATCCAAACAGCCCCTTATAGGAATCTACACCTTTGCGGGTAATCCAATTACCTGGGATTGCATTGTCCAAAAATTTCTTTTGGTGATATGATCAAATCAAACTTCAGCACAATCGTCGTCACTGTCGTCTGTTGTATGATATGTCGAAAAAAATCAAATTTCCTCCTAACCTTATTTTTACTCAATTCATTGGCTACTTAACTAGTCATTATATTCATGTTAAATGACTATTATTTGTTGTTGAATATGACTAGATTTATTAGCCTATTAAATCCTATTAACCCTTACCCTCTTTAGTTTTTTGTAACGGCTAATTTATTAGCCTATTCAATAATTTTAAATGGTTTTTATTAGTTGGCTTTGGGTATGGTTTTCTCTAGATGTATATATATCTATCATGGTTGCTCTATAGAAGATATAGAGATATAGAAAAATGACTAACAAAGTTCTTAATTTTTTCATCCTCCTACCTCCTTTCATTTCTATTCCAATCGTTTCTACTCTGGGCAAGAGCTAAGTCAGGGTCATTCTCCCGGAGTTGTGTGCAACAATGGGAAGCCGGTAGCAAGGGGGTTTTACCACTAGGAGGATTCGAGAGGAAGTCTGCACATAGACCTCGAATATTCTCTTAGGGCAATGCTTCGTGCATGACTTCCCCGTAGACCGGTAACTCTAATCTTTTGTTATATTGTTTACAGGAATCAAGGTATATTTTTTATCTAACAATCTAAGAGAATACTCGTGTGGTTATTTATATGACTTGTTCAATATTATTTTATATGTCTCGTTTAACGTTAAAATAACTATTGAAATGATACATGTTATATTTTAATTTAATCATACCGATGTTGGATACTTTCATCTTGTTGTGGACGTTTCTTATTACATGCAATTTTACATACTGTCATCCATAAATATTTGGTTAAGGTACTTGTATAGTTATTTTATTTAGACTACTGGATTCCATCTGCAAGAAATTTTTTTTTTTGAAACTTCTGGGCAACAATTTAAGCCTGCTCCTGGAAATAAATAGTCTATGGACGTATTACTTCATTAGTAAAAGTTTGTAAATACTAAAGTTGTAGTCATGCTTGGGTGATTTATGATAAATTAGTAACGCTACATACAAACCTATAAGCATTCATGAAGAATATGCACATTTGATTATAGCGTCAATTGGAAATGAAATTTGAAGTATTCTGCAATCATCTTTGGTTTCTTGAAACTCGATATGTGTTTTCTTTTTCTTTTTTCCAACATACTCTTTTCTCTAGCTTGATTCAGTGTTATCATGCATGTCATTAAACATCAATGACTACATATGCACTTAGAATTATATGCATAAGAAAACACTTTTATTAGAAAATAAAATAAATGTCGTTTTATTTTCCACTGGTGCCTTAGCTCCCCTGAAATACATATAAAATTATGTCCATGCAAATTTCTAGTTCATGAATTTGTCTCATAATTCCGTATCCATATGTCCTTAAAATTGGTTTTAGTTTTTTCATAATGATTACATCTAAATTTGTAGCAGATCTAACACTTGTAGATGCCCACGTAACGGAGAATAAATTTGTACATGTCTATAATTTGTCTTTTTAGCTCACATAGGCTTATTTCATGAGCTATGACTATAAAAATCATAAACGTACAGAGCAGAGAAAGAAAGAATTAAAAGAAAGCATTTGCTACATGTGTTGTTTATTTCTTCTTTGGTTTCATAACTTGTCACCTTTTTTCTTGGCTTGACATGCTCTTTGTGTTATTGTTTACATCAAATTGCTAGTATATACGTTTGTCTGCAAAATTTGATAGCACAATCTTGAACAAACATATTTTCTTAAGTATATAACATATTGACATGTTCTCTGATACATAAGATGTCTAATTTATCATAATTATTGATAATTATGCTTTTATCATTGGTGTTATTCAGTCATATGCAATGACTTCTTTATCAATAATAATTCTTTAACAGTCTTATAGAATATAATATCGTTAGAAAGCTTCAAATAATATGCTTATTGGCTTACAGTTGTAAATTATGCTCGTTATTTATTTATTTATTTATTTATTTATTTATTATTTATTTTTATTCATGCATATGCACAACCTGAAAACTTCAAATGATACATGTTGTCATCCATGTTGTGGATGTTATTTTTTTTGTCCATATTTTTTTTTTTGGATGAAACACATGCATCATTCTGATTTCTTCAAACAAGACACAAATCATGGTGGCATTAAATTAATTTAAAATATTTATCAAAGCTACATCCTTATGAATATGAAAAAAAAAAGTAGCTATTCTATTCTTTACAATAGAAATATTATTAGTTGGTTGTGTCCATAAGTTATTGTTACACTTTCTTTTTGGTTTTCAATGTGTTGAAAATGTTGTATAAATTACTAGTCTACATTTCATACATTTTAGCATTGGAACTTGTTTTTGCTTTCGGTTCGACTTGTATAAAGATCATAAGTTTTAGAAAGTTTGAACAAAGGAGAATGCACGGCCATAAATTGTGTTTGATGTTAAAATAAAATTGGTTGCGTCTCATATTATCATTAATGAATCTTGATTAATTGAATTGCATTTCTCTCTCTAACTTGATTCCTTTTCTCCTTTCTAATTACATGGTAAAAGACTTGATCTAGACATGTTCTAAATAAAACGAGGGGTGCTCTGGGTCTAATATTTGAGATAGACTACATGTTCCCAAAAGGATGTTAGACTGCCACTTTAGGCTGTTGTCGCTTACGGATATAAATTATATTTTATCCCTAATTGGACTAGAACATAGTTTCCTTAAGTGAAATTGTTTTAGGATATCAACTCTAAATCATATTTTGGTTGATTCTTTATATATATATATATTTTGTTGAATAAAAAAAAAAAAAATTGTCTTGACTATTATAACATTTTTTTCTTCCATGAAATATTTGTCATCTTTCCATTTAGTAACTTTATAATAATATTTTGTTAAATAGTTGTGCCAGAATTTGAATATTATTATGTTAAACATATTTTAAAAATATTTGATTCATTAGAAAATATTTAATTTTCTTGTTAAATGTTGTTGAATTACTTTACTGTTAAAATTCATAGACAACATATATTGGTGTGCCTAAATAAACAATTATGCATGGTTTGAAATTATATTTCTTATTAATATGCAAACTAACATTTTTTTTGACCCAAATATTAGAGATTTTAATTTTTTTCAGAAAGAACATATTGTCGCAACGAAGCATTATAGATTGTGACATATTAAAAAAAAAACATGCTAAAGATGAAGTTAAGTAATTAAAAAAAAATTCTTTGCTCTATTATTCTGAACTTGAAAGATCAGTATAATTATTCATATGCTCGTGATGCCAGTATCTAGCTGGTGTGCCAAGTGCATCGCCGGAACATGATTATATACCTAGTATATGTCTTTTATGCTTTCTAATAAGAAAGTTCTGTTGCAAAAATTTATTTAAGTGAAAACTCCATATCTACTATTGTTCCAACTATATTGCAATCATTTGATGTCCTTGTTGTCCATATCATCCTAGAAGGATGCTTTACTATTTTTTTTTTGTTGCATCCATCAAATTTTTGGTTAAAGACAATGATCATTTGATCTAACTTCTTGATAATTTTATAACCATGTGTATGTTTAGAAAGAAACATTTTGTACTCTAGAATGACAAAATTATGAGACATACCTAATATCGACATTCGTGCTCCGATCATTTTGGTAGGTAATATTCATATTTACCTACATATTTTATTCATTTTGATTTGTCGAGCGTGTGAGCCAACTTTCTTGGTTTATGTATATAGATTATGAAGATGTTGAATGATATTGTTTTTCTTGATTGGTTTGAATATTTAAACCTTAAATGGTTATATTATCACAATATTAGAATTTCTAGTTCAAAAGAAATCACAATATTGTTCAGTCACAGTATTTAGACAAACTTTGTTTTGTTTATATTTGTGACACTATGATTCTTTGATTCATTCAGACAATTAGTCACTAGAAAATAGTTAGTGAAATTGCAAATTCCTTTGAATCTAAGTTTTTAAAAGTTGAGATTAATTTGGGTACAAGCCGAAAGGGTCCTTCTGTCAACCGGGCGTAAATAGCCCTAAGCGACACGGTATTTAATCGTCCCCCTGTGGACCTCCGCTAGCTGGGAATCGGCCCCTACAGCTAACCCAAGTTAATCAAAACTTGATAAAATAAAGATTTGTTAAGGTCAATTAGCAAAATCACTTAAACTATTATTCCATCACTTTAGACTGTCATTTTGTAAAAATGACTTGTAAAGGTAAATCTTTGGAGCCAATGCTGAAAGTTATTGTATCTTACTTTAAGTCGATAGAGTCAAAAGAATTTTTGCTCACCATCCTAATGTCTATATCAACAATTAGTTAAATCACATATTTGTTAAATAATTGTGATGTCACCAAATCTGATTTAGAAAATAACTAAATCAGTCAAATCAGTTCAAGAATATATATTTTTAAGGATATTCTAGACTATAAAATTGTATCACATTAGATACTCTTATGTCGTAGAAAATCATTTTAATACAATTGGGTAGCTGGCTCATATGACATCTAATCCATTTATGGATAATTTTTTCTCTATGAGGAGTTTTTATCTCTTTAGTTTATGTAAGAAGCATTGCTAAAGAGTATTATATACTTAGGAATGTTTCAGTTACATCTTGTGCTGAAGTTGTATGACTCAGACTTTTATACTGTATATGATCAGCATAATTCTATATATGTTTTAATTATGCTAAAAGCACGATCTTGTGATTTCTAAGATGAACAGGTACCTGCAGCTGCGTTTCAAGACTTTAAAAGAGCTCTAAAAAAAATATAGTTCTTGACTATAAAGTCATAAAAGAACTTTACAGATCTCTTGACGAAGAGTCTGTTTACTCTTGACGAAGAGTTTATCTAGGAATTTAATCCTAGAATCATCGAGGGGGGGGGTTAAGCCCATAAGTAAGTCACCAGCAGTGGCAACCCAACCGAGTCTGACTGGAGATCCCAAGAAGCCGGTTCAATGGATAGAAACAAGCTGGACTAAGGTGACTTTATGGAACACTGACCCGAGATTAAAATCTCATTAAAATAATGCCCAAGTGGTTGTACATGTGTACAATGATTCCCCATCCCTATGGTGACAGTGTTCTGGTGTGATTTGGTTAGGATGAGTTTTAAAACTCTTAATAGGTCCAAGCATGATTATGCAGGGTTGACTCCAATCACCAACCCTTGGAGGACTTACCTATGTGAGAGGTCGTGAAGGCCGCGACTATAGGACAGGGCGATCCTAGACAACTCTCATGAATGTGGAAAAGTGCGCATGGCCAATAAAACACGCCACCCGATAGACCCAAGAACCTCTAGCGTACTATGTGTGTTATTTTCTGAGTCTGGTTCAAGAAGTCTGATTCAAGGCATAGTCCATCAAGCACTTCTTCAGACAAAGACAATAGTCACTACGTGAGATTCAAGGCTGTAGTCCATCTCATCTATGCATAGTATATAATTGCCCAGAAATTCTCTACTTCTATTCTTTTGAATTATGTTATCTCTGTTTTCAAAAATTTGATTTTTTGGGGGGGATTGTTGTATGATTTGTCGAAAAAAATTCAAATTTCCTCCTAACCTTATTTTTACTCAATTCATTGGCTACTTAACTAGTCATTATATTCATGTTAAATGACTATTATTTGTTGTTGAATATGACTAGATTTATTAGCCTATTAAATCCTATTAACCCTTACCCTCTTTAGTTTTTTGTAACGGCTAATTTATTAGCCTATTCAATAATTTTAAATGGTTTTTATTAGTTGGCTTTGGGTATGGTTTTCTCTAGATGTATATATATCTATCATGGTTGCTCTATAGAAGATATAGAGATATAGAAAAATGACTAACAAAGTTCTTAATTTTTTCATCCTCCTACCTCCTTTCATTTCTATTCCAATCGTTTCTACTCTGGGCAAGAGCTAAGTCAGGGTCATTCTCCCGGAGTTGTGTGCAACAATGGGAAGCCGGTAGCAAGGGGTTTTACCACTAGGAGGATTCGAGAGGAAGTCTGCACATAGACCTCGAATATTCTCTTAGGGCAATGCTTCGTGCATGACTTCCCCGTAGACCGGTAACTCTAATCTTTTGTTATATGTTTACAGGAATCAAGGTATATTTTTTATCTAACATCATCATCATCATGCAATCTATATTCTTAATCAAATTTTCAATGTCATAAAATCTTGACGATTAGTGGAAAATTTGTTTATATAAATATCTTCTATAAAAAAAAGGTCCAATCAAACACAGCCAAATGAATAGGCTGCAATTGACCCTCGTGTCACCAAGGAATAGATAAGACCACAAAATTTGCTTTCTACTTATTTGCACTAACATCTACTATATTTTATGTTTACTAAAAGACCTATAGTTTAAAAATAACTTAGACTAACACCTCCTCTCCTTTATATATTTATTAAAGTAGGGACGATCAATATAAATTTTTTACATAAATTATAAAACTTAGAATGATTTGTGTATTTAAAACAAAACATAGGGAGATACCAGTGTATTTATTTATAACCCTCGTGTCGCCAAGGAATAGATAAGACGACAAAATTTTGCTTTCGGCTTATTTACACTAACATCTACTATGTTTTGTGTTTACTAAGAGGACCTCCTATAGTTTAAAAATAAATACACTGACACTTCTTGTCCTTTATATATTTATTGAAATAGGGGCGATCAGTGTAAAATTCTTTACATAATTTATAAAAACTTAGGAATGGTCCACGTATTTAAAACAAAACATAGGGAGATGTCAATGTGTTTATTTATAACCCTCATGTCACCAAGGAATAGATAAGACGACAAAATTTGCTTTCGGCTTATTTACACTAACATCTACTATGTTTTGTGTTTACTAAGAGGACCTCCTATAGTTTAAAAATAAATATACTGACACCTCCTCTCCTTTATATATGGGTTATTTTGTATAAGGATACTAAGTTTATGATATAATTAGATTTTGGGTACTGGGTTTGTCCGTTTTAGACTTTGGGTACTGTAACTTTTAAGTGACACATTTTAGTGACAAACATTTGTCATTAAAAGACTTATTTCGTCACTGAAAGTCCACTTTCGTCACTAAAATGTGTCACTAAAAAAATAAGAGTACCCAAACTCTAAACGAAAAAATCCAGTACCCAAAGTCTAATTATATTATAACCTGGTACCCTTATACAAATAACCCTTTATATATTTATTGAAGTAGGGACGACCAATGTAAAATTCTTTACATATATTATAAAACTTAGGAATGGTCCGTGTATTTAAAACAAAACATAGGGAGGTGTCAGTGTGTTTATTTATAAACTAGAAAATTTTCGCATAATTAATAAACACAAAATATAACTTCTTCTTTTCTTTTCTTTTTTTCTTTTCTTTTTTTGTGGTTGGGGGGGGGATGATTGTTTGTCAGTGTAAATACAGGGGCGGCCCGGAGAAGGGGCAAACAGGGCTTGCGCCCTAGGCCCCAAATCCCAAGGGGCCCCAAATTTTTTCAAAAGTTAGTAATAATAATAAGTAATAAATATTGTTACTCTGATTTCTTTCAAAGTTCAAGGTCGGAAGAAAATCATTTAGCAATTCAACAAATAGGACATAGCGCATGGGAATTGGATAGTCGTCGGACTCTTCAATTTCAAAGAATTTTTCCATCACTTCAGATCTCCTTTTACATTTCAGAGGAAAAAAAGTTCTTCACGTCGCTCTGATTCCATATGACCAGCAATAAGTGTTTTTTTTTTTAATTTTTTATTTTAATTCTCTCTTCGTTCTCTCTTTTGCTTATAATTGAAATACAAAATTTTAATTTTCTTCAATTTCTTCTCCTAGAATCCTTCACAAGGATTCCAGGAAGTAAGACTACACAAAGAAGGCCACGGCAGCAGACAAGCTACTCTCTCTCTCTCTCTCTGGCCTCTGCTTGAGCCTTAACCGAAGAGGAGACGAAAATGTGAGATAGAGGTATCAATGTGAACATGATATTTTAGCAAGACTTTCATTTTGAGAATTGAAATATTTTGTAACTTTTGTTCCTCATGATGTTGGCTTTATTATGTTTTTTTCGTTTCCTATGTCATTGATGATTGAGGACAATCCTCTTTGCCTCCATCTTTTCAATGAGGGGTTCTATTGATGTAGTTTATTTTTTCGAAAGTTCCAACTTATATTTACATATAATCTACTTTGTACAGACACAAGCACAAATTTAAAATTTTGCATCTTTTAAAACTTAGGATACATATTGTTTGTAGTATAGATCTTCGGTCTTCCTTCGTAATATCTATATTTATGCACATTTTCATAGTAACTAAGTTTCAATCAGCTTCTGTAGTATATTTAGCTCACTACGTGTTGTGAGTTATAGTTGATCCCACGTTGGTGTTGAATACCGATGAGCCGATGACGATGAGTCTTTTCGTTTATCTTTGTACTTAAGATTTCACACTTAAAATTATAGGTTCCTAGTGTTGAATATCTTTTCGTAAATATTTGCACTTAAGATTTCACAATGATTTTATTTTCAAACTGAAATATTTTGTAACTTTTGTTCCTCTTGTAACTTTTGTTCCTCCTGATTTTGGCTTTTTTTTATATTTCTTGAATTTCTCTGTTGTTGATAAATTAGGCAAACAAACCCATATATCTCAATCCTAGTATTGAAAAAACATAAACACGAAATGTTAAATAACATATTGCATCGGAATTTTTTTAACTACAGAAGTAGTATTGCCATTTGTCAAGAAATATTCCTGATACAAAATTTAAGGTTAGCTGGCATAATCAGGCCACAGGCCAAAAGAGTTCGCTTTGGTTTATTGTATCATGCAAAAAAAAAATTTGATACTTTATTTTCAATATATTTTTGAAGAAGGGGCATCATTTTGTATTTAATTCTGGACATCAAAATGTTCCGGGCCGGCCCTGTGTAAATAACCGTTGTCTTTACAAGGAATTGCATTCATCTACATTGATAAATTAAATTAAAGGTTGCCGGGTATCATTGCATTTAAGCCAAGACTCGAATTCAGGACCTCTTAGTCTTAGATAATCCACATCATTCCTGGAATGCTGGACCAGGACCACCATCCCCTATTAAAAGAATGATGAAATACAGAGCAGGCTAGTGGAGACATGAATTCCGAAAGCTAACATGAAGTGGATTTCATAATCCAAGATGACACTTAGAGCATCTCCAACCCTATTGTGACTTTGAAAAAAATGGTTGCCACATAGGAATGACAACCATTTTTTCCAAAAGTACTTCTCCAATGCATATGTGAAATAAAGTGTGGAGTTGACATGTCAATGACATGGCAAAGACAATGTGAAGTTGGTTGTCTAGATCTAGACAATGCACTTCACAATGTCTTTATGTCCACATCATCATTTATGAATAAAAATATTTATAAAAAGAAGTAGAAGAGTAAAAGTTGTCTTGGAAGTTGTAAAAAATTACTTTATATTGCCTTCTCAATACTTTTGCATTGGAGATGACTTTTTAAACTCATTGTCATTTGTGAATATAATCTTGCCACATATACAAGACATTGTCTTGTGCCTCATGCCACATAGGATTCACAACACAAAACAAGACAATAGGGTTGGAGATGCTCTTATAATATTAGAAACCTTCCTAAAATCACAAATTATTAGTATTAGATTAGATCGAAATTTTTTGCACGCTGCATTGCATGTCGATTGGGCCCACTATCTCTTAACTCCCACCAAATAAATGGAAGGAATAATACGTCCTCGTGGCTCGATCCACTGATCTTTCACCATCCAGTCAGGTCTTATATATCTTCTCGGTAACCACAAGAGCCACTCGAGTTCGGATGGATGGATTGTCTTAAAAGTTTATTGGGTTTGGATGTGGATACAATCTTTACCCATACCTGACACGTTCCCCTCCCTAGGCCATCCACTTTTGGAACTCATAAATTTTGTGCAACAAAACCTAACTTAGCCTTAATTTGTTGAAACAGATTGTCAACAATACCCTCTTTTAAGTGTACTACGGAAGGAATACTAGTAGGCAGGCATTTGCTAGTTTAGGCAACAAACGTGTTAGGCATGGCAACACATAAATTCAATTGGAGGCATTTGGACTTCTGGTCTAGAATCATTTGGGCTCCTCTTCGGAAGTTACTGTAAATAAGCTTTGATAGTACTTAAAAAAAGATTATGAAGTAAAGCTTAGTTTAACAACAGTTGAATCTCTCTTCATGAAGCGATCCTGATTTTGTATTTCATATAGAATTGATAAACTATGTTGGAATAAAACCCTAAAATAGTATGGAGAAAATAAATAGGAGGAAGCCAACATATACCCTATTAGGGATTCCCATATATTTATAACATGTAGGATTAGAATAAAAAGATTAAAAAAATTCTTAAAAAATCCTTAAAAAAATTATACTAAATGTAACCAAATCAAATATTTGGGTGATTTTTAACTTGGTATCCAAGTAATAAATCTTCCTTCCGAGAAACCCCAACTGGTGTTGTACAACACTAGTGTCTCATTTGGTCTTTATATTTCTACAAATTGTAATAGAAAAATTTATCAAATGCCCAAAAACCGTAAATATTTTACGAAAAATCCACCGCTAAATAACATTTTATCGCGTGCCCAGAATTAGCAAAAAATATATAAAAGAGTGCCCAATGACCTTTTTGTCCTTCTAATTTATTGAAAACACACACGAAACCTACTATTCAAAAAAAATATTTCGATTCTTCCTCTTCTTCCATACGCTGCTCACTTTTGAATCTAGGTTTTCTCCTCCAAAATCTTCAAACCTTACTTTAAAAACTCGTTAGTGACTCTCCAGTCGCAATCTTCACACCCATTGTAAAATCACGGAGAATTGTCATTTTCCGTGTTAAAATAACGGAGAATGGTCATTTCTCGTGTTAAAATCATGGAGAATAGTCATTCTTCGTGTTAAATGACAGAGAATGGTCATTTCCCGTGTTAAAATCATGGATAATAGTCATTCTCCGTGTTAAATGACGGAGAATGGCCATTTTCCATGTTAAAATACAGGAGAATAGTCATTCTCCGTGTTAAAATCACGAAGAATTGTCATTTTCCTTGTTAAATTGACGGATAATAGTCATTCTCCGTGTTAAAATGACGGAGAATGGCCATTCCCCGTGTTAAAGTGTAGGAGAATGGCCATTCCCCGTGTTAAAGTACAGGAGAATGGTCATTCTCCGTGTTAAAATCACGAAGAATGCCCATTTCCCGTGTTAAAATGCATGTCATTCTCCGTGTTAAAATCACGAAGAATTGTCATCCTCCGTTGTTAAAATCATGGAGAATGGTCATTCCCCGTGTTAAAATGCAGGAGAATGGCCATTCCCTATTGTAAAATCACGGAGAATGACCATTTTTTCGTTGTAAAATCACGGAGAATAGTCATTCTCCGTGTTAAAATCACGGAGAATGACCATTCTCCGTTGTAAAATCATGTAGAATGGTCATTTCCTGTGTTAGAATGCAGGAGAATGACCATTCTCTGTGTTAAAATCACGAAAAATGATCATACCCCGTTGTAAAATCACGGAGAATGGCCATTCTCCGTTGTAAAATCATGTAGAATGGTTATTCCCCGTGTTAAAATGCAGGAGAATGACCATTCTCCGTGTTAAAATCACGAAAAATGACCATCCCCCGTTGTAAAATCACGGAGAATGACCATTCTTCATGTTAAAATCACGGAGAATGGCCTTTCCCGTGTTTAAATCACGGAGAATGGTCATTCCCGTGTTAACATGCAGGAGAATAGTCATTCTCCATGTTAAAATAACGGAGAATCACGTAGAATAACCATTTTTCGTGTTAGAATGCAGGAGAATGGTCATTTTTCGTGTTAAAATTACGGAGAATGACCATTCTCCGTATTTAAATCATGGAGAATGGTCATTCCCCGTGTTAAGATCACGAAGAATAATTTTTTTTTTCTTCCTTTTTTTAAAGTATATATTGATTGATATCATACTTTTCATTATTGTTTGTTTTATATCAGTGCAAACAACCGAGCACAGTAACCTAATCGTCGAAAAACTTCAAATCTCTTCACGAAGATGATGATGATGATGATGATGATGATGAGCGATGGTCAGAGTTCGACTGAAGAAAAGCACAGTGAATTATGAACGATCTTTGTAATCTTCGTTGAAGATGAGAGTAATGAAATTCAAATCTCTCGTGAAGAAGAAGAAAACGAAAATCGCAATTCAAATCTGAGTTTGTGAATTCAAATACATATATATGACCAAATTTTCGCGAAATGGTAGTTATGGTATTATCAAAATGACAATTTTGTAAATAAAGAGCATTTAAAGGAAATCTTGGAATATTTAACGTGAAAGTATATACTTTTGGATATTTCATAAAACCCACCCTTCGGATGGATTTTTTATAAACATCTATCCCGAAAGTGGGTATTTCAGCAATTTTTAGAATTGTAATAATAAACCTTCTAAATTCAAGATAACTTGAACATAAATATATTGTTGCTCTTACAATAAGTCACGTTGGGTTCAAACGGAATCAGAATTTTGGGAAGAAAAATCATTCAAATGCCGGCTTTAATGTGTTATTGGCACAACATAATTAATTCAGGACGACACAAATGTTGTGGTTGTACTTGCACCCTCCATTTTTTTTCCTCCACTCAAGGACCACACAAGTTATTCTAATGGCTTCTTCCTCATCCTTCCTAAATTTCTAAACCTCGAAACAATGAAGAATAGGTGATCAAAGACTAGTAAGACACTATTTTTTGAAATTTCAAACTCTATTAGTTGAGTTTCGAAGCTTCATAATACACAGGGTCTCGTTTGGGACGATCGAGAATAGCCAAAAATTTAATAGTCATATAGAATATTTAATATTCAAAATATTTGGCAGACTTCTTTGCAAACCTCCTCAGCATGAACAAAGCTTCCTTTCAATCTGTGAGCAAAGGCCATCTGGCAGGGGTCAGTCTGTGCTGCTGTAGCATTCTCTTGTGATGGGAACCTGTTGAGATGGACTCCCTTCGGTAGCTGATGCAGTCTGAGCATGACATAGTTGTAGTGCTCGAGTCCGAATAGTGAGAATTGCTAGATGAATGGAGAATGCCTCCAATAGCTACCCCTTCATCATCTTTCGGCACAGGCAAATGAACTTTGGCAACGTAGAGTCGTAGAGAAACCATGTTAAACTTATTCTCTGGAAGAAAGAAAAACAAATGGTACAAATTCTAAAAGGAAAAATAATAATCACAATGATGCAAAAGTGACCGAAACGCCAAAGTAATTCAATATTATGTAGTGCGGAGACTATACATACTATATGACACTGATGCATGAAATTTTACTGGTGCAGAAATCCAAGGTACTGTGAACAGACAGATCATGAGGCTATCGTCGACTGGAGCTACAGAAGGAATAAATGCCATAACCTCTAGAGATCTTACCAGTCGGTCAAAGCAAGAACTTGCGGACTGTGACACAACAAATGATGAATTTGATGGAGATTACATGGATTATGCATTTAAATAGGTCCTAAACAATGGTGGGATTGACACTGAAGCCACTTACCTTACACTGGATATGATGGAACCTGTAACACTGAAAAGGTAAGCTTCTTAGAATTAAAATTTTTAGTTGCGATACAGAGTATCCTGCTAACAAGTCATTTTCCGCAATCCATAATTTCTGTCTGAAGTTGCCGAGTAAATGATACTAAATATCTTGATTATCAGGAGAGAATCAAGGCGGTAACAATAGATGGTTACCTGCTTCCAAAGAAACGGTCCTCCTCTGTGATGCTGTTAAACAAGCCTGTCACTTCGCCAATATATAGTTCAACATTGGCTTTGCAGTTAACGAGTTAAATACAACCTGTGCTTGATGTCTGTATCTACAAAATCTTACTGAACTCAAACATGAAACTAATTTGTAAGATCTAAAATTTACAGCAAAATCAAGCATATATACTAACAACTTTATACTATACGGCTGACTAGGGAGTATATGATGGAGGTTGTTAAGAAAAACCTGATGATATTGATCTTGTTGTATGAGTAGCGAGTCATGCATCACAAGGTAGTGTTCATTACTGGATTGTGAAGAACTCTTGGGGTACAAGCTGGGTTATAGATGGATACATACACTAGAAACCAAATCTAGCTTATGGTGTCTGTGCAATCAGTGCCATGGCTTCATAACCCAAGCAAAGAAGCATCATTTCAAACTCGTGAACCATCTCCTGTCCTGTGTCCATCTTGTACAGCTCCTCCTAGAGGTTGACCAACCACATGCCTCTACTTTCATTTTGTGCATGAGGAGAAACTTGTTTTTGTATTTTTGAGCTTGAATTGATTATGCATAATCTAAGGTTCTAGTCTTATGAAAATGTAATATGCTGCAACGGGACTGAGTACTAATGCCTCAAGATTCCTGTCTGTGACATACCAGATGGACTATGTCTCCACGTTAGAATTTTGCAGTACTTTAAATTAAAACCAAGCAGTAAGGTCAAGCACTTCCATAGCAAGTAACTAGCATGAGTCAAATGTTAAATGATATATATTGCATGGATACAAGTACGACATGACACGATATGTACATGACACATTGTGGTGTGTTCTAGTGTATTTTGGAGTCTCCATGTCATGTCCAGAGCGTACCCTACACGATGCCAGATGAATATGTCGTCAATTTATGTAGTGTCTACATCTTCCTAAGTGATTGGATATTAATGATAGGAAATGTTCTACTAACCATGGAGGCATGGAGGTTCCATAAGAAACCACACTGCTGACCTAGTGTATTTTGGAGTCTCCATGTCGTGTCCAGAGCGTACCCTACACGATGCCAGATGAATATGCCATCAATTTATGTAGTGTCTACATCTTCCTAAGTGATTGAATATTAATGATAGGAAATGTTCTACTAACCATGGAGGCATGGAGGTTCCATAAGAAACCACACTGCTGACCTAACAGAAGTAGTTAGTCGAAATAGAAGAAAACAAATTCAAAATCCACATAAGGGAATGGTCCAGAGGATAGTATTATTTATTTGTACTTTCGGTTTCAATTTTGGGTACCTAGTGGGTACTTCTTTGGTACTTTCTCGTGTAATTCGTTGAATATGACTAAGGGAGGACCCACCTATATGCCAAGGGGGAGCGCCGCTCCCCTGAGTTTTCGGTTTCCCTATAGTCTTCAGTTAAGTAATATTATAGTTTATTTTCACATTTGTTCAATAATTACTTCGCTCAATTTTTCTATCCAAGAGGTCATGTGTTCAAAACTTCAAATATTGTTAGCCACATTTTATACATTGTTGTCACGGCGCATGGCACCAGGCGAGGCGCAAGATATCCTTAACACCAAAGGCGCATGGTGCGGCACACGCCTCGTTGAAGCGAGGTGCAAGTTCTATACATATTTTTTTATAACAATCTAGTAAACACTCTAAATTTATGTATATATCACAGTCTTGTGTAAGCTCTCTAAAGGAGGATGTAGAGAGTATGTATTAAACCAAAAAACATATATTAGTGACACATAAAGTAAAAATGATGTAGAGAGTAATGTATATACAATAGAGCATATATAAACTACAATACTACTTAAGAGAAATCGTATATTAAAGCAAGATATTTAAAGCATGAAAGAAACCACAATTCAAAGCATGAGTTGTAGTACATTATCTAAACGACAAAATGGCAAACCGATGAAATAAAGGCAAAAGTTATATTAATGTCTTATGACTCTCGCCAGAAAGTTTGTCAAACCCACCAAAATATCATTCACTAACTACTATAGTACTACACTAGTAATTAGTATCTAGTCTACTAGACTACTAGTCATCATCATCATCAAACGTAACTTCTTCATTATCATGACCATTAGAAGAACAAAGAGAGGAAGATAGGTGGTTGTGGTCGTTTAAAAAGAGAGAAGGAGATGGCTTATATCTAACTATTTGGGGTTATTTGTGGCCATGAGTTACTTGTGGGTCTGGATGGTCGAGCTAGTTTAAGTTTTAAAAAAACAAAGTGTGCCATTTCTTGCGCCATGGCACGCTATAGAATGCTAAGGCACGTGCCTATGCTCAGCCGAGCGCCACGAGTGGTGGCAAGGCGTAGCGCAGAGCTACGCCTCATGCCAATGACGCGCGCCCGAAGCGTTATTGACAACATTGATTTTATATAACTTCTACACAATGTCACCTTAGTTATGAAGTTAGCGTATTACACAATGTCACCTTATTTATGGGTCCGCTACTGGATATGATCTCATGTTTCAAAATATAGCTTGGGTACTTTTGTTTTAGAAATCAAACTTCTTTATTTTTTTATAGATATTAATTTTACTTATGAAGTCATGAATATGCATTACTAGACTTTGGTCATTGTATATATAGGAAGGCTAGCTAGATTACTTTGCACCTTAAACTACTTAATTTTTGGTCATGAAGGGTAGCTTGCACCTCGCTTTGCCTTGCAGTGAGAACACTAGTTAGAATTCCTTATTTTTGACCTGAGTCCCTAGTTGGTCGAAAAGAAATACTTTTTAATCATTAAAAACCTCTGTTGGAAAGATATGTCTTAAAGTTGCACAAGATCCATATACTTGGTCAAAAATCCTTATGTGGTCACTACATAGTCACACCATGTATCCATGTGTGTGTATATAATATATACCCCAACCATACCCATACCATGGATTTTTGGAAATTATCGTATTGGCGTACAGGGTACTTAACCTACTAGATAGTAGATACTCGTACCGGTACCTATGCTTCATAGTTCAACTACAATCTTGCCACTTCTTCCATTTGAAGAATCCATCAATTTTCAATTGAACACATCCAATCCATCCAACGAGTACCTCAAAACTAGTTCTAACCTCGAACAAATGAAATTAATTCTTAAACTATTAACCTCATATTGCAGAAAATATAGCTGACCTCATCTAGTGCATTTTATTTAGTTCATTTACTGCATTTATTGCAGCAAACCTCATGCAGTACACTGTTTTTAGCTCATACTGATAAGTTTAGGTTGTATCATATCGCCTTGGCTTATCTCGATCCTCTCTCAGTACAAGATGATACCAACATTTGGGGCAATCTTTCCTGGTCAAGTCCACAAGGAAAAGTTAAAAGAAAAAGAGAAATAAAAAATAAAAAAGTTGATATATTGTTGATACAATGATTCAGTCGTGTCAAAAACATAACCATTTGTCAAAGTTGTATATTTATAAGTTCGCAACATTCATCCATCTTAAACATCTATTATGGGTGTACATTCCTGAAAGCAAGTAAAGAAAAAAAAAGAGTATGTATTGCAGGTGAATGATTCAACAATGTTGAATATATTCCATTTAAAACTAAATATCAAATACCTTTTTATTTTTAAAAATTATTATCATTTGGCTTTCCGAAACCAAGAACTACAAAACTCTGATCCGAAATTGCTAACAGTGGCACACATATAAGAAGTGTCTGAAACCGACTTGATACTGATAGTGCAAGCCTTCAAAAGTTCATGTAAGTAACATTACCCTAAGTAAAAATACACTACATATCGGATGTATAGTTACAAATTTTAGGTTGCAGTTTTCCATTATGTTAGATAAGAAATCCTAACATACACAAATATTAGTATACTTTTATGGTTGGAACCAACAATTACCTGTAGTGACTATCCTCTAAAGAAGAGAAGTAGCATGTTCACAAACAAGAATAGCTCCCTTGTCTAAACACATCCACTCACCAGTACCAACAAAAAGAGAAAATTCTCACTCGAGGCTTCTATTATCAAGGAGGGTCCTTAACACCCTGTCATGCCCCCTTCGCAAGAAGAAAACAAATTAAAAATAATTTTGTGTATATTCCTCTTAATTACCCTCCTCATAAAGTAAAGTTCAACACTCTCATGTGAAGAGTACTACCATTTTTAGCCAAAACAACTCCACTTAATTCACCACTAAAAGATAGGGTTGATCCTCCAAAACATCTGCATAGACCATTTAAGTTTTAAACCACCTCATGCTTCAAGGATTTGAAAAGGCAAAAGACGTTATTTTTAAAGCCTCATCTTCACATAATTGAATAATCAAACACATTCAGAGCTAGTTAAACTCTTAAACCAAATTTCAAATAATATCCATATGCTAAGAAACTCATCTGGATACATAATATCACTTGTGTTATGAATGCCCATACAAATGCGAGCGAACTCATGTAGATACATAAAACTAATCATCTAATGAATCCACAATTATATTGCTTTCCTAAAGAAGAGCTTAGCTTCCCAACACAAATCAACTCCACAAACAAAAAAGAGCAAACCCCACTGCCAGGCTTCATAGGTAAGGTGAAATAGATTTAGAACTTTCATGATCGTCTAAGAATATGTAAGCACGGGAATAAAATCCATAGTTTGCAATATAGGCCGATACCGATACGGTTTGGCATGTCCCGATCTGAATCATCCGATACTAACCGATATGACATTGGGGCCTCTTTTCCGGTCAATTTGGAAAAAAAAAAATGAATGAAAAAGACCAATCAACAAAGATGTAAAAGCATACAAAGGTTGTAAAAGCATGTAAATGAAGAAAACTTATCTATCGCATGTAAACCAATCGACAAGAGTGACTACTATTTTATTCAGTTTCAAAACTACTAAGAATTAACACTCAAAAGTATAAAATATACCTTCTGAAATGTTAATAATTTATTAATAATTATTTGTTTTCCGATACCAAAACTCCAAAACCCCAATCCGAAACTGCTGATATTGCCGATTCCGATACTACTAGGAATTGTCTGATACCGATTCCGATACTGCGAACCTTGATAAAATCCTTCACATCCCAGATGCCTTTCCTATAATATGATGCATCAAAGAAACACAAAGGCATAAATGCAGAAGAAAAAGATAAAAGAGTCAAATGTAATGTTGGTTTTACATTCTTTTAGCATGCATGATACCAGGAACAAACTTTTGTCCTTTTTGTTTAGCCAGCTGTGGACTGGTAATCATACTCATAATGCCTGTATTATTTCTTCCTTGGATGTTTTAACCAGAACTACTTCAGTGATGAATAAGAGTCACAGTTAAAATCAATAATAGACTCGTGCAATAATTTATGCTCCATAAGAAAATCATTTGTGATTTACATTCAATTCAGAAGATGAACACTTGGATGGATATACCATGAGATCAAATGATAATCAATTGAAATAGAAGTGAATCTAGGTACATTTTAACTTCTGAATCGAACCTGAACTTTAACTTACAGGCATTTTCTGCACCTGTCCAGAATCCCCCATCAATCGAACCCAGCCAGAACAAGAACTCTTTTATTAAGATTGATCCATTTTAAACTTTATTAAGGGGCAATAACACACTTGAGATGCCAAAGGTTCGATCCTGGCTCAGTTAAGTAGTCATCGGATGGAAGAGTATCCCAAGTCCTCGGTGCAAGAATTTCCAGACTCGTCGTGAAGAATAGTGTAGTTGCTGCTGCTCACATTCCTGAAGTAGCAACCTTCGGTGCTCTCGTATCTGTACACTTCCTGAGTACTCCCTAGACCGCCAGTCACCAAATTCCCCTTGACATACATAGTTCCCTGAGCATTCTGCAGATTCCTCAGAGTACTGAAAGAGAAACCGAACCGCTCTCCGGAGAACCTCTTCTCGTCGTACCCCAACATGACGTTCGCGTCGAGACTGTAACTGTCATTGACCTCGTCAGAGCTCCCCGTGTAGAGATAAAGAGGGAACTTCCTGTACACCTGTTCCGAGTACAGCACCGTAGCCGGGTGCTTCGCATAAGTGCCGTAGCTGAACTCTATCGTCTGGTTCACCACCTGGACGCTCCCGTTCCCCTTGAACTCCATCAGGTTCTCGTAGTCGAGCCTCTGGAAGAAATTGGTGGTGATCTTCCCGTGTGAGGACTTGACCCACCCCGTCGCGGAGATCTGCCGGTGCGCCCTCGTGTCGAAGCTCCCGTCCAGCCCTTTGAACTTGGAAACCAGAGAGGGCCTAAACCCGGGCGCCTTGTACTCGATCAAACTCCCCACGGTGTACGAGCTCTTGCTGTCCAGCCACAGATGCAAGTTCCCGTCGACGTACCAGACGTCCAGCCCGTTGGTGACCCCGAACCCAATCGTATGCTTCTTCCCGTCCAGGACCTTGCCCAAGAATGGCGTGACGTCGATATCGTACGTCGGGAGATCGAACGACCCGACGCCGGTGATCGGCCTCCAGAGCAGGGGATTGATCCCGCCCGTATAAATCACAGTGAAAGGCCAAATAACACCGACCAAATCTCCGTCCAAACTCACGGTCACCTCCCGAAAGGCGCCATTCCCAGGGGAGCTGAGATTGTTGGCAGAAATGTACTCGTCGGGAGGGTTGCTGTACCAGAACTCGTCGTCCGAATGGAACGAGACGTAGACTTCGAGGACCGCGCGGAAGGTGTTTGCGGGAACGACGAACTGCTCCGTCTCGATGTCGGTCGAGTCGTTGACCTGGAACCAGAGCCCGTCGTTGAGCGGGAGGGGTCTCGACAGGGGCACGATGAGGTCCGCGGGGGAGCCGAAGCCGGCTGCGGCAGCGGCGGACGCCTTCTTCTTGTCGGCGGCGCGATGGTCGAAGTAGAGATGGATGGAGACGTTGACGTGGTAGACGCCGGTGTAGGTGGCGTCTACGATGTTGCCGAGGTAGACGGCGAGGGTCTGGGGGCGGGAGAGCAAGGAGGAGTAGCTGGTGATGTCCTTCTGGACGGACCAGGCGATGCCGGAGGCGCGGGGCTCGGCGGTGCAGCTGCGGAGGATCTCAGCGCCGCCGAGCCAGACGCCGAAGATGCGGTCGAACTGGCGGCCAATGCAGGTGGAGGAGAACTCGAGGACGGCGAGGGACGGTGGGGCCCGGGGGGTGCAGTGGGTGGGGGGGTTGTAGAGGGAGGTCACCGGGGGTTTGGTGTAGGTGTAGGCGAAGTCGTGGGTGAGGACCAGGGTGGAGCAGTGGGTGGAGTTTGGGGGTGGGGTTATGGGTCTGGTGACTTGGAAGAATGTGGTTGGGGTTGGGGTTGGGGTTTGGGATTGTTCTAATTCTAGGGTTAGGAGCTTGGATCTCGGGAAGCCTGCACTGAGGGTGGGGAGGAGGGTTAGGAGGAGGAAGAAGAAGAAGATAGGACAGTCCATTATGATTGTATCGATGGAGAGAGAGAGAGAGAGAGTGTGTGAGTGAGTGAGTGAGTTTAGTTGAGACGTAAGAGAAAAAGTGAAGAAAAAGTAGGTTGGTTAAGCTGTTGGGGTCATTTGAAGGGAAATCTGGTATAGCCCCCTCTATTTTTTAATTTCTTTCCAACTTCTATTTTTAAATATAAATATATAATTCCAAGTTTTGTAAATATATTATACATAAATAATTAGGTTAAAAAAACACCCTTATATGCGACAACATGCACACCCTTGCTTGCGTGACATGCATCATGGGTGAGCATTATTCGTTTTTTTTACCGAAAATCGAACATAGTCGAACCGAATAAGAAATTCAATTCGATTTAAAAAAAAACATTGGTTTAATTTCGGTTTTGAAAATGCTAAAAAAAATTATTTTGATTTCGATTTTGGATTTCGATTTCGGTCCAAAATCGAAAACCGAATAATACTTATACAATTATGTAAATATCCTTAATTTTATGCATAATTTATGATTAAAGTATGTATATTTTGACAACAACAATTACATGTATATGTTTGAAGTCCAACTTTGATAATCTAACAACTAGTCTATCTTTGGGTATAACTTTGAAATACAACAAATGTGTATATAAAAATTATAATTTTTCATATAATTTAATCACTATTTTAGCTTTGGATCCGACCCACTAAACAATATAAATATTACAACCGAACACACTGAATAAATCTAATAAACCAAATTAATTATTCAGTTCAGTTCGATTTTGATTTTGACCAATTCGCTTTGATTTCTGTTTTGATTTTTTTAAAAAAATTTAATTTATTCGATTTTGACTATTTCAACTAGACCTGTCAATGGACAGTCGAAAATTCGAATCCGATCCGATTCCGTATCCAAATTTTCGGATATTTTTCGAAATTTCGAATATCGGATTCGGATATCCGAATATTTTTCGAATATTTTCCATTTTCGGATACGAATTCGGATATTAAGGTATTCGAATCCGTTAATATCCAATCCGACTTTAAATTGTAAATTTCGGATATCGGATTCGGATATCGGATTCGGATATCCAAAATTTTATATATACTATAGTATAATGTATGTAATATATATTAATTAATAGAGAAGATTAAAGCATTTTATTCTCAACTAACTTTTACATAAAATAATTATAAAATAATTTATATATAATAGTAATATATATTAATTACAATTTACAACATAAGAAAAAGGACTCAAATATGTAGAGAAATTGAATTTGGTTTTCGGATATTCGGATAATAACTAAATTTTTAATATTTCGGATTTCGAATATTCGGATACTAGCATTCGAATTTTTTAGCTAATCGGATCGGATATTATCCGATATCCGTTAAACTAGACGGATACGAATTCGGAGTGTCAAAAGAGATATCCGTTCGGATATCGGATCGGATTCGGATATTACAAAAAAAAATTCGGATACGGATACAAATATTGTCCTGTCCGTACCGATAAGCATCCGTTGACACCCCTAATTTCAACTCCTTTGAAACCGAATAAACCAACCGCTACTCACTACCTGGCTGCCCCCTTTTCCCAAAATAAATTCCACTACTATATCACTGATGAAAATTTACAAAAGATTAATACATTACTTATTTTGGAAACCCTAATACTCCTGAAACATCACAAAATGTCCATATATATCACAAGTTAACACCATGTCAATTTTTTTTCCCTCTAATTTCAAGAAAGACTCCATAAAAAGACACATAATCCATATATTTCTCCATAATATGTTGTATTTTTTTAATAAAATAATATATTTTCCTTCATTTGTTCCATTCACGACATATAATATATTTAACAAGGAGACCATTCAAGAACATTGAAAAGAGTAAAGAGCATTGAATAGAGGACGAGATCATATATACGAGCTCGATCTAAGGTTAACAACGTTTCTCCTCCCCTTTCAATCCATCTAGATGGCATCACCTTATAAGATAACACATTAGTTTTACATGTCATAGTTTAAAACCTTCAACATGGACTATCCAACGTCATCACAACTACGACACAGGGAGGGGATCCTGGTTATGATGATGGCGACAAGGAAGGAGTGGAACACATAGCACGCAACGGAGATGCTAGTATCGGTGGTCAGTGGTTTCCGCCTCGTAAGAGGCTCGCTATCTCCATTGACAGGCCGCAAGAAGATACTTCCTCTTTAATATCTCCGTCCGGATGTCTCTCATTTCACTACTACAAAATGATTAACAACCACACCTTATAACATCTCTAAATATTATTAATAGTACTTTTAATATCGACTTATTTAATGATTGACATTAATAACTTTGTTAATGATATTGAGAAAAATAGTATCATTATAAGATTAAATAAATTTATAGATGCTATATTTTGTACATGAAAAAAAGATGTGAGACTAACAATGATATTAAGTTCATATATTTAATTTAAACAATGACAAAGATCAAGTGTGTATAATAAAATATTGATTAGAAAATAATATATACTAGTAAGTATTTGTCTTGTGTCTTTTTTTTTCTTGAAGGATTTTTTTCTTAAATTTTAGTTTTCCCTCCTATAATTTCATATTTATTCAAATCTTCTCAAAGTTTCCTCTCTCGATCCCCAATTAATCATCTCTCTCATAGCTCTCCACAACACAAAGTAGTAGTAACCAAAGGAATTCTCACAGCTCCTCTTTTTTCCAACCCCACAAGCCCTAACTTTATATCCAAAAGAAACATTGTTGTTGCAATTTTATTATTTGTGTAGGTTGTGTTGGAGTTTGACCTTTTGTTTTGGAATTTTAGTCCTACATCGGCTAGGCCAAAAGGAGTTTTATCTCTATATATTAGTTATGCTCTTTTAGAGATGCACATGTGGTGTGAAGGTGCACATGGGTGTACCATGTGGAGGTATTTTTCTAATAAAAAAAGGCTAAATCAACAATGAAGCATTCATGCTTTTTGCTCTTGAAAAATTTATTTCCATTGGAGCTAAGTCCGCTCATTGGCTCATGAGGCGTAATGTGACATTTTGTTGGCGCACGTTGCACTTAGCATCGTCGCTAGGCGCGGGGTGCGTGCGCTGTGCGCAAGTTGACTCAGATCGTGTCTATACACGATTTGAGCGGTTACAGCACGTTCGGGACAATTTTTTTCACGTCCAGAACGTTTTGCTAACTGGGCAGTTACTGCGCGGGCTTATATAAGGCTCTCTTCTCTCTCACAGAATAGGTACAAGTAATAGAACATAGAGTACAGAAGTGTTTCCTAACACAAGTACAGAGTTCAGAATTTTTTACAAATTCTCACAGACTTTGAGAGAGAAGAGTAGCGTTGCACCAGCGTCACTTAGCGTCGCAGGAGTCCGCTGCCATTCGAGGAATCAAAAGAGCAGAGTGTTCCAGAGTTCTCCAACAAACTTGTTGATTCCTGGAAGCTATTCATGTGGGGCGAATTAAGCTTTGAGCAACGGTGATCATTCACCCCAGCAGGCCATCTTCCATCTTTCGCCTGTCATCGCTGCTGCTGTTAGCATTTCGATTTGTACCTTCTTTTTAGAAGTGCTACTGTCGTTTTCTACTGTTACGAAATCTTTTTTGATTATCGTAATCCAGAATCCTCCTAGGATCTCTGTTATGCACATTCTTTGAAGTATTGCGTTGAAACGTTATTTTTATAATTGTTTTATTTTCTCAGTTTTTATCGAAAATTGTGCCCCGGCACTAATAATCTCAAAGCTTAATTGCTAAGATGGAAAACTTTCGTGCTTCACTCGTCAATCCTAACTTCTCTAAGTTAGAGCAGTTTGATGGTGAACACTATCAAATCTGAAAAAGAAAGGTTTTCCTCAATATTCAGTTCTCTGATGTTGATCACGTACTGTATGAGAAAGAACCTACTATTCCAGAGACTGGATCTGCAGTCGCAATCGCTGCGGCTACTAAGAACCAGAACAAGTGGAGAAGGGACAATAGCATTTGCAGGCTTATGATCCTAAATGCTATGGAAGATTCTCTTGCAGAGTCATATTCAAAGAAGACTGTTGCCAGAGAGATTTGGGAGTCTTTGGAGAAACTGTACGAGGATGATAAGAACAGTAGTAAGATATTTCTTTTTGAAAAATATCACAAGTGGTTCTTTGAGGACGAGACGCCAATGCTGCCGTAGGTGAAGGAGTTCCTGAAACTGCAACAGAAGTTGGAAGACGAGGCGATGCCCCTCCCCGATAAGTTTGTTGTTGGAGGAATCGTTTCGAAGCTCCCTGCTGGGTGGAGTAAGTTCTATGCAAACATGCATAGGAAGAAGCTGGAGGTTAGTCTCGACGATCTCCTGCAAAAAATTTACGTTGGGGACCAACTGAGGGCTCAACTGAAGGTGGACGCACTGTCCAAGCAATTGGCCAACGCCAATTTGGTTCATACAAAGGAACCAAGGGAAAAGCATGCTACATCCCATAGCAAGAAGAAGGACTATAACAATCTGAATGTAAAAGGGACTTCCTTCAAGCAAAAGAAGTCAAAGGCTCAGATACCTTGTTTCAAGTGTGGTAAGAAGGGACACTTCAAAAGTGAATGCAAAGAAAAGACCAAGCAATCAGAGCAAGGAGAGCCTAGCAAGGTATTTATGATTATTGATGTTGTTGCTATGATTGCGCAGGTCGATGCGGTGGGGGCTGACTCTGTAACTCCACCTTTCTAGTAAATAAGAATTTTAAAATTTTATATATATAATATTTATTAAGCAATTTAGAATTCTTTTTATACATCTTAAAAAAATATATGAGAAGTGATTAGTATATATATATATATATATATATATATATATATATATATATATATATATATATATATATATATATATATATATATATATATATATCATTCTTTTCTTGTATTTCTGCCAATGGGCTTCAATCCCATTTAAAACCTTTGTTTTTTTAGCCCAATCTATTTTCTTCTAAGCCCATTCCCTTTTAAACCAAT
This sequence comes from Iris pallida, assembly GCA_029216955.1. Lineage (NCBI taxonomy): Eukaryota > Viridiplantae > Streptophyta > Magnoliopsida > Asparagales > Iridaceae > Iris > Iris pallida. The sequence continues at coordinate 2,403,142 of JANAVB010041220.1, read as the reverse complement.
CCTTCTATTAAGCCTGAGCTACCTTAACAGCACATGAGAGATCATTTTCCCTTTCTCTTTAAATTTGATTCTTTCCCTCCTTTTGATTCAAAGAAGTTGTAGAGAGAATCATTTCTCCTTCTGATTGATCCCGGTGGGAATTCAAAATCCCTCTAACCGTCTCTGACAGAAGTAGTGGAGAATTCCAATTTTCCCGTACTTTTTCCCTGCTCTCTGAGAATAATTCTCAGCCTATTTAAGCAAAGAGTTCCTCTCTTTCTCTTTGCTTCACTCTGACAAATTTCTGAAGCAAAGAATTCCTTCTTCCTCGAGTCCTTCTTCTTCGACCTCCATTCGAGCAACCATGATGAATTCAGAGATTGAGAGTTCCTCCTCTAAGTCGATTCTAGTAATGCATTCGCACACTCTTTTGATTTTGAATGCTTGATTGATCGGTTCTTCCTTCTTCCTTGCATTGAATGATCTGGAAATTTTAGATCTAGTGGAATCGGATCGGTTGAATCCTTTAATTGTGACACAATCGAGATCCAGAGATCTTATGGATGTGTGGATCGGGATTGAAGAGCAATCAAGTCCATTTGATTCTTCTCCGACGTTGATCTATTGGTCCAACTGTTGAGGTGAGGATCACTACTTAGTTATTTGACCCAAATTGTGTTTTCTCAATTCGTTCTTTAAACTCCTTGTGTCAAAGTGTAGATCGGGAATCAAAGATTTGGTTAACTTTAACCCTGTTATCCTTCTCACCAATTGTTGAGCTAGTAAGTTGATTCGGGACTCTCAATCTTTAACCAAGACTGATTCGTTGGAATTAAGTTTTTAAACTATGTTTGGATCCCTTTGATTGATGTTCGAGCAGAGAATCGAAGACTTAGACAATGGAGATCTGATCTTCATCTTCCTCTCAGAATTTTGGTTTATTGGAGATAGATAAATTGCTAAATTTGAGTAATAATTTTGTTCTGAAAATATAGGATCCATGCTCATGCCTAATTGTGTCTGCATTTTAGCTTATAATGGTATCCATAAGTATCAAGAGTTTTGGTTAAGTATGGTTAAACTTATACTAGGTTAGTCTTCTACTGATAATTCCTGAATATTTAGTTTCTCTGACCTTGGGTATGAACCTGGGACTGATTTGTTCAGTCCTATTTAGGACTGAATAATACCTGGGAGTTGCAGCTTGTACTCAAGTTAGGAGAAGCAGGTGCATCTATTTTTACTAACTGATTGGGTGTCCTGGAATATATATTAGGATTGGATGACTTTGAAGTTTAGCACTTTTAGTTCTTTTTAGCAGTTTAACATTCAATTGGGTTTCCATGAAGATACTCGAGTATGCCTACATCTTAGAGGTATGCAGGAATCCCTATAGAACACCAATATCTCAACTGTGATGACTTGTATCAACCTTAGTTGGATTGTACCTGTAGCACTTATTGAGAGTATCTAGAGTTGGGCTAACCTATAGATTCCTGGTGGCAGTATGTAATCGGTAGGTATCAGTCTTGTAGGAACTGAGATCCTGGAGTGTCATGTGTATAGTATAGCGACTGATTGCATCAGTCTTAGCTGATATTGATTTGTATCAGTGCCTTAATTGGACTGATTTAAAGCAGTATTTAGTTGAGATTGAATTATATCAGCACATTGGAAACTGAATCATGTAAACCTATTCAAGAGTTCAAGATTGTTTAAGGTTGTTCTGAAATTTTAGTTGTTAATACTTCTACAATGGAATCTGGATTTGAGACTTGACCTGAGAATTTGGAGGGTTTTGTCAGTTAACTTAAATTTGGTAAGATAGCCGACTGAATATTATTGATACTCAGTAAACCACTGTTCTTCAACCTGCTGTTGGAAAGCAATAACAGAACTTAAGGTTGCAGTACATATGGCAAGTACTTTAGATGCACTATGGTACAGTAGGAGACTGAACAATCAAGTGTGGTCCTGACTGACTGTACAATAACTTCCTGTGGCATGTTGACTGTCAGTTAAGATGTTGAGATTGGTTTAGTTTAGCAGTAATTTCAATTCATGTTTTCTGATTTGGACTGTAGGATGTCTGAATTTTGAACTGTTGAACTCTAGTTTGGGGACATTGTATCAGCTAGCATGATTTGAATGTGTACTCGATTCAGCCTGAACAGGGGAGTTGATGATATTAGTCCAAATTTAGACTGTTACTTTGGGTATATTGGTTGACAGTATTTGAAAGCTTGGGGTAAACTGATAGGTACCAATTCGAGTTTGGACTGGAATTATAACTATTCTACTGGTACTGATTTGGGATATTACCTATATGCAGTTGAGTTTAAATGTTTTGTTTTAACATTGAATTAAGGAAACCTGAACATGATTTAGTACCCGAGTTTAAGTTCTTTGCAAAACTATACATTCTCTCAAATCCTATTTCTGAAACCAACGTACCTGGTAAATAGGGGGGGTTTGCAACCTGAAATCTGAGTCCATGGACATCAAGTTTCTTTTATACATGTTACTGCTGTTGAGTATGTCACTACCTGCAGCAGGAGACAGTCTTATGGTAGAATTGATGGACTGAACCCTTCCCTGTCCTGTTAAGGACTGAGACATAATTCCTAGTTAGGAATTGGTTTTTGAAACCTGAGTTTCCTTGGCAAGCAATAGATTGGTATCAGGTTCTGAGTGAACCATTAAGGTTGCTTTAGGATCAGAGCCTTAAATGTCCTGTGCAGACACAATGAGAGAGTATAGCATGTGTTAGGACACTGATTTCTGATTTCATTGACTGATATTAAGGATGCCTGGGATGTATAAGTATTCTCTAGATTTATTCATTCGGTGATAATGTTCCAAAATCAGGAATTTAAATCTGAAGTCTCTTGCCTCGACTTTTAGTTTAACCTTCAATTTTGGATGAGTATTAGATGAATGATAATTAAGTTGTAATACCAATCCTTGTCTCTAAAATTGTATTCAAGTATAGCTGCACCTTATGGCTACTGCTATTACCTTTGCAGAAACACATACAACCTGTAATGATGTTCAGAGTTATCTAAGAGTAGGTTTCGGTCTTAGACTGAACTATGGTATATCAGTCCCCTAGCAGAAGTGTTAGGACTGGACTGTGTACCAGTCCTACCTGATCTAAGCTATTCAGTGACCTGAGACTATGGGTTGGCTGATATCATTAGCATTGTATTTAGGGTTAATTCAAGCCATGTTCCCAACTGAACATGATAGGAGAATGTCCAGTAGATGGTTTAGCATTACTAGGCTAATTGATTAAATCTTGGTTAGGAATTGTTATGCATAAACCTGTGAAGGGAAGCTGGTCTGTGACTGGGCTGAGAGTTCAGTCCTATGGACTGAACTATACTGGGGTTTTAGCCTAAAACAAGACTATTAGTTTCCTAAACCTATTAGCTAATACTTATAGTTACATGTCACTATATTCTAGGGTATATTCTTATGGCAAGTTATAAGAGCAAACATGGTAAGTAATATTAGAGGGGTTAGATAACCAAGCCTATGAACCCTAGAATGCAGTAATCAGTTAGTTTAATAATAAGTGTTAGCATTATAAATATATGGTTTTGACTAGAGAATTATATTTAATCAAGTGTAATCATTAAACAAGAGGATTCCCAGCTCTACTACCCTTTCTCGATCATCTGGAGCCAGGCAAGTATACTCCTCAGATTTGTTCATTTCTCATGTCTTGCATGTTCATCCCTGTATCTCCTTGATTGACACGATGTATCACGGTATTGTCTGGTTTTATGTTTCATGTATTACTTGTGTCTGGAAGGGGAAATACTATAGATATGTGATCAAACCATGTTACTACTCATGTGAATAGCTTGGGTCCCGTACCGTGCACGCGGGACCAAAGTCGTACCATTTCATGTTCATTGTATCTACCCAAGCCGATCACAATCTAGAAGTATTTCAATATTGCACATGTCAGGATTCAGGTTGTATTTCAGGATTCATAGTTGTATTCATGTTCATGTTGTATTTCATGATTCAGGTTGTACTTCATGTTCAGGTTGTATTTTATGTTCAGGACTCATACCATGTTCCCTGTTTTACTTTCAGTATTTCCTGCTCAATTTTATGTCTTGTCTCATTTCCTGTACTTATATATATTCCCTGTTTCTTGATTCATACCATGATGTTCATGTTCATTTCCTTGGATATACTTAGCTCCGCTCCTGACTAGGATATGTTGCAGGTGCTTGCAGGATATTGTTCTACCCTATGGGCCAGAGCCCAAGATATTAGCTGAGCAGGATGGAGACATGACTTAGCTTGAGGTTTCAGGTTTAGACTGTTTAGCTTTACTCCTAGATATTGTACATTTCATTCCTAATGATTAGTACAATTTTATTGTGGATTATGGTGATCATTCTGGGATCGTGTATAGCTGCTGTGATTATGTACATTATGTTTATCTGGTTAGATTTCTCTAGTTTGGTACAGCTTACTTTGTCGTGTCTAACGACGAAGGCTGGGCGTGTCCGACTCGTGTCCGATTATTTGGGAGCGGGTCGTGACAGACTCTGACTGGTTGTCACGACCCGTACCCACTTTTTGGATGCAAGTACGTGAGCAAGCCAGCTACGTATCAAGCGGATTCCAGCCCGACTCGAATACGTATAAGCTGTCAAGAGCATGGTATCATGTCTAATATGGTAATCTAAACTATATCTCAATCCACGAGATGTATATAAATCAAGAATTAATAAGTATGGTTCATGGTCTGCAGCCCACTAGCATATATGTCCGATTAGACTCCAAGAATAACATGAATTTATAAACTAGACTAACAAGTAGGATATATCATAAGAGCACGAGAAGATAATAAAGCAATATCACTAGCAAAATATCTGAATCATGCAGATGTAATCGACTACCACATGCTCAGCTAACTAACTCCGTGCAATCAGCTACCTGAAGAGATCATCAGGTCCTTATAGGACTAGCAAGATACATAAAACATGCCTACTAATATAATAGTAAATAACATGTATGGAAGATAAGGACGGTACAAGAAGGACATCTAAGACACGACAAGCCATATGGAAATGTAATACTAGACTTGGCTATCAATCAAACGATTAACCCCTATAGCTTGTAGTACAATGCAAGATACTCCCAATCTATAGTAGGTTTCGACTGTAGGACAATGCAAGATACTCCCAGTCGAGAATAGCTAATTCTAGTATCCATCTCCTCTTCTAAAGGAATACAAGGTCAAGTAGACTCCTATAAATCGTAGTACAATGTAAGATACTCCCAATCTATAGTATGTCACAAGTCAAGTCAATCAATCAATATCAAAATCAAAGAATCTGCTATAGGTCGTAGTACAATGTAAGATACTCCCAATCTATAGTATGTCTCAATTATAGTACAATGCAAGATAATCCTAGTCAAGAATGGTCAAGTCAAGAACAAGGTATAGAACTGGCAACTCTATCACAAGATACAATAACATGAAGAAGACCAATAGACAATCAATATCGAACATCATATACGTGCACGTAAATCTAGAAACAAGTAAAACAGTCAATTACAAACCAATACAATATAAGAAACAGGTAACCATATGGAAGAAGTACAATAGAGAGAAAATAATATAAATACTGCATATGTTCGGCAAGGTATACTTGCCTGGTGGTAGCACAAACAACCAACAATATACCGTCAACTGGTAAGCCATAAAGTCCAAATCTCACAACCGTCTCCAAAAGCTAAAATATATATTACCAACATATTCAGATTAGTCAAATTAGCTAGGATAGCCTACCCATAAGTTCAATTCTGGACACAGAGACAAAATAGCCATTTCGGTCCAAAACGATGTCCGTCGTTGGACCCGCTTTGTACCGAAAGCGTGCCAGAGTCTATGGTCTCTAAAGTCGTCAAACTACATGTCTACAAATTCGTTTTGAGGATACGAACCCAACGGTATGTCCAAAGTGGGATTCGGACAGACCATGCACAAAATCACCCATTGAGTCGGATCATAGGGCCCGTAAAACGGCGATCCAGTTAACTGTCTCTGAATCGGACCAAACTTGGCATACAGGACCAAAAAAAATTATACGGTCCTGTTGGCGCAAGTTTCGTCTCAATTTAACGAACGTGCACAAAGTAGTTTGAAAATTTGTAAATAGGCCAATACGGTGAATTTCGACGGATACGCATCAAATTCGTCGCGCACATGCAACCAATTTGAATTCTGTCAAAGCCTACACGTCCGCGAAGTCGATACGCACCTTTCGATACTTTCGATTCGTAACCAAGTCGCCCGGTTTGGCGGTACGTACGTCGTATCGAAGGTTTTCAAATTTTTTTAAACGTTTTTAAATGGTTTTTTCTCGATTTCGAGAACTGATTTCTCTGTGCACTATTACTGAAATTCGAAGCTACAAGTTAGGTTCTGATCTACTATGTGTTGTCTTCAAACATGCGTAATTAGATCTTTCTAAACCCTATTATCCTGTGTAATATTTTTCTTCCAAGTCGTAGTTTTACGATAGCTAACTGTCATGTCTCTCTAATGTTTTCTCGAGATTTTACAAGGGTTCTCTGGTCGATTGGATCTAGTAGAATTAATTATATATGGACAGGGTCGAAGAGGGTCAACTAGGCTTCATGTAGAAATTTACGGAAGTGAATTTCGTTAAACGATCAAAGAGAAAGCATACCGCAAAGAAAGGGTCGTTGGGGACTGCTGCTGCTGTGCGGCTGGTGTTGCTGCCGCCTTTGTCTGACGTGGTGCGCACGATCGGTGCTGCTGCGGTGGCCGATGGCGCTCAGGCGGCCGCACAGGGTGTGTGCCGGTGGTTAGGGATGCCAGGGCAGTGAAGGTGGTGGCCTTAGGGTTAGGGTTTAAGTCTCTCCTCTCGATCTCTCTACATATATACTCTGTTCTTAACAGAGTCGGGGGGGGGGGGGGGAGGAGAAGGGAATCTGGCTCGGGGCTGTGGGCCTTTGTCTGGGCTGGGATTTGGCTTGGAATGGCTGTGGGTTTCTTTATATTTGTTTGTTTTCATTTTATGTTACCACTAATACATATATATATATATATATATATATATATATATATATATATATATATATATATATATATATTTCTCATGTCGAGGAGCAGCTTCCCCCCTTCGTGCGTCCCCTCCCCCTGGGAAGCCCCTAGGGCTTCCCCCGGCGGCCCTCTTCTGGTGGTCCTGTTGTCCGCCGATGGCCCGCCAGTGGCCGGACGACTGTGTAGAGTTAGTAAGCCATTTCCTTCCCCACCACCTCCATCCTTCCGCCCCTTCCCCCAATCTCACCAAGCCGTCCCTACTCCGCGCTTCCCCCCACTCCCACCAGCACCCGCTCAGGCTCCCTCCCCTTCCCCTCCTCTCGTCCACCTCCAGAACCCCTCACTTCCGACCTTCGTCTACCACTCCGCCCCACCCGTCCCCTACTCGTTTCCTAGCGACCCCCCTCCGCTCTTTGGCTCCATCCCCACCCTCTATCCCTCCCTCGCCAGCTCAATTCCCAGTACAACTTTGGCCGGCTTGGCGGTGCCCGAGTCCGCCCTCTTCCCTTCGCCTAGTGTCACGACCCGCATCCTGTGCAGGGGCACGAGAAGTGGGTACGTCCAGCCTACGCCGTAGTGTCGACGGTAGAATGCTGTCCTAGGTTACTATCTAATCAACAACTCACGCAATTATATAATGTACTTGCCAAATCTCAACTCCGAACGGAGGACAAGTATAGATATAATGAATCTCAATCACAGTCTAAGAACGATAAGATATCACAGAAGTTTATAACTAAAGACTAAACACAATAATTTATAAACTACTAAATAATAATATCTCAAACAAACTCAAATACAAACTCGTATCTCAAGTTATTATAATTCAAGTTCTAAAACATAAAAACTAAACCAAGTCTACTAGCTAGTTTCCCGATCACTCCTGAGTGTCGGGGCCAAAGGTAGCTAAGCCATCTCCTGCTCCAAGGCAAGTAGGGAAAATGTCCTCAGGGCAATCATCTGTAATATTTTCAACAGGTCCAGTCAGGACAGGAACGAGCACATCTCATCTAGAAAATCCAAGTAAATGACAGAGAACTATAAAGCAGTTATAGACAGTTGTATTGATGAACATGGCAGTTTATATTCAGGTGATGGTAAAGAGAGACAGATAAAGTACAAGGAAAGTAAGTAACTAAACAAGAGAAGAATCATGGCAATAAAGACTGTAAAGTAGAAGCTAGCTGAACCAGGATAACATGATATAAGCCCAGACAATAAATGTAGACAAGTGTAACTCCAATGTAAGTCCAGTACAAGACGAATCTAATACAAGATGAATTCAGTACGAGACGATTCCAGTCATAGTGACCAATGATTCCAGGGTGAGTCCAGCCTATACTCTAACAGTGTGTTTTAAAATATCAGGATCGACATGTGAACGGCTGTAGGTAATACGGCATACCGCACACTCGGCCAAGTGTGGGATGGCTATCGTTCCAGTATAATTCCAAAGGAGTGGTTCCAGTATTTGGGTATGTTCACATGCCTATTCTAATATTTCTCCGCCCAGCAAGTACAAGTGAATCCATAACTCGACACGAAAATAGGTATAAGTCCAGCCAATACACGAATGGTTCCAGTAAATGATTCTAGGGTGATTCCAGTAGGTGGTTCCAGAAATAGAGGCCAGACACGAATAAGTGAGTGTCGCATGAAATAAATCCAGTAATATCAAATCGTGTTTGTAATATAGAATCAAATAGAACTAGCTACAACTGAAGTACAGTAAACGACAAGTAAATGAAAGAACTATCAGAGAATGTACTCGCCTGATACTCTGAAAAGAGTAGTGTAATAACAGATGTCTGCACCGGAGTCACAATGTCCTAAATAGAGCAGTACAGGTTATTATGTGCTTAAAATAAGATAAATAAAGTTTATGATGCAATCTACATGATTTCTAGGCCAATCTAGGTCAAAGTCAACTCTAAGTCAAACTTGGTCAACTATCTAGGTCAAACTAGGTCCAAGTCAAACTTTAGTCAAACTAAGTCAACTATAGCTAATTGGTCAACATGTCAATTGACCTAATCTAGGGTATTTGGCTAAGTTGGACTATTCTAGTGCTAGGCTAGAAGTACAAAACCATATTCAAATCCTAGATTCAACTTATCCCATAGTGCATCTTATGGTACCATACCCAACCTAGGCTTTAACCTGCCTATATGCTACATACCTCATAATGTATATATATAATAACACACCAAACAAAATATCAAGCCACTAATCATGACAGTTTTAATGTGTACATGTATAACTTACCAACTTGAACAAGAGTAGGTGTTTAGGACTGAACTTAACCCATAGATTGAACATTATATGAGATGTAGGAAATAACTGTTGTAAGGTTTGAATGATGACTGATACTAGATGGTAGGAGACTGATACCCCAAGGAATATCAGTCAGCTGATCAAGTGGAACTGGACTGAACATGTTCCATAGGACTGATATCAAGGCAATGGTTGATACAACCAATTTAGCTAAGGACTAACATTAGAGTAGGGATGTCCCAAGGTCCAGTGTGACAATCAGGATGTGCCATCACTGTTCTCAAGTTCTAAGAATTTGAAGGGTATGTGTGTGTGTGTGTACTTGTGTGTGTACTATCAATGAAAGTTTAGGAGAGGGGGTTTTCAGATTTTATAGCATGTATGGCAATGTGTGTGTATACAGGAAAAACAGGGACTGATACTTAAACAATTAGGGACTGACATCCTAATATAGGACTGAACAAGTTCACATTGTGGACTGGATAGTAGACTGAAATGGTAAAGGACAGATGCATGGGGTTAACATGGACTGATATTATGAGTGAAAGGAAATCTGGAAACCTAAACTAATCTCATTCTCAGTTGTGTGTGTGCTAGTGTGTCAATTTGTGTCTCAGGCTAGGGTGTGTGGTATGTAACAATGTGTGTGTGTGAGGGGAGTGCATTGTGTCGAGTGAATCAATGAGTCAAGAGTGTTACAGTTATTAATGTGTGTAGAGTAATGTGCGTGTATGGCGTGATAGAGAATTCTCAGGAATTCAGTGTTCTCAGGATTCACACTTAGTCCATCACCAAATTCGAAAACCATATCATCCCATGCCAACTACCAATCCTTATCAGTCAGCTAAAACAATGCAATGGGTTAAACATGGCAATCTAATATCAAAAATCAGTTTAAAAATAGGGGTTAATGTAGTGTGTGATTCCATGAATCTTAAGAAAATTAGAAATGACAGTTTCAAAAACCATTCCAACCTAATTCGAAAATCCCTTTTTCTCAAACACAAAACTTAAACTATCATTAATAGTAAACTAACATGCATATGTATGAATCAAACATGGTAAATTAAACATCAAATATCAGTTTTGAAATAGAAATCGAATTTCAGAAATCAAAAACTGAAACATGTATCAGGAGCATGAAATCGAACCCAATTTTCCAACCAAAATCAAATCAACGTTCGTGTCGAGGGGGGGGGGGGGGGTAATTCGTGTCATCCCTGGGGTCATGTGTGTGTCCACAAGTGTCAAGTATTGTGTCCAAATCGTGTCACAAACCCAGTCGAACTAGCGACAGAGACAGTGCAGTGCACTGTCTCGTACACGCGTGTCGAACCTTTTAGGATACGACACACGAACCCACAAGTGTCGTGCACGTGTCCACATTTAGTCTAGGTCTAGGGCTAGGATTAGGGTAGCCTGACACGAGTCCAAGTGTCCTCATGTCCCCGTATGAAGTGCGTATCAGTGGCACCTGTGCGCGTGTGTGTGCGTGTGGTCGAGACAGTACGGTCGGGATTTCTCCCAATCCGCTTGACGAAACCATCTCAAATTTTATGTGCATGGTGTCAGTCATTGCCCGCAGGTGTCCACCAATTTTGGTGTCCAACTGAGTCGTGTCATGTCGGATATGGACGTGTGGCAGCAGGACACTGCATGGGACCTGTGTGCGGTGTCGTGCACGAGGTGCGTATCCGATTTGGATACGAAAAATCCACAGAATCGTGCTCAGTCATATACATTCATGATCTACACATTATTAGCTACCCAAATATATAATTTGTTTTGAAAACCATGAACGAAAAGTTCTAAGAGATATTTCGTCGAACACCTATGTACATACATTGATACGTGTCCGATACGGACACCAAACGGACACAAAATCCACCCAAATTCGAGGTACAGCTAGGGGACTCCTAGATCTAGCCCTAAATGCAAAGAAAATGAAATTAAAATACAATTTAAGGGATTTTACCAATAGGTGCAACTAGCAAGAAAAAGTCCCAAAATGAAGTGTTCCTCCTTGCTAGCTCGGATCCCCAAATTGCTCAAAATCTGGGATTACTCTCCACCAATAGTAAATAAATAATAATTAGGTCCTAATGCAAAAGACTAGAGTTAAAAAGGAGTTGAAATAAAAAAGTTAGCTCTTTATCTCTTTCTTCAAAACTTTGGAAAAATTAATAAAATAGGCAAGAACAAGGAAGAGATTATTTATAGGGAAGGGGGAGCCCTAGTGGCAGGTTATAGAGTGAAAAATTAGGGTTAGGGTTTAGTCTAATGGCTACGGGCCTAGTTGCACTAGTCAACTAGCTCAAGTCCTTAGCCTATGGTCCAATGCAAAAATCCTCCTACTCTCTTCATGAAACTTAGCCAACTTAAGTCAACCAAGATCAACTTGAGTTAGATTATGGTCCATACCATGTTAACTAAGTCACCAAAGTCAATGTCAAAATCTAGGACAGTCTCTTAAGTCACAACTAGCAAAAGTCAAATTAACAATCACCAATGTAATAAATCCTAAAATAATTCAAAGGGGCCAAATAACCAAAATACCCTCATGCTCAAAAGTAAAATAAATTATCCTAATGACGTGGTCAGGCTCTAGGTCATGCAGTCACTAGGGTTTCACTAGCAGCACATCAAAATCACAAATCATGACTTAAAACAGTTTTTAAATAGTTTAAAAATGACTAAAAATCACCAAAAATATAATATGAAATAAATATCAATAAATAATAATATAATTACAAAATTTCAAAATTACCCTCATTTGGAAAACTGGGTGTTACAATCCTACCCCCTTAGAAAAATTTCGTCCTCGAAATTAAGATGATCGTACCCCTACTAGGTCAACCCCCAATCAATTAAAGTCGATATATAACATGCAAAAAAAATCCTACTGGTCGTGATTCCACAGTCTCGAACAGGGTAGCTATACTATCTAGCAAATCACAAGCAATATCCTGACAGGTACTAATGGAATCACACAACAAGATGGAAAGAAGAACAGGAAGGACAGACCTGTTAACCCGTCACCCGTAGCGTCGGTCTACTCGACTGTCCGCGCAAAAGCCCTGCCCCTCCGGGATGTATCCCTCTGATGGTACGGGGCATGGTGCTGTGCTACAGGTGGCCTAGCTCCCTCTATCTAATCCATGACACTCAAGTAATATCCACCATGATATTCTACTCAATTATACTAGGGCACCATCTATATGGTATCTATTCTGCAATCTGATAATCATACCCGTCTATCCAGAACCATGTTACCAGAATCCTCGTCACACCAGTAAGTATGGTTGCGATAATCTATAGAGTCCACAACTAATGTACATACCTCGAGAATCATGGTATTTAAAATTTTTGCATTGCCGCTAGCTTGGCTGCAAAAACTTTAAATTCTCACACCCGAGAAATACATCCAAAATCAGACTCTATCTCACGCCCAACCAGCTGATATGGCTGTAGAAGACTCTAGATTCCATGACTGAGGTAACCTAGCCCATAATGTTATCTTGGTAGATAATCAAGTCAATAATGAATACCAAGAATCAATTCAACGATGAATCAAGGAAGATAGACAGATACTGTCAGAATCGAATTTCGAGATAGTTTATAATGAGATTCTCAAGGGTCATCCCAGAAATCTTCTCAAGTAGTCCTAACTGTGATTGAGTACTCTCTCAACTAAAGCCTATTCCTTAATTCCTATCGTAGGCGCGCAGCAGTACAACTAATCGTTGCACTACCATGACATCGCACTAATGCGACTCTCGACCTGCATAGGCCACCACTAAAAATGTGTCACAACCCGCACCCTGTGTAGGGGCACGAGAAGTGGATACGTCCAGCCTACGCCGCAGTGTCGGCGGTAGAACGCTGTCCTAGGTTACTATCTAATCAACAACTCACACAATTATATAATGTACTTGTCAAATCTCAACTCCGAACGGAGGACAAGTATAGATATAATGAATCTCAATCACAGTCTAAGAACGATAAAATATCATAGAAGTTTATAACTAAAGACTAAACACAACAATTTATAAACTACTAAATAATAATATCTCAAACAAACTCAAATACAAACTCGTATCTCAAGTTATTACAATTCAAGTTCTAAAACATAAAAACTAAACCAAGTCTACTAGCTAGTCTCTCGATCACTCCTGAGTGTCGAGGCCAAAGGTAGCTAAGCCATCTCCTGCTCCAAGGCAAGTAGGGCAAATGTCCTCAGGACAATCATATGTAATATTTTCAACAGGTCCAGTCAGGACAGAAACGAGTACATCTCATCTAGAAAACCCAAGTAAATGACAGAGAACTATAAAGCAGTTATAGACAGTTGTATTGATGAACATGGCAGTTTATATTCAGGTGATGGTAAAGAGAGACAGATAAAGTGCAAGAAAAGTACGTAACTAAATAAAAGAAGAATCATGGCAATAAAGACTATAAAGTAGAAGCTAGCTGAACTAGGGTAACATGACATAAGTCTAGACAATAAATGTAGACAAGTGTAACTCCAATGTAAGTCCAGTACAAGACGAATCTAATACAAGATGAATCCAGTATGAGACGATTCCAGTCATAGTGATCAATGATTCTAGGGTGAGTCCAGCCTATACTCTAACAGTGTGTTTTAAAATATCGGGATCGACATGTGAACGACTGTAGGTACGGCACACCGCACACTCGGCCAAGTGTGGGATGGCTATCGTTCCAGTATAATTCCAAGGGAGTGGTTCCAGTATTTGGGTATGTTCACATGCCTATTCCAATATTTTCCCGCCCAGCATATACATGTGAATCCATAACCCGACACGAAAATAGGTATAAGTCCAGCCAGTACACGAATGGTTCCAATAAATGATTCCAGGGTGATTCCAGTAGGTGGTTCCAAAATAGAGGCCAGACACGAATAAGTGAGTATCGCATAAAATGGATCCAATAATATCAAATCGTGTTTGTAATATAGAATCAAATAGAACTAGCTACAACTGAAGTACAGTAAACGATAAGTAAATGGAAGAACTATCAGAGAATATACTCGCCTGATACTCTGAAAAGAGTAGTGTAATAACAGATGTCTGCACCGGAGTCACAATGTCCTAAATAGAGCAGTACAGGTTATTATGTGCTTAAAATAAGATAAATGAAGTTTATGATGCAATCGACATAATTTCTAGGCCAATCTAGGTCAAAGTCAACTCTAAGTCAAACCTGGTCAACTGTCTAGGTCATACTGGGTCCAAGTCAAACTTTAGTCAAACTAAGTCAACTATAGCTAATTGGTCAATATGTCAATTGACCTAATCTAGGGTATTTGGCTAAGTTGGACTATTCTAGTGCTAGGCTAGAAGTACAAAACCATATTCGAATCCTAGATTCAACTTATCCTATAGTGCATCTTATGGTACCATACCCAACCTAGGCTTTAACCTGTCTATATGCTACATACCTCATAATGTATATATATAATAACACACCAAACAAAATATCAAGACACTAATCATGACAGTTTTAATGTGTACATGTATAACTTACCAACTTGAACAAGAGTAGGTGTTTAGGACTGAACTTAACCCATAGATTGAACATTATATGAGATGTAGGAAATGACTGTTGTAAGGTTTGAATGATGACTGATACTAGATGGTAGGAGACTGATACCCCAAGGAATATCAGTCAGCTGATCAAGTGGAACTGGACTGAACATGTTCCATAGGACTGATATCAAGGCAATGGTTGATACAACCAATTTAGCTAAGGACTAACATTAGAGTAGGGATGTCCCAAGGTCCAGTGTGACAATCAGGATGTGCCATCACTGTTCTCAAGTTCTAAGAATTTGAAGGGTATGTGTGTGTGTGTGTACTTGTGTGTGTACTTGTGTGTGTACTGTCAATTACAGTTTAGGAGAGGGGGTTTTCAGATTTTATAGCTTGTGTGGCAATGTGTGTATGCAGGAAAAATAGGGACTGATACTTAAACAATTAGGGACTGACATCCTAATATAGGACTGAACAAGTTCACAGTGTGGACTGGACAGTAGACTGAAATGGTAAAGGATATATGCATGGGGTTAACATGGACTGATATTATGAGTGAAAGGAAATCTGGAAATGTAAACTAATCTCATTCTCAGTTGTGTGTGTGCTAGTGTGTCAATTTGTGTCTCAGGCTAGGGTGTGTGGTATGTAACAATGTGTGTGTATGAGGGGAGTGCATTGTGTCGAGTGAATCAATGAGTCAAGAGTGTTACAGTTATTAATGTGTGTAGAGTAATGTGCGTGTATGGCAGTGATTGGGAATTCTCAGGAATTTAGTGTTCTCAGGATTCCCACTTAGTCCATCACCAAATTCGAAAACCATATCATCCCATGCCAACTACCAATCCTTATCAGTCAGCTAAAATAATGCAATGGGTTAAACATGGCAATCTAATATCAAAAATCAGTTTAAAAACAGGGGTTAATGTAGTGTGTGATTCCATGAATCTCAAGAAAATTAGAAATGACAGTTTCAAAAACCATTCCAACCTAATTCGAAAATCCATTTTCCTCAAACACAAAACTTAAACTATCATTAACAGTAAACTAACATGTATATGTATGAATCAAACATGGTAAATTAAACATCAAATATCAGTTTTGAAATAGAAATCGAATTTCAGAAATCAAAAATTGAAACGTGTATCAGGAGCATAAAATCGAACCCAATTTTCCAACCAAAACCAAATCAACATTCGTGTCGGAGGGGAGGGGGGGTAATTCGTGTCATCCCTGGGGTCATGTGTGTGTCCACAAGTGTCAGGTATTGTGTCCAAATCGTGTGACAAACCCAGTCGAACTAGTGACAGAGACAGTGCAGTGCACTGTCTCGTGCACGCGTGTCGAACCTTTTAGGACACGACACACGAACCCACAAGTGTCGTGCACGTGTCCACAGTTAGTCTAGGTCAAGGGTAGCCTGACACGAGTCCAAGTGTCCTCGTGTCCCCGTACGAAGTGCGTATCAGTGGCACCTGTGCGCGCGTGTATGCGTGTGGTCGAGACAGTGCGGTCGGGATTTCTTCCCAATCCACTCGACGAAACCATCTCAAATTTTACGTACATGGTGTCAGTCATTGCCAGCAGGTGTCCACCAATTTTGGTGTCCAACTGAGTCATGTCGTGTCGGATATGGACATGTGGCAGCTGGACACTCCACGGGGCCGGTGCACGGTGTCGTACACGAGGTGCGTGTCCTATTTGGACACAAAAAATCCACAGAATCGTGTTCAGTCATATACATTCATGATCTACACATTATTAGCTACCCAAATATATAATTTGTTTTGAAAACCAAGAACGAAAAGTTCTAAGAGACATTTCGTCGAACACCTATGTACATATATTGATACGTGTCCGATACGGACACCAAACGGACACAAAATCCACCCAAATTCGAGGTACAGCTAGGGGACTCCTAGATCTAGCCCTAAATGCAAAGAAAACAAAATTAAAATACAATTTAAGGGATTTTACCAATAGGTGCAATTAGTAAGAAAAAGCTCCAAAATGAAGTGTTCCTCCTTTCTAGCTCGGATCCCCAAATTGCTCAAAATCTGGGATTACTCTCGACCAACAGTAAATAAACAATAATTAGGTCCTAATGCAAAAGGCTAGAGTTAAAAAGGAGTTGAAATGAAAATTTATGGAATGGCTCTTTACCTCTTTCTTCAAAACTTTGAAAAAATTAATAAAAGAGGCAAGAACAAGGAAGAGATTATTTATAGGGAAGGGGGAGCCCTAGTGGCTGGTTATAGAGTGAAAACTTTCCAGGTTGCAGAAGATGATTGCCAGTTGGAGACTCTCAGCGGATTACCGAGTGGCACCCCTCGACCCCAAACATATCCTACTACACCTATCATCCGAGGTTGACCATAGGACCGTATGGTCGAAAGGTACTTGCAGAATTGACTCCCACCAGGTGAAGATCATCAAGTGGTCAGCAGATTTTAGCACCAAAGAAGACTCAGCTCAGGTCGCTGCCTGGGTTACCCTGCCCAATCTACCCCTCATATGCTTCTTTCCAGCAGCTCTAAGACGGATTGCCAACTCCATTGGTACTTATGTGTCTACAGCTCCCGAGACTAGCAACCTCACTAAGGCACACTATGCCAAAATTTGTGTGGAATTTGACCTCATCTCTGAACCACCCAACTTTATCACTATTGAGCTGGGCAATCAGACCCACAACCAACAAATCCTTTATGACAACCACATCTTATTCTGCAACCACTGCCATTTAAGAGGCCATCTTCCAAAGCACTGCCACCGTCTTCACCCAGAACTAAAAAATAAATCGACCAGGAACGACACCATCCCAGCAGTGGGAAGGACTCCCAAGCTGTAATGACCCGCTCCGCCCTAGCGGAACGCCGATTCAAACGGCAAGTACAACGACTCAAACGAGCCGTCGACCCGAAGAGTTGGCATCGACCTGATGAAGAATCGATGCAAGGCTTACATTGGCCCATCAAGATGAATCCAGACTTAGACTTTCAAAGGCGCGCTCGGAGTATCGCTCGACCGATGCGAACATCGCTAAGGTGGGTGGCTCCGATGAACCCGTCTGTGCTTAGCCTAGACACATAACAATACGGACACTATCACTGAAATCGCTAGGCGATAACACCGCGCATGCTAATAAATGACCCAACGCACCTAGCTAAGGGATTAATCCCATCTTGTATGCTTGCATAGAATATGGAAAGGAACATGGAAAATACGAGAACTCTCGCACCGCGCTCCACGCTCGTGCTAAGGCACAAGCTTGCGTTCAAGTCCCTTATGCGTTCAACAATGAAACAATGAATGGGTTACAACAATGAAATGGGAAGACTATCAATATAGTCGTTCCGAAGTAGAGTATAGCAATATTGAAAGGCTATGGGACCGATGGGTCGCCAAGACGACTCTCGTACAAGGAGTTGCGTAATGTATGAATGAAAGAGTAAACGAATAAGTGAATGAATGAATCAACGAATGAATGAACAAGTGAAAGAAAGAATGAATAAAAGATAAGAAGGATGGAAATGGTTAGTGACAGGTATGACGCGCACGTGCAACGGGGCTCGCTACCCGCGCTGCACGGACGCTAACCTGGTCGATAACGCATTAAGGCTAAGGGTTAGCCTACGGCTCAGAGACAGCCGTTAAGTTAAAAAAATAAGTTAATACGAAATGGTCGTGGACAAACGGCACGAGCGAAGGGGTGGCGTATGCTGTGACCGTGAAGAAAAAGGGATTTCGCGGCATGATCAAAGTGTGAAGGACTTGCCGGTCCGGACGGAATCAAAGGAAATGGCTTACGGACTGCCTGAGTGCGGGCTTGGCCACCAGGGGACGTAAGGCCGAGTATTTCAAAAGACTATCAGGGTGTACCAAGCCGCACGCCATGATAGGTGAGAAATTACCACAGGGGAAGACATGTCCAGGATGGCTTGTGATGCCAGCGACCGATGCATATAGGTTAAGTGGGCTTTGCTGGTGGCGATCCACGTGCAAGTCCTTGCATTGAAATCAAAGTAGTCTAAGTTAATCTGAACAAAGCACCTTCTGAATAAGCTTGAAATGTATCATACCAAATGATAATGAATACTTCGTACAATGAGTTAGAGAATACGCCTACGATGCGCTAGTAACTGAGGCAGGGACACGCCCTTGATATTGAATGTTTCCAAGAATCACATTATGTTGTTCCATATGAATTGTTGACTAACTTGGTTTACTTTGGACAGGGAAGGCCAGACGGTAAGTATGGGTAAGTCGTGCATGTATTTCCATGCGACACTTGAATTTGGCAACACGGGATAGGTTATGACATATGCCATGAAATTGATCCTAAGGCAAGATTAGAAAGACAATGAATGATAGAGATGCACAAAAGTAAATGAAACGTGTTTGGTAATAATAGCATTGTGGGCGAGCTAGCCTCCCCACCAGTGCATAATAATGTACTAATAACCCCACAGTCTACTTGCAGGATGCAGGTATCGTCGGCGGGTGCGGAGCTTCCATCGAACGTGCTAAGGCACGGAGCTATCTCTGGAGCCTTGGAGCGTTGCAAGGAGCTGAAGCACCCTATACAGGACATAATGTATCGAAACATCGCCATGAATCATTCCATGCTGTAAGCCACTTGGCACGCCTTTTATGTTTCAGAGAGAGAGAGCTTGAGCGATTTGTAATATCGGCGTAGCACCGCTTGTAAACTTCTTGAATATCAATAAAGAGATTGAATTCACTTCAAATTTGTGTTCATTTACTTTCCGCTGCAAATGGGGCATGACAGATTGGTATCAGAGCACGGCTTTACGTCCTTGAACATCATTTCGATTCTCTCAGTTTTGAAAGATCGTTGAAACAAAAGAAGTGTACGCTCTCTCTCGTTGTACCTTGGGATGTTCCATACAATAAGTCTAATATTTTCAAAAGCTCGTATGAGTACTCGGTTGGACGGGATCGATAGGCGAAGGCCTTTGTGCCACCACGACGGACTTGAGTTGGAAGGAACCGATGCTAAGAGTTAGCAAACGCAGTGCGTGCTTGAATGAGCTTACGCTGACAGCAAACGAGTACCCGAGACCAAAGTATAGTTCGAACGGGATGGTTATGCACGCAGCCTTTTGGCTAAGTTGTGCAGAGTATCGCGCACCTAGACCTTCTGTTGCAAACGAGTTGCGAGTGAGTTCGATTATCGCTCGAACGAGAATAAGTGAGAATGCGAACTCGAATATAGTCCGCACGGGGTAGCTATGTACACGACCTTTTGGTTATGTTGTGCCGTATGTCGCACACCTCGACTTTTGGTACAATCGAGTTGCGAGCGATATCAAGTACCGCTCGGTCGGGAACGAAGCTACGCTTAGAGTGTATATCGATAGAAACGCTATCAAACTAACGCTTAGGCGTACACGGAAGATTTATTAGATTTTGAGGATTTGTGCGAATGACTTGGTACGTCGAGGCGACGTGAGCGATTATGCTAGAATTCGTCGAACGAACCTGAGGGATGTCTTAGCACATGACGCGAACATGATGGAGGACTAGATCGTATGACTTGAGTCCGAGTGGTGTATGTGATAGGTTCGAAGAAGAATAAGAATGTCGAGTGGCTCG
The DNA here is from genome assembly GCA_029216955.1 of Iris pallida. NCBI lineage: Eukaryota > Viridiplantae > Streptophyta > Magnoliopsida > Asparagales > Iridaceae > Iris > Iris pallida. Next base: position 2,382,616 of record JANAVB010041220.1, on the reverse strand, counting down.
AACCCTGAGTGGTGTATGGACGTCATAGAAATTGTTCGAGCGAGACTAAAGGATTTACGGATCGTACGAGTATGTCGGCAAGCGACGCGATCGCACAAAGTCTTAGAACGTGTCACGCTTAGTTGGCCGTGACTTCAAAAGTCCCGAACGAGATGTCGCTGGACAACTTGTCAATGGGCAACGCGAGTTAGAAAACAATTCAGAACGATGAATGAAAGTGAATGGTCTTGATCGAGAAAACTTAGAGGATCGCGCGTACGATTTGGGATTGATTCAAATAAAATGTGACTTGAGTTTTGAACAACGATCTTGAAACGAGCTTGAGGAATAGCGATCGAACTTGATCTTAAATATCGAGGAAATTGTGGGTTATCCAACTCGGACAATAGCATCAGCCGTACGACTCGAAATTGGTTACAAAGGAAGATCGTCAGGTTACGCATATCATCGATGGTATTGAGGCGTATCAAAGATCGATATGCGATAACTCGGGGGCACTCTGACTCGGCGAATGACGGTCGTGCAAATGTCATTGTTCCGTTGGACGCTATACTTGAAATATTAAAAATGTGTCGAGGAAAAGATAGATTTGGCTCGAGGATTTTCTAGTTGAACGAAATATAAATGGACTATCGATCTTGTCTTGGATAGAAAGTAAAATGTTTGGATTACTTCGACGAAAACCCCAACGTCGACATTCTTGTCTTATGTGAGCGCAACTCCAGCCTCGCACATGCGTCGTGCCGATTAGGGCGATCAATCCGCGTGAGCAATGGTATGGTGATTCATACAGCGGGGGTGATTGAACTAGCATGGCGTGGCAATTTGTGTGCTTCAACTCGTGGTTTGATACGAAGGTGACTTGAAAATGATTCGGTGTGCTTGATGATTAAGTTTGAGGATTTAGTAGGTCCAATCCGTATATCGAGAATGAATCAGTCTAGACGCAAGCAAGAGTTACGCCCCGATGAGAATGATTATTCCGCGGGAGCGTTGCATGGTGATTCATGAACCACCGTGGATAATTGGACTCACGTGAGATTGGGGCGCAACATATTGTCAAAGCTAGATGACCTCGTGATCGAATACATGAATTGGTTAGAGTTGGTGATTTGAATGGATTCGAATACGCACAACGAATGCATTGATGTGAATAGGTGATCGTGCTCGATGTTTAGAAATCTGAGTGACACGAGCTTGGGTAGAAACACCCGTAAAATGAACAAATGGTTTGCCCATAGGATTTGGAGGCGAGCGTCGTGCAACGACCTTACACGACGAGCTACGGACCTAACGTGTAACTATGACCTTGTGAGCTGACCTAGCGGATAGGCGGACGACCCTATGCCGAGTGATTGAACCTGTGCGATGGCATTTACAGTATCGTCTGGACGGACGATAGACTTGGGGAAACAAGACTTAGAGTAGGACGGGGAACTGGGAGTGTGCGTGAACGACGACGAGATTGGCCCCAAACGAAGGGAATGATAGGGATGGATGATGCACAAGTAAAAGTTGGGATAACAAATTGAATCGTTGATAGGAAGAAATACTTGATGATGGTGCAATACTTGGTTTTGAATCGGACGAAAATTACTTAGGCTTGGTCGACCCCGCTAAGAAGAAATCATACTGATTTCGTGGACAAGAACGCTTGAGAAGCGAATCGAATAATCTCGAGGACCGAGATAAACGATATGTGATACACACGTGAGTTCGGTTTTAAATCGAAGTTAGCAAAACGGTCGGCAAATCAAAACTATCACGAGTAGCTTGTCCGACTTCGCTAGTCGCTAAGCTTGGTTGAAATATACGTATTCGGGGGATGCCTTGAATGCGTGCACGATCCAAACTCAACGATATGATGAACTCGAATGCAGCTGCAAGTGGATGTTGAGATGCGCATGAACGAATAAGTGAGTTTGCCTCAGCCTACGACTTCGTATTTGACGAATTACAACGCACCTCAAGCGACCGTTTCAGTCCCATGATACGTTAAAAAAGCAACCGAGTCGAAGAAACACTTTAATTGAATAAGTGCCATCAACTCTAAAATGAATGAAAAGTTATCCAATAAAAATCGACCAAACGTATGCGACACGGAACTTGGAAAGGTACCGAGCATGGTTCGATGCCATTGAACGATAGAGCCGTTCGATAGAATTGTCTATAAAACACGATGACACGAGTTAAGGAATGGTAGGATGACCTGTACTCAGGAAGTCTCGAGGACGAGACTTGTTTTGAGTGGTGTATTATGTAATGACCCGCTCCGCCAGAGCGGAACGCCGATTCAAATGACAAGTACAACGACTCAAACGAGCCGTCGACCCGAAGAGTTGGCATCGACCTGATGAAGAATCGATGCAAGGCTTACATTGGCCCGTCAAGATAAATCCAGACTTAGACTTTCAAAGGCGCGCTCGGAGTATCGCTCGGCCGATACGAACATCGCTAAGGTGGGTGGCTCCGATGAACCCGTCTGTGCTTAGCCTAGACACATAACAATACGGACACTATCACTGAAATCGCTAGGCGATAACACCGCGCATGCTAATAAATGATCCAACGCACCTAACTAAGGGATTAATCCCATCTTGTATGCTTGCATAGAATATGGAAAGGAACATGGAAAATACGAGAACTCTCGCACCGCGCTCCACGCTCGTGCTAAGGCACAAGCTTGCGTTCAAGTCCCTTATGCGTTCAATAATGAAACAATGAATGGGTTACAACAATAAAATGGGAAGACTATCAATATAGTCGTTCCGAGTAGAGTATAGCAACATTGAAAGGCTATGGGACCGATGGGTCGCCAAGGCGACTCCCGCACAAGGAGTTGCGTAATGTATGAATGAAAGAGTAAACGAATAAGTGAATGAATGAATCAACGAATGAATGAACAAGTGAAAGAAAGAATGAATAAAAGATAAGAAGGATGGAAATGGTTAGCGACAGGTATGACGGGCACGTGCAACGGGGCTCGCTACCCGCGCTGCACGGACGCCAACCTGGTCGATAACGCATTAAGGCTAAGGATTAGCCTACGGCTCAGAGACAGCCGTTAAGTTAAAAAGACAAGTTAATACGAAATGGTCGTGGACAAACGGCACGAGCGAGGGGTGGCGTATGCTGTGACCGTGAAGAAAAAGGGATTCCGCGGCATGATCAAAGTGTGAAGGACTTGCCGGTCCGGACGGAATCAAAGAAAATGGCTTACGGACTGCCTGAATGCAGGCTTGGCCACCAGGGGACGTAAGGCCGGGTATTTTAAAAGACTATCAGGGTGTACCAAGCTGCACGCCATGATAGGTGAGAAATTACCACAGAGGAAGACATGTCCAGGATGGCTTGTGATGCCAGCAACCGATGCATATAGATTAAGTGGGCTTTGCTGGTGGCGATCCACGTGCAAGTCCTTGCATTGAAATCAAAGTAGTCTAAGTTAATCTGAACAAAGCACCTTCTGAATAAGCTTGAAATGTATCATACCAAATGATAATGAATACTTCGTACAATGAGTTAGAGAATACGCCTACGATGCGCTAGTAACTGAGGCAGGGACACGCCCTTGATATTGAATGTTTCCAAGAATCACATTATGTTGTTCCATATGAATTGTTGACTAACTTGGTTTACTTTGGACAGGGAAGGCCGGACGGTAAGTATGGGTAAGTCGTGCATGTATTTCCATACGACACTTGAATTTGGCAACACGGGATAGGTTATGACATATGCCATGAAATTGATCCTAAGACAAGATTAGAAAGACAATGAATGATAGAGATGCACAAAAGTAAATGAAACGTGTTTGGTAATGATAGTGTTGTGGGCGAGCTAGCCTCCCCACCAGTGCATAACAATATACTGATAACCCCACAGTCTACTTGCAGGATGCAGGTATCGTCGGCGGGTGCGGAGCTTCCATCGAACGTGCTAAGGCGCGGAGCTATCTCTGGAGCCTTGGAGCGTTGCAAGGAGATGAAGCACCCTATACAGGACATAATGTATCGGAACATCGCCATGAATCATTCCATATTGTAAGCCACTTGGCACGCCTTTTATGTTTCAGAGAGAGAGCTTGAGCGATTTGTAATATCGGCCTAGCGCCGCTTGTAAACTTCTTGAATATCAATAAAGAGATTGAATTCGCTTCAAATTTGTGTTCATTTACTTTCTGCTGCAAATGGGCGTGACACAAGCCACCCCTTCTACCACTTCCGAACTCACACACTCGATTCGAATCCAGCGACGGTAAGTCGAATCAGAGCGAGCCCCCTAGCAATGCCTTGATCCCCTTCAACACCCGAGCTCTCACCCTCTCCAACCAATTCAACGTGCTCGAGTTGGCGGACGAGGTTTCCACATCGGAGACTGAACCCCAACAAGAAGACCGTGCTCTCACCAGGACCCAGGAGGACGCCGATGCGTCCAAAGTCACCTCAGATGCTAACCAACACCGCACTAATGAAGTCTCTATAGTACAAGCCCTAGCAATCCTAGGGCCAGAACATGTTCAGAGAGGACAAGAAGACCGCGCTCTCACCAGGACCCAAGAGGACGCAGAGGCGACCAATGTCACCTCAGATGTTGACCAACATCACACTAATGAAGACTCTGTAGAAGAAGCCCTAGCAATCTTAGGGCCGGAACAGGCTCAGCGAGGACTACAAGTTCTAGCCGCTGGTTATCCTCTACAGCAAACAATTCTGTGGATAGGTAGTGCTGACGACTCTATAATTATACCGCCGGAGCAGCCTATTCAGGACTCCGTCGGGGAATCAGTTGGCATCCACCCGGACCCACATGAGCAAGCTATTAGCGACCCTTCCACCCCGACGAAGGCAGAAGCATCTACTTCCGGGGCCAACGTCAAACAAGGATCCACAGAAACAACAAACAACCAAACCAGATCAGCCGCCAAGCGGAACAAAAAACTACCCCAGAAAATCTTTAATGCTTAACATTCTATCCTGGAATGTCCGCGGCCTGGCGAACAAACCAACTCTTAGGAGAATAACCACCCTTCGAAAAGTCCACAAGACCGACATCCTCATTATTCTCGAACCCAAAATTTCCCCCAAAAGAATCAAATCTATCCAGCTGCAGCTGGGCCTCCCTACGGCCATAGCAGGCCGCAGACACGATATTTGGATCCTCTGCACGAAGGACGTCAACATAGGAGTCATCCAGGATGCCAGACAGGCCCTCTCCTGCTGGTTCGAACACCCCATGATCCCAGAGCGCGCCATTATCTCAGCGGTTCACGGCAGCTGCGATATGGTAGAGCGAAAACACCTTTGGAATGACCTTCTAGATATCCATCTCCATCACAGTAACACATCGTGGCTCTGCATTGGAGACTTTAATACGATTACCTGCAGAGAGAAGAAAATCGGTGGTCGCCCTTCCCCCTTGCCGACCATGCAAGATTTTAATAACTTCATATTCAACGCCCATCTAGCATCCATCCAGTTCACCGGCAACGCCTTCACCTGGTGCAACATGCAGGAAGGCGACCGCCGTCAATACTCCCGGCTGGACAGAGGCCTCGCGAACGCATTCTGGCATGGAATGGGGCTCAATACCAACCTATCCCACCTCAATTCCACAGAATCGGACCATATCCCTCTATTGGTTGAGATTAATAACATTACTAATCCATTCAAAAAACTTCCTATTCTTCGATTTCTGGACTGAGCATCCACAATTCTTGGGCATCGTGGCGGAAGCATGGAATCGCGAGGACTCTCCCAACCCCCTCTCCCGGGTTAGTAACAAGCTCAGAGCCACTAGGAGAGCTCTGTCCTATTGGAGCAAATATGCATACGGGGATATTTTTCAAGCTGTCCGGGTCGCAGAGGACGATGTCACCCGCGCTGAAGCCAAGTTCGCATTGGACCGCTCCATTGCGGCCAGGAAAGCTCTGTGAAGAACAAATGGCAAACCTAGAGGGGGGTGAATATAGTTTATAACAATAATAGCCAATTAAAAAATTAAACTCTTTTACAAGCTGAAAGTAATCAGAGTAAATGTGGAAATAAATAAGGAGCAAAAAAGCATACACAAATACAACCGACTTTTAACCTGGTTTTCCTCGTGGAGGACTAGTCCAGGCATGAGAAATCTAGCTCAGGATTAATTCCACTATTTGTCAAATAGTAGTTACACCCCGTGCCTTTTCTTCAGAAGAGCACGTCAACTTCTTACAAAGATAGCAGTGGCGATGCTTGGAATTTTCCAAGCGACTTCTTGAACTCTTGCACAAACTCCTAACTGAAAAGTACTGAGCACTTGAGGCTTAGGGAGCTTGTGGCTAGTAGATGAAGAAGGGTATGGCTTGTATAGAGCTTTAGAGAGAAGAGAAGAGAAGATTGGATGATTGAAAATAAGAAAATTCATGGCCTATTTATAGGATACCAGGTAGGCAGAATTCGGCCAGAATTCTGGTTGGAATATTCAAAAATTTGGCCGTTGGACAACTTGCAACCAACCAACCCTAAAAATTAGGGTCCTGATTTTTAGGAGGCAGAGTTCGGCCCGAACTCTGTGTGGAGGCAGAGTTCGGCCCGAACTCTATCTCCAGAGCACAGAATGGGTCCAAGTTGTAAATGGGCTAATTTGGATATTTGTGGAGCTTTTGATTTGGGGTATGGGTATAGGTTAAGTCTCAGATGCTCAGCACAGCTCAGCTTACATAAGTCTAGACTCAATAAAATTGTAAAATACAGACTCAAAAATATGTTGTATTGCAGGTGCGAGCTGTCGTCTGGCTTGTACTGACTTTAGTCTTCATGTATCGTATTGAATCATCACAAGTATCATATAGTCAATTCTATCAATATTTGGTTGACTGTGATTTTGTGTCAACAATCTTCCCCATATTGATAATTGACAAAATAATATTTGTATATTCAATATTCATACCTGGACACATTTAAGAGCAATGGCGTAGCTCCCCCGTAATCAGTGCCGAGCTAGCAATAGCTCCCCTGTAAATAATGCTTTATTTCTGTTGTCCATTCTTTTCCCAAAGCACATATACATAATGATAGCAAAGCAAATATTTCTCTCCCTTTTGGCATTTATCAAAAAAATCATATGAAATAATAACTGGCAAGCACACTAAAAGATAATAGATAATAGTGCATAGAAACTGATAAAACTACCGAATGTCTCAAGAGTCACAAATAAGAAATAAGTCTACTACAATCAAAGTGCATAAAAGCAACTACATCAACTAATATCCAAAATACAGAAAACATAAACTATGATCCTCAGTAGCAGCAACAAGTAGACATCCATATCCATCATCGAGCTCGTGAAGGCCCAGCGTCATCGGATGGATCAGTGAAGGAACGACGAGGGTCCACGAAGGCCGCATCCGGATCCAAGTAGCGGATAATCCAAGGATCATCGATACGATATCCATCACGAGCAGGGTCCCGCTCCATGGGAATAGGCATAGAAGGATGCCGGAACATAGAGTACCGAATATCGTGCAGTGAATTGCTAATGGCACTCATCTGTAAGGTAGTCCGGTAGTCAAGCTAAGTCCAGCGATCATCCTCTAAGATGAATCAATCGCGGAGCATAGTCTGGAGGGACTCAAGAGTAGCAGGAGGAGGAGGAGGATCCTGTCCAAGAGGAGGGGCATCGGGCTCATCGTCAGAGTGCTCGGACACAACAGGTGAGCCAACTGCTGCCTGAAGCCGCCGTGCCTTAGAGAGGAAGGCAGGGGCAGGTAGGAACTGGCACTCATCAAGAGGTACACGAAAAGCACGAAAGAGCATAGGAAGATAAAGAGCATAAACCAAGGACCTTGGTTTCTTCCTAGCGTTAATCATCCAGTCCATCATGGCACGTGGAAGATTAAATGGAACATGAAAGTAGAGATGATACAAAGCCGAGATTTCAAAGTAGGTAACCTCATCGGTGGATCCCGTTTTGGGCAGAATAGTGTTAAATATAATCCGATGAAGTTCATAAAAATAGGGATTGAGAAACTTGGCCAAAAGCTTGCGAGGACGTGTGTTAGGGGTACACAAGTCGTCCTTAAAGCTTTCGAGGGAAGACCCATCGGGAAATTGAAATGATCGAGCTTCAACAAGTTTTTCCCATGAGTTTGGCTCCGGGAGTTCAAGGTGTTCGGCCAAGTCGAAATCATCGAAAGAAATATCAATGCCCGTAACCCGTGAAAAAATATGTGTATCATCATGAGTTAGGTTGCAATAGAACATTTGTATAGTATTGCGATAGATAACCGAGTTAGTGGTGACAAGTTCATCAATACAAAGATCATGAAAGAGTGAATCATATTGTGAAAAAATAGTAAAATTGATAGGATGACCCGCAAACATCGGACGTGTCCGAAAATCACTAAACCATGCATTGGAAGCGTCAAGTGATACAAATATCCGGTCGTCATACGTGTTAGGGTCGAATGGACGAGGTGGGTTGAACAACGGATGAATAGGTGGTTGATTGGGTTGTTCAACTGGCGGTTCAACACGAGGAGGAGCATTCGAAGAGGACGCACCCTCAGTTCGAAGTCTCTTCCCTCTTTGAACAATCGTGGAGCCATGAAATAATAAAGACAATTGAGAAAATTAAGATGGAGAGAAGTGTTGAAATATACCTCAATATGATGATGAAAGATGAAGGAGAATGGTGAGAGAGACCTTCTCCTTGAGTTTTGAGAAGAGATATGCTCTAGGAAGGAAGAACTAGGGTTAGGGTTTGGAGAAAATTAGTTTGGAGAAGTTTAGAAGGTGGCAATGGAGGAGAGAGAAGAGGGGAACCCGAATATTTGTGTAAGGATTCAAATGGTCGGAGCAAATGTGGACCATTGGATCATATTTTGATCAGCGGCTGAGCCTGCTCCCGGTTCTGGAATAGCCAAGCCAAATTCGGCCCGAACTCTGGGTAAGGCAGAGTTCGGCCCAAATTCTGGTTTCTGGAACCAGAACAGAAAACAGGCTGAAAAAAAATTAAATAGGTGATAGAGACCAAAAGAATATGATACATGTACAAAATTGAGAGAAAGAAAAAAAATCAACGCAGAATGAAAGTGAAGTTGGAAAATCTGTATTTTAGCATATGATAAATAAAAAATAAACCATGTAATAAACAAGGAATTATGCCATAATTCAATATTTTGAAGCTACCATGGGTTAGCTGCAGGGGCCGAATCCCAGCTAGCGGTAGTCCTGAGGACTAGTGCACCGTGTCGCTTAGGCTTTTACGCCTTGTTGTCAGAAGGACCCTTTGGCTTGTACCCATAGCAATTTCATCATAAAGAATCAAGACATACTCGATATTTACGCAGATTATTTTAATAAATAACAACTTCATCCAAAATTCCAAGTTCATGACAGAGAAAATTGAAACGCTCTTCAGATAATGGTTTTGTAAAGAAATCTGCTAGCTGATGATCAGTGTCAATAAATTCTAAGTTAACAGTGCCATTTTGCTGATGATCACGCAAAAAGTGGTGACGTATTTCAATGTGCTTCGTGCGTGAGTGACATATGGGGTTCTTAGTGAGATTTATTGTACTAGTGTTGTCACAAAAGATTGGAATGTGCATAAAAGATAAGTTGTAGTCTTTAAGGGTTTGTTTCATTCACAAAATTTGTGCACAACAACGCCCGGCTGCGATGTATTCAGCTTCTGTTGTGGATAGTACGACAAAATTCTGCTTCTTGCTAAACCAAGAGACTAGAGCCTTTCCTAATAAATGACACGTACCACTTGTACTTTTACGGTCGACCTTGCATCCGGCAAAATCAGCATCAGAGTAACCAATAAGGTCAAACGATGTTGATTTGGGATACCATAGGCCCACTGTAACTGTACCTTTAAGGTATTGAAAGATACGCTTAACAGCGGTCATATGTGATTCCTTAGGATTAGCTTGATATCTAGCACACAGGCAAACGCTAAACATAATATCAGGGCGACTAGCAGTTAAATATAGCAGACTGCCTATCATACCTCGATACTTACGTTGATCCACAGGTTTTTCGCTTTCATCTGGTTCTAGTTTAGTTGTAGTAGCCATTGGAGTGCTGATAGGTTTGACGTTGTCAAGGTTGAATTTCTTCAGCATGTCCTTTGTATACTTTGACTGACAGATGAAAGTTCCATTTGATGTTTGTTTGACTTGCAGTCTAAGAAAGTAGTTGAGCTCCTCCATCATGCTCATCTCAAACTCGGTCTGCATACACTTGGCAAAATCTTGACAGAGAGTTTCATCAGTAGAACCAAATATAATATCATCAACGTATATTTGTACTAGGAGAATAGTGTCTTTGAAAGATTTTATGAAAAGTGTGGTATCAATTTTCCCTTTTGAAAAACTTTTTTCAAGCAAGAAATTGCTTAGTCGTTCATACCAAGCTCTGGGGGCTTGTTTGAGGCCATATAGTGCTTTCTTCAGCTTGAAAACATGGTCGAAAAATTTATAATTTTTAAAACCAGAGGGTTGTTTTACATAAACTTCCTCCTTAATAAATCCATTCAAGAAAGCACTTTTAACATCCATTTGAAATAATTTGAAATTTTGAAAATTAGTAAATGCGCAAAGCATCCGAAGGGATTCTAATCTCGCAACAGGAGCATACGTCTCATCGTAGTCGATACCTTCCTCTTGGTTGTATCCTTGAGCTACTAGACGAGCTTTGTTGCGTGTAACTGAACCATCTTCATTTATTTTGTTTCTAAAAACCCATTTGGTACCAATAATCGAGTGATTAGCCGGTCTAGGAATGAGTTCCTATACTTGGCTCCTCTCGAATTGGTTGAGTTCCTCTTGCATGGCAGAAATCCAAAATTCATCATTAAAAGCTTCTAAAATATTTTTTGGCTCAATTTGTGAAATAAAGGCAGTACTAGCAATGGAGTCTCTTGATGATGATCTAGTAGTTACTCCGCGTAAAACCTCACCGATTACCAAATTTTCTGGATGTGACGGCTTGAAAGAGAATTTCTTTCGCAAGCCCTCAAGAGAATTGGTTTTGGTGGTGGTATTCATTAGAGCAGAAGTTGATGGTTCAACATCATCATCAAGAGTAGCTGCTGCACTGTTATCCTCATCAAAAGTCACATTGGTAGACTCCTCCACAATTAATGAGCGTTTGTTAAATACTCTATATCCCCTGCTCTTGGCAGCATAGCCAAGGAATATATCATCGTCAGCTTTGGCATCAAATTTGCCTAAGTTGTCTTTGGTGTTAAGGATAAAACATCTACAACCAAAAACTCTAAAATAAGAAACATTTGGGGTTCTTCCAAACCAAAGCTCATAGGGTGTTTTCTTCGTAATAGGACGAATAAGCACCCTATTCAAAATATGGCATGCTGTGCTGACAGCTTCAGCCCAAAAGTATTTCGAAAGTGAAAACTTATTCAACATGACTCTAGCCATATCGCCAAGAGTCCTATTCTTTCGCTCCACAACACCATTTTGTTGAGGAGTTCTTGGACAAGAAAACTCATGATCAAAACCATTTGAATCACAAAACTTTTCAAAATCAGTATTTTTGAATTCGCCTCCATGATCACTTCGGATTCGAGTAATCATGTAGCCTTTTTCGTTTTGAACTTTCTTAACAAAAATCTTGAAAACTGAAATAGCATCACTTTTATTTGCAAGAAAGAAAATCCAAGTAAATCTAGAAAAGTCATCAACTATAACAAAAGCGTAGAGTTTTCCACCAAGACTGGCTACTCTACTAGGGCCAAATAGATCCATATGAAGTAATTGCAAGGGTCTAGTAGTACTTACAGAGTTTATGGAATGAAATGAGGACTTGGTTGCTTTATTCAATTCACATTCGGCACATACTGTATCCTTTTTGAATGTGATGTCGGGCAAGCCTCTAACTAGCTTCTTAGTCGATAGCCTGAATATAGTATCCATATTGGCATGACCAAGACGCTGGTGCCACAGTAATCTTTCATCCTTATGAGCATATAGGTATATACCTGTACTGTTAGTATCTCTTGATAGATAAAAAATATAAATATTATCCTCTCTTATTCCTTCAAAAGCAATGTCTCCCGTTGACCTATCATAAATAAAGCATTTATCTTGTCCAAAGTTAATGTCATATCCATGGTCAGCAAGATGACTAATGCTGAGCAGGTTATGCTTTAACTCGGTCACTAGGCAGACATCCTTTATTACGGGAGAAGGAGGATGTCCAATAATACCATTACCTATAATATACCCTTTTAGGTTGTTGCCGAAGGATACATATCCCTCTCTCTTCATCGATAGTGATGCAAAAAGATTTGCGTCTCCCGTCATATGCCGCGAGCATCCACTATCGAGAATCCACTTACTCTTAGTTGAGGAGGGAAGGTCCACCTACATCAAGAGTAGATGTGACCTTTGGTACCCAAGTTCTTGAGGGTCCTGAAACGTTAGTTTTCGAAAACCATGCATATATATTTCTATCTACTAATCTTCTAACTCTACATTGTGGTGAGATATGTCCATGTAATCCACAATAAGTACAAATAGCATTCCTATTTATGTTAGGAGCATGTTGATGATGTCTATATGTAGACTGGTGTGGAGTAGCATGGTGATGATATTTATGTGTAGAGTGGTATGGAGTAGCATGGTGATGATGTTTATGTGGAGCATGATGATGACTATAACCATAAGCAGTATGATGGTGATTTTGTTTATGTGCAACATATTGATGATTGTATCTATGTGTAGCATGGTGATTATGTGTCATATTGGAGTGAAAATTATTTCTACGTGCATGTGGTTTGTGTGCAATATGAAAGTGGGTGTACATGAAAGCATGATTGCGTGCTGCAGGAGGATGACGTGTTTGACTAGTATGAGTAGTGTTGTGCTTTGTGTGTGTCTCATGTGATTGGGTTTGAGGTTGAGCAACCTATTTTCCCAATCTAATCTCTAATTTCTTAGAGATAGCCTGCAGTTCATTCACTTTAGCATTCAAACCATGTATTTAAGTAATAGAAATCTTGTGTCTACTCTTTTCATCTGCAAGCTCCGTATTGAGTGCTGCGATTTCTTGTGTTTGTTTTTCAATACGTGCTTCGACATCATGTAGGCTTAATTTAAGCTTAGATACCTCATTTTTGGATTCCGTGGGTGGAGTGTCTCTAATATTATCAAGCAATAATGAGAGTCTTTGAATTTCGATTCATGACTTTTGATCTTTTTCTTGGCATGTTTGTATTTACCAATGACTTTCTTGTGGTCATCAAGTAAATCGGTAAAAGCATCGCCAAGTTCGTCAAAAGTGAAATCATCAAGAGTTTCGTTTGATATCTTGTCGGACGTTGCCATTAGGCATACGTTTGCAATGTTTTGAGGAGAGTCCTTTTCTTCCTCGGAGTTACTAGCTTCGCTTTTATGCCAAATGCTTGTGTTGGCATATTTCTTTGAGGAGACCTTCTTGTATGGTTTCTCATAACGGTTGCTCTTCTTTAAGTATGGACAGTCTTTTCGGACGTGTCCAGTCTTCTTGCAACCGTAGCATATTGGCTCTTCTTCGTCATCTTCTTGTGGTTCCTTCTTTCTTCGGTTAAAGCGAAAGAATTTCTTGATGTTGCGGACAATGAGAGCTTGGTCATCACCTTCCGAGTTGTCGTCATCCGTCTCTTCGGGGTCAGCCCTTCGTCGATGAGCTTTGAGGGCGATCTCCTTAGCCTTAGAAGCAGGCTCTTCGAAGTCTTTGAGGTCAAGCTCATGAGTCATCAGCTTTTCCATCAAAGTCTCCATGGTCATAGTTGTGAGATCATTTCCTTCTATGATGGCTGTCACCTTAGGGTTCCAAATCTTTGGTAGCCCCCTAAGTAGCTTGCGAATCTTCTCGTGATTTGTATATTGTTTGTCGAGCGAAGATAGAGGATTGATGATGTCGAGGAATCTTGTGAACATTTGTGTGATCGTCTCATTTGGATTCATCTTGAAAGCCTCATATTTTTGAGTGAGATGACTTATCTTTGATTCCTTGACTTGGGTGGTTCCTTCATGCGTCACTTCTAGAAGTCTCCATACTTCATGAGAGGTGGTGCATGTTGAGACCCTGTTAAACTCATTCCTGTCTATAGCACAAAATAAGGCATTAATAGCTCTCGCGTCTAGACTTACCTGTTTCTTCTCCTCGTCAGAATATTTGTCATGTGGTTTCTCAACTAGATCACCATTGACAACTATCCTGACGAGCTTTTTGTAACCATCGGTGACGATGGTCCACAGGTCGAAGTCTAGCGACTTGAGATAAAAGCTCATCCTTGTTTTCCAATAGGTGTAGTTAGTTCCATCAAATAGGGGAGGCCTATGAGTGGACTGCCCTTCACCGTGATTAGAAATCATGGATTGTGTGGTTGCTATGGATCAGCTCTAGGATGTTAATCCTTGTTGAGAGAACAGAGCTCTGATACCAATTGAAGAACAGATGGCAACTTTAGAGGGAGGTGAATAGAGTTTATAACAATAATAGCCAATTAAAAAATTAAACTCTTTCACAAACTGAAAGTAATCAGAGTAAATGCGGAAATAAATAAGGAGCAAGAAAGCATACGCAAACACAGCCGATTTTTAACCTGGTTTCCCTCGTGGAGGACTAGTACAGGCCTGAGAACTCTAGCTCAGGATTAAATCCACTATTTGTGAAATAGTAGTTACACCCCGTGCCTTTTCTTCAGAAGAGCACGTCAACTTCTTACAAAGATCGCAGTGGCGATGCTTGGAATTTTCCAAGCGACTTCTTGAACTCTTGCACAAACTCCTAACTGAAAAGTACTGAGCACTTGAGGCTTAGGGAGCTTGTGGCTAGTAGATGAAGAAGGGTATGGCTTGTATAGAGCATTAGAGAGAAGAGAAGATTGGATGATTGAAAATAAGAAAATTCATGGCCTATTTATAGGATACCAGGTATGCAGAATTCGGCCAGAATTCTGGTTGGAATATTCAAAAATTTGGCCGTTGGACAACTTGCAACCAGCCAACCCTAAAAATTAGGGTCCTGATTTTTAGGAGACAGAGTTCGGCCCGAACTCTGTGTGGAGGCAGAGTTCGGCCCGAACTTTGTCTCTACAGCACAGAATGGGTCCAAGTTGTAAATGGGCTAATTTGGATATTTGTGGAGCTTTTGATTTGGGGTATGGGTATAGGTTAAGTCTCAGATGCTCAGCACAGCTCAGTTTACATAAGTCTAGACTCAATAAAATTATAAAATACAGACTCAAAAATATGTTGTATTGCAGGTGCGAGCTGTCGTCTGGCTTGTACTGACTTTAGTCTTCATATGTCGTATTGAATCATCACAAGTATCATATAGTCAATTCTATCAATATTTGGTTGACTCTGATTTTGTGTCAACACTCTGAATCTCACCAAGGCCATGCTCAAATTTAGGATCAAAGTCGAGACTGAATTCTGGAAGCAGAAAGCGAGATTGAAATGGGATAACGAAGGGGATAAAAACTCTAAATACTTTCATGCTTGCGTCAACGGCTGCAGACAGAAGCTATCGATTCATCATATTGCCGATGACAACGGGACGATCAGGACGGACCAAAAGAGCATTCAAGCTGAGGCTACGAACTTCTATTCCAAACTCTTCTCCAAAGAGATGGTCCACAAAGACAACTCCTTCCTAGAGCAAATACCCCTCCTCATTAATGCAACCAACAATGCCCAGTTAGAACGACCCCCCACCGCTCAGGAAGTGAAAGAGGCTGTGTGGGCGCTGAACGAGCATAGTGCGCCAGGCCCGGACGAGTTTTTGGGGGTATTCTTTCGTACGTGTTGGGATATCATCAAACTCGACATCACCGAAGTGGCAATCGCCTTCTTCGAAGGAGCAACTTACCCCAGAGCCATCGCTGGTGCCAAGCTGATCCTTATCCCTAAAAAAGACAACCCAGAATCATTTTAGGATTTTTGACCCATCAGTCTCTGCACCTTCACCAACAAGATCATCTCCAAGATCATCGCAACCAGTATGGCTGGTTTTCTCCCCAAGATCATATCAGAGGATCAAAGCAGGTTTGTTCGTGGGAGAAACATCTAAGACAATATCATGCTGGCCCATGAGCTCATCACATGCATGAAATTCCCGATGAGAGGAGGCAACATCGCTGTCAAAATTGACATGGAAAAAGCTTACGACATACTGGATTGGCAATTCATGATCTGGGTTTCCAGGGCCTTTGGATTCTCGAAAATTTGGACCAACATCGTTTGGAGATCCATTAGCAACTCATGATTCTCTACGGTCATCAACGGCCAAATCGAACGGTTTTTCAAATCAGAGCGCGGGGTTAGACAATGCGACCCTCTATCCTCCACCGTTTTCATCATTACAGCCGACGCCCTGAGCAGGAACCTTAACAACATGGTCAATACCCCGCACTTCCAGTACTATCACACCGCCAGCGGATGCCCTGTCATTACCCATCTGGCCTTCGCTGACGATCTACTCATCTTCTCATCCGGGGATGAAGAAGCGGTAGAGGTGGTCCTCTAACACCCAGTTTTCCAGATGAGGGTAATTTTAAAATTTTGTAATTATAATTATTATTTATTGATATTTATTTCATATTATGATTTCTGGTAATTTTTAATCATTTTTAAACTATTTAAAATCATGACTGGTGATTTGGTGTCTTGCTAGTGTAACCCTAGAGACAGCTTGACCTAGAGCCTAGCCATGTGATTAGGGTGTTTTATTTATCATTTTTAACCTAGGGGTATTTTGATCAATTTGAATTTATTTGAATTTAATAGAATTTATTGGGATGCATGTGAATTTATTATTAATTAAATATTGCTATGTGTTATGTTAGTCCTTAACCAAGAAGTTTAGTCCTAACCCAGATTAGACATAGCCTAGACTAGGGTTAGTTAGCTTGGATTAGTCATGACTAGTCATTGGTTAGAATGATCAAGTTAGACTAGCTAGTTATAGTTAGTTGAGACTAGTATTGAAACCTAGGTTCCATCCTAGCCATCGATTTGACATGATGTGAGGGTGATCATTTGATGGGATTCCAAAACCCTAGAAGTGGCCAACCCAAAACCCTAGGTGAGCCTATTTAATCCCTCCTAAAAACCCTTGCCTCCTTTATTCATTTTCCCATTTCTCAAGTACAAGGTGAGCTCCAACTTCATTCATTCATAACTTCTCCATTTCTCATCCTTTTTCAACCAAACTTCTTACATTAGGATCTAATCCACGAATACTTTCGGTCCATGGTGAATATTTTCAGTGCAGGAACAATTTGGAGCTTTTGGCCATTAAGAAGAAAACCCTCCATTTGAGACTTTTCTTGTAAATTGCACATATAGGTAAATTCCTATTCCCTCCACCAAATTTGGATTTCTTTGCATGGTTAGGAAGCCCTAGGAGTATCCTAACTGTTGGTATAGGTTTTGCTAGGTTTCGTGTCCATTACGTGTCCGTATCGGACACGTATCAGCATCTATACCTAGGTGTTTGACGAAATGCCACAGTGGACATTTCATTCGTATTTTTCGAAATGGTTTGAATAAAAAATTAGGGTTTGATGTTGTTTATTGGTTTCCAGTTGACTGAGGTGTGGATTGCATTATGTCGTGTCGGATTGGACACGTGAACACACGCGTTCCGTATACGGTAGCAGTCCCCTGCTACTCGGGGGCTATAACTTCCTGTACACGAACATCTGGACACGAAATTTTGTGTGGATACTATTTAGGTGACTGACACAAGGCTCACAAATTTTTATAGGTTTTTGTTTAGTGGTTTGGAAGAAATCGCACGCGTACGGATCGCGCACTGCTGCACACGCACGAAAAATCGCATCTGATACGCACGTTTATCTCGGACACGACACGGTTTTGACCTGATATAGGGTGATGGGCCCCTAGACCTATCCCTGGCGAACACTTATGCACAAGCATGGGACACGAGTTGCACTGTGTCGCGAGCACGAGGCTTCGTCCTCGCCACACGATACTGCTGTGTCAGTTTCAGTATTTGGGTATTTTGATTTGATTGGATATGTTCGTGTCCTATTTTTGGACACGATACAGCATGGTTGACACGTACACATGTGATAGTTTATTTACCAAGCTTTTGTTTACAATGTATTGGATTTTTATTGTGTTTTCGAGTTCGAATTTGGATTTTATTTCGATTCTCTGGTACATGTTTCCAGTTTGAAATTTTTTGAACTGATTCCCTGTTTTAAACTAAAATTTGGTGTTTAAATTGACATGTCGATTCTTACAAATGTTTGTTAGACTTCTGCAATGTTGAGTCTTGGGTTGGTGTTAGGAATTTGGTTCTCGATTTGGGTTTGGTATATTGTTGAACTGATTTGGGTTAACTGTAATTAGTTCCCAGGTTTCCTGAGAACTGTTATTATAGGCATACATATGATTATATGTAAAATGATATGCTGGGTTCATATAGTGTAATTTTTAGGGTTAATTCAGGATTGTAGGGTTTAATACAATGCATACTTGACTGATATTCGCATTTAACTGTTGACTCATATTACACTGTTCACTGTTAAACTGTGAAAACCTGAGATTCCTCCTCTTTACTGAAAACCTAAGAATTTCCAAACTATTTTGCTTCATTGATCGATTTGGTTTTATTGCAAAGATTTTTCCTATATCTAAATTAAGATTTATGATTGGGTTGAGGTTAACACAAGGATGAGTTTTTGAATTGGTTTGGATGTTAACTGAGTAGACTGAGTTCTTAGATTTGAAAACTAGGATTTGTGCTAAATCTAAGAATGTAAACTGAAACCTATATATTAACCAACTGATTTCCTTTAAAACTGTAAATTGATTTCCTTTCCTTTTTGCAATGCTAAGTATATGCATGTGTGAACTTGAACTATTTTTCCTTCCTTTTCGTTTTTACTGTCAATTGATTTCCCTTCTTTTGTAACTTGGGATTGAGTGAACTGAGAATGAAGTGTATCATAAAACCGAGTTTTCTCTTTTCTTTGTGTTAAACTGTAATGAGTGATTTTTATATAACCTGAGAACCGATTCCTTGTCTTTCATAAACTGGATGATGCTGAGTCTGAATTCATGTCTAGACATGAGATGAGTTCTTTTATTCAAAACTGAATGCTTGCTATAAATTGAAACCATTGAATGCTTATAAACCTGAGATTCATGTTTAGAAAACTGAGTTTTCCTTTTTCTCTATGACTGATTTTCCCTTTTTTTTTGTGTTGAACTGTTTAGGCTAGTAGTAACCTGAGAATTATATTTATATTGATGTTGAGTGAATACTAATAACCTGAATTTCCCTTTCCTAAACTGAACTTGAGTTTCCTATTGCCACTCACTTATAACTCTCTCTCTCTAGTATATATATGTATATATCTATATATGTATGTATGTAGCTATGAGTAAATGAATGCAAGTAGGTTTATAACTATATTTCTTTATATGAATGTGTGTTTGCACTTGTTTAGCCTTGTAATTGTGTGTGATTGATAGACTAGGCTTGGTTAGGCCTAGTGAGACTTATCAGACTTGTTTGGGTTAAGTTTGACCTAGTTGACCTAGCCTTGACTAGTATAGTTGACTGGAGTTGACCCAGTGTTGACTTTAGTCTAGTTTGACCTAGACACCATGCAGATGCATTATAGATTACATTTATCATTCTCTGTGTACATCTTGACTTGTGTTGCTCTAACTAGGAGTCAGGTACCTCATCTCGGACAGTACATTTACTTCATACATTCAGATACCAGGCGAGTACATTCTTTGATCATTTCATAACTTGTTTAGAATTATATTCCTGCTCTAGTTTACCTTATTGATGCTGTCACGATATTATCACAGATTGGTACTATATGGATCCTTTCATGTGATGTTATCCCCCTCGGGAGCATCGGATACATCATGTCGTGTGTTTCATGTACATCGTGTATTCCTCGCTCTCATGTTATTCATGTTTATCATGTGCTTCATGCTCATTCGTGCTCGCTCATGTACTCTCATGTGCTATCATGTTCGATCATGTTTCTCGTGTATTCATGTATAACCTATACTTCATGTGCACCCTTCATGGGCCTTCATGTAGAATTCATGTACACTCAGCTTCTGAGCCCTCATGTATTCTTCATGTACACCCATCTATGGGCTTCATGTGAAAACCATGTACGTAACATAACTTGTCTGGATCCTTGTGTATTGATTGGGGTATGGAGGAGTATAAATAGTCATGTGAACAATTCCAAAGTAGTATAGCCATGTACGCCTCTTTAGTATAGCCATGTACAAATCAAGCCGTTCACATGTCGACTTTGTACTCTAAATCACTAGTCACTGGTAGCTCTCTACTTATATTAGATATTTCTATTACAGTTCTCTCTCTGTTTACATCGTGTACTTTCTTTCAGTTTCATGTATCGTACTCTCTTGCATGTTTATATTCTCTAACCTGTTATGATCTGTGTGAGATGTATTGTGCTTGCTCCCGTCCTGACTGGACCTATTGAAAATTTTACAGAGGATAATGAGGAACCCTGTACCCCTTACTTTGGGGCTTGTCTAGATGACACTCGCGACCTGGACCCCTGGGGAGGTTCAGGCAGCTGCTGAGGACGATACCTTGCATATTGTAGATAGCTTAGAATGTTCTTCTTTTCATGTTTGGTTATTGTCTTTGATTTCAGAGTTGTATATTTTAGAGATGTTGAGACTGATAGTGGTTAACTTTATTATTTCATTCTGCTGTACCTCAGTTGAGGATTTCTTTAGCTATTTCATCTTGCTACATTCTACCTTAGATTGTGATTGAGTTGTACCTCTGTGTTGGCCTCCTTTTGGAGAGTATTCATATTATGCTAGTTATAGTTTATGACCTAGAACAGCGTTCTACCGCCGACACTGCGGCGTAGACTGGGCGCTGTTACGTACTCGTACCCTCACGGTGGGTGCGGATCGTGACACGTTTTTAGTGGTGGCCCATGCAGGTCGAGTTTGCGTAGTGGTATTTGAACTAGAGTATCACTACAGCCTGCACTAGGATTAGGATATTTTGAAGGTACTCAATCACATTAGGAAAAACTCTTAATCAGATTCCTTTTATCTAAATTGTTGCTTATTGACTTCCCTTGAATATAAACTGTCCTCCTTTGAATTTTTGCTTCATTCTCAGAAATTACTTCTTGTTTTGATCTGTCTTCATGATGGTTATGGAGACACGATCTCATCGCTCCGGTTCGGGGAATACTATCGAGAGGCTGGCCACCTCTCGTCCTGTTCATCAGGGCCTCGAGACCGCAGCTCCTGTTGTACCGACTCAGGTTGGCGTTTCTGCTACATTGGAGGTGCACCTCTATCTGTACATAGACTTTTTCCCGTCATTCCCGATTTCTCTCAGCAGCAGCGGTTCATGCAGCATTAGCAGCAGACCAGGGGAAACCAGCAGGGCGAGCTATCATTAGGACAATCGAGGATGCACTGACCATTGGAGATCTTGCTGCAAGTTCCGTTCTTCTCGATTCCATTCCCGTAATTGTCTTTTATAACTACCTTGAAATCCGATTCCATCTGTTCCTTGCTGATTGATTAATTTTGTCATGTTGCTCTTTTGTTATGTTTGTTTTTTTTCTAAGAAAATCATATGGGCTAGGTCACCTCAGTTGTGGGATCTAGAATCTTCGATAGTCGTGTTAGCTAGCATAGTGAGGACATATAGTCAGATTTTGGACGTATTTTTCGGGTGTGGGAATTTAAGATTTTTACCGTCGCATGCGGCAATGCAGAAATTTTAAACACCATGAACCTAGAGGTATGTACCTTAGTCAAGGACTCTGTGATTATCCTAGCCTTGCTCACTAGCATGACGAAGACTCTGAGTAACATGATTTTGGACAGACGCATATGATTGTACCATTCTGTTGTTATAAGTAACTTAGGAGTAGGGATATTTAGTTTTGTAGAGCTTATTCATAAGTAGTTCTTTCATAGTGTAATGAGGTGATGACTTGTAGAGTGTCTGTACTCTAGAGATGATAGTTAGTATTGGTATTAGAATAGTAACCCATTGTAGATGATTTCCTTGTTATTATAGTGCCAACCAGTTTACATCTAGGATGTTAGTATGCCTTACAGCCTTGATGATTGTTATTATTTTTTTTACTTTTTTCCAGTGAGGCACCTATGACCAGAGCCTGTCCTTGAGTATAGTTGTAGTTCACCTAAGACTGAGAGGCATATATATATAGATTGCAGATGGTATTGGCATATGGGATATGGGTTGGTTGGTATCTATAGGTCATTGTTGAATAGGGTATTGACATATTGATTAGCCTATATTTGGTTCAGTTTTATATTTTAGTTAAGTTCTCTTTGTGTTGAGTTCAGTCATGTTTAATCAACCTTTATAGACAGTGTGCAGACCCTTCACTAGATACCCTGTCCCCTTGGTTCAGACTTGTACAAGTTGTCCACTGTACTCAAAATTCATTACCTACCATGTTGCATCATAGGTTTCACTGGACCATAGTTCAAACCCCAATTATTGACTCACCAATATAACCATCGACCCCTTACCATATTCTGCATATCTGGAGAGTTAGTATCATGCATACTAGAGGCCTGTACTCACACCTTGGGACAGTTCACTGTTCTGTCCCAGTACACCTTACAGTATCTGACCCCTTCATTGGAGTGATAGGCATGTGGTAGGGAGTATGTGTTATTAGACCTTGAGTAGAGTTGAGGTGATGAGGGTTATATATATATAGTTGTATATATATGTAATGTATTTTGATTAGTACGTAGCCTGCACTCATTTGCAGTATACTGCCTATTGCATTTCCTGTACACCAGTCTGGTTCACTTCTTCAGACCACTATCCTGTATATAGTTAGTTCAGCCAGATATAAAGGAGAGGCCAGGTTGATCTAGAGGCATTTTTCAGTCACCATGCAGGTTTCCTTTCACTTTGACTATACAAGTGGACCCAAATGTCCTATCCTTTAGCTCATAATTTCAGTCTCCTTAGCACCATTTCCTTTTGCCTACACTGATGATTCAGACCATTCATCCTTAGCCTAAATTCTAAGCATCTGTTCAGTCACTTTTAAGTTTAGTCTACTTTAACCCTTGGTTGATCAGTCATATATATATATAGATGATATACTTAGGATATATGTGATGGGTGGTTGTTCTTGAGCTTATGTATATGTGGTATTTGGTATTTATGTGCTTAGAATATAGGTACTTAGTTATGGGTGACTTGATAGGATTGGAAAGTTAAGAGCTAGCCTATTATAGAGTTCCTTTTGCTAATCTCTAGTTGCCAACACCTAGATAGCTAGCATAGGTAAAATCCTAAGAAGTTGACCAGCTGATGACCAAGTACTTGGATGTTGAGAAAATTGACTAGTGCCCTTGACTATGTTTGACCTAGAAGGGAGTGCGATCATCTTAATTTCGAGGACAAAATTTTTCTAAGGTGGGTAGGATTGTAACACCCAGTTTTTTCAGATGAGGGTAATTTTGAAATTTTATAATTATAATTATTATTTATTGATATTTATTTCATATTATGATTTTTGGTGATTTTTAATCATTTTTAAACTATTTAAAATCATGACTGGTGATTTGGTGTCTTGCTAGTGTAACCCTAGAGACAGCTTGACCTAGAGCCTAGCCATGTGATTAGGGTGTTTCATTTATCATTTTTAACCTAGGGGTATTTTGGTCAATTTGAATTTATTTAAATTTAATAGAATTTATTAGAATTTATTGGGATGCATGTGAATTTATTATTAATTAAATATTGCTATGTGTTATGTTAGTTCTTAACCTAGAAGTTTAGCCCTAACCCAGATTAGACATGGCCTAGACTAGGGTTAGTTAGCTTGGATTAGTCATGACTAGTCATTGGTTAGAATGATCAAGTTAGACTAGCTAGTTATAGTTAGTTGAGACTAGCATTGAAACCTAGGTTCCATCCTAGCCATCGATTTGACATGATGTAAGGATGACCATTTGATGGGATCCCAAAACCCTAGAAGTGGCCAGCCCAAAACCTTAGGTGAGCCTATTTAATCCCTCCCAAAAACCCTTGCCTCCTTTATTCATTTTCCCATTTCTCAAGAACAAGGTGAGCTCCAACTTCATTCATTCATAACTTCTCCATTTCTCATCCTTTTTCAACCAAACTTCTTGCATTAGGATCTAATCCACGAATACTTTCTGTCTATGGTGAATATTTTCAGTGGAGAAACAATTTGGAGCTTTTGGCCATCAAGGAGAACATCCTCCATTTGAGACTTTTCTTGCAAATTGCACATATAGGTAAATCCCTATTCCTCCCACCAAATTTGGATTTCTTTGCATGGTTAGGAAGCCCTAGGAGTACCCTAACTGTTGGTATAGGTTTTGCTAGGTTTCGTGTCCATTACGTGTCCGTATCGGACACGTATCAACATGTATACCTAGGTGTTCGACGAAATGCCACAGTGGGCATTTCGTTCGTATTTTTTGAAATGGTTTGAATAAAAAATTAGGGTTTGATGTTGTTTATTGGTTTCCAGTTGACTGAGGTGTGGATTGCATCGTGTCGTGTCATGTCAGATTGGACACGTGAACACACACGTTCCGCACACGGTAGCAGTCCCCTACTACTCGGGGGCTATAACTCCCTGTACACGACACATATGGACACGAAATTTTGTGTGGACATTGTTTAGGTGACTGACACGAGGCTCACAAATTTTCATAGGTTTTTGTTCAGTGGTTTGGGAGAAATTGCACGCGCATGCATGGATCGCGCACTGCTGCACACGCGCGGAAAATCGCGTCTCATACGCACGTTTATCTCGGACACGACACGGTTTTGACCTGATACAGGGTGATGGGCCCCTAGACCTATCCCTGGCGAACACTTATGCACAAGCATGGGACACGAGTTGCACTGTGTCGCGAGCACGAGGCTTCGTCCTCACCACACGACACTGCTGTGTCAGTTTCAGTGTTTGGGTATTTTGATTTGATTGGACACGTTCGTGTCCTGTTTTTGGACACGATACAATATGGTTGACACGTACACATGTGATAGTTTATTTACCAACCTTTTGTTTGCAATGTATTGGATTTTCATTGTGTTTTCGAGTTCGAATTTGGATTTTGTTTCGATTCTCTGGTACATGTTTCCAGTTTGAAAATTTCTGAACTGATTCCCTGTTTTAAACTGAAATTTGGTGTTTAAATTGACATGTCGATTCTTACAAATGTTTGTTAGACTTCTGCAATGTTGAGTCTTGGGTTGGTGTTAGGAATTTGGTTCTCGATTTGGGTTTGGTATATTGTTGAACTGATTTGGGTTAACTGTCATTAGTTCCCAGGTTTCCTGAGAACTGTTATTATAGGCATACGCATGATTATATGTAAAATGATATGCTGGGTTCATATAATATAATGTTTAGGGTTAATTCAGGATTGTAGGGTTTAATATAATGCATACTTGACTGATATTCGCGTTTAACTGTTGACTCATATTACACTGTTCACTGTTAAACTGTAAAAACCTGATATTCCTCCTCTTTACTGAAAACCTGAGAATTTCTAAACTATTTTGCTCCATTAATCGATTTGGTTTTTTTGCAAAGAGTTTTCCTATATCTAACTTAAGATTTATGATTGGGTTGAGGTTAACACAAGGATGAGTTTTTGAATTGGTTTGGATGTTAACTGTGTAGACTGAGTTCTTAGATTTGAAAACTAGGATTTGTGCTAAATCTAAGAATGTAAACTGAAACCTATATAATAACCAACTGATTTCCTTTAAAACTGTAAATTAATTTCCTTTCCTTTTTGCAATGCTAAGTATATGCATGTGTGAACTTGAACTATTTTCCCTTCCTTTTTATTTTTACTGTCAATTGATTTCCCTTCTTTTGCAACCTGGGATTGAGTGAACTGAGAATGAAGTGTATCATAAAACTGAGTTTTCTCTTTTCTTTGTGTTAAACTGCAATGAGTGATTTTTATATAACCTGAGAACCGATTCCTTGCCTTTCATAAACTGGATGATGCTGAGTCTGAATTCATGTCTAGACATGAGATGAGTTCTTTTATTCAAAACTGAATGCTTGCTATAAACTGAAACCACTAAATGCTTATAAACCTGAGATTCATGTTTAGAAAACTGAGTTTTCCCTTTTCTCTATGACCGATTTTCCCCTTTTCTTGTGTTGAACTGTTTAGGCTAATAGTAACCTGAGAATTATATTTATATTGATGTTGAGTGAATACTAATAACCTGAATTTCCCTTTCCTAAACTGAACTTGAGTTTCCTACATTGCCACTCACTTATAACTCTCTCTGTCTAGTATATATATGTATATATCTATATATATATGTATGTAGCTATGAGTAAATGAATGCAAGTAGGTTTGTAACTATATTTCTTTATATGAATGTGTGTTTGCACTTGTTTAGCCTTGTGATTGTGTGTGATTGATAGACTAGGCTTGGTTAGGCCTAGTGAGACTTATCAGACTTGTTTGGGTTAAGTTTGACCTAGTTGACCTAGCCTTGACTAGTATAGTTGACTGGAGTTGACCCAGTGTTGACTTTAGTCTAATTTGACCTAGACAGTATGCAGATGCATTGTAGATTACATTTATCATTCCCTGTGTATATCTTGACTTGTGTTGCTCTAACTAGGAGTCAGGTACCTCAATTCGGATAGTACATTTACTTCAGACATTCAGATACCAGGCGAGTACATTCTCTGATCATTTTATAACTTGCTTAGAATTATATTTCTGCTCTAGTTTACCTTATTTGATGCTGTCACGATATTATCACGGATTGATACTATATGGATCCTTTCATGCGATGTTATCCCCCTCGGGAGCATCGGATACATCATGTCGTGTGTTTCATGTACATCGTGTATTCCTCGCTCTCATGCTATTCATGTTTATCATGTACTTCATGCTCGTTCGTGCTCGCTCGTGTACTCTCATGTGCTATCATGTTCGATCATGTTTCTCGTGTATTCATGTATAACCTATACTTCATGTGTACCCTTCATGGGCTTTCATGTGGAATTCATGTGCACTCAGCTTCTGAGCCCTCACGTATTCTTCATGTACACCCATCTATGGGCTTCATGTGAAAACTATTTACGTAACATAACTTGTCTGGATCTTTGTGTATTGATTGGGGTATGGGGGAGTATAAATAGTCATGTGAACAATTCCAAAGTAGTATAGCCATGTACGCCTCTTTAGTATAGCCATGTGCAAATCAAGCCATTCACATGTCGACTTTGTACTCTAAATCACTAGTCACTGGTAGCTCTCTACTTATAGTAGATATTTCTATTACAGTTCTCTCTCTATTTACATCGTGTACTTTCTTTCAGTTTCATGTATCGTACTCTCTTGTATGTTTATATTCTCTAACCTGTTATGATCTGCGTGAGATGTATTGTGCTCGCTCCCGTCCTGACTGGACCTGTTAAAATTTTTACAGAGGATGATGAGGAACCCTGCACCCCTTACTTTGGAGCTTACCTAGATGACACTCGCGACCTGGACCCCTGGGGAGGTTCAAGCAGCTGCTGAGGACGATACCTTGCATAGTGTAGATAGCAGACTGTTCTTCTTTTCATGTTTGGTTATTGTCTTTGATTTCAGAGTTGTATAGTTTAGAGATGTTGAGACTGGTAGTGGTTAACTTTGTTATTTCATTCTGCTGTACTTCAGTTGAGAATTTCTTTAGCTATTCCATCGTGCTACATTCTACCTTAGATTGTGATTGAGTTGTACCTCTGTGTTGGCCTCCTTTTGGAGAGTATTCATATTATGCTAGTTATAGTTCATGACCTAGAACAGCGTTCTACCGCCGACACTGCGGCGTAGGCTGGGCGCTGTTACGTACTCGTACCCTCACGGTGGGTGCGGGTCATGACAGGTCCACAACACCCTGCAGAGGTACTCCAGGTGCTCTGGCCAGAAGATCAATCCCTCCAAGAGCGTCATCTACGCCCACCACAACATCAAGAGAGTTCACTCTAGTAACCTCTCCAACTTAACTTCTTTTTCTGTTAACCATCCCCCGTTCAACTATCTAGGTTGTCCTCTTGTGTATGGGAAGTCCAACTCTGGCATCTTTGAAAACTTGACCACTAGAATCAGGAAGAAACTTGAAGGATGGCATAATGCAATCCTATCCCCTGGCGGCAAGATGATCCTCATCAACCACGTCCTCACCTCCATCCCTATCTACACTCTGGCCGTTTGCTCCCCGCCCAAAAAGGTTCTCTCCTCTATCGAACAGATCTTCTGTAATTTCTTTTGGGGGCATAGCAACGGCCAAGACAAGCACCACTGGGCCAGCTGGGAATCCATGGCTCATCCTACAATCGAGGGGGGGTAGGATTTCCTAAACTCTCTCACATCGTCAAAGCCTTCTCCATGAAACTGTGGTGGAAACTTCGCACGAGCGACAATCTATGGACCAAGTTTTGAAAGGCCAGGAACTTCAAGCACTCCCACCCTTCTATGGCCATTTTCAACAGCAGATCCTTGGCGGCTTGGCATCGTATCCTCATCGGCCGTGACCTGGCGGAGCCAGCGATGAAACTACAATTGGGGGCGGGCGATTCAGATCCTTTCCTCGAGAGATGGGTAGGGGACAGCTTGATCCCGAACCTCGTGGAGACGCCGGGAGATAGTAGGATTAATGACCTATGGAACCCCTCCACAGACGAGTGGAACTGGGATAAAATTAGGGATTGGTCCGATAATGAAACAGCAGATATCATCCGTCGGAGCGGATTAAGTATCGGCAGCGTGGCCGACGCGCTGAGGTGGTCTGTCGCAGCATCGGGAGAATTCTCGGTACGATCTGCGAGAGACGCCGTTCAGGGTACCGGTCGTCCGCACCATCCTATTGCACCCTGTTGGCAATCCTGCATTCCAAAGAAGTGGTCTTTCCTGATGTGGAGAGTCATCAGACTCAAATTGCCCACCGACGATATCCTCAACACCATCGGAATCAGCTTAGCCTCAGCCTGCACATGCTGCTCCGAGCATCATATTGAGACTATAGACCACATCTTTTGCCAGGGTAACCTGCCTGGCAGTATCTAGAGGACCCTCAACCAGCTCTTAAGCATGGAGCCGAGTGGGGGACGCTTTCACGATCTCGCGGTCCACTGGGGTTCAGCCTCTCAAGGCCACCAGATCGTCGCAGCGGCCGCCATGTGGGCTATTTGGAAGAATCACAACAAGACGAGATACGAAGGGCACCAATACACAGCTGACCAGCTCATCAGAGAAGTCTTTCGCCAATGCCGCAAAAGGAGCAATGGGTGCTCCCACAGTCCGAGTTCATTCTGGTCGAAACTAGACCTCTAACTCTAGGCCTTTTTCGGGCTAGGTCGACCGTAGGTCTTGGGATGCTCTCCTGCCTATAGGCGTCTTACCTTCCGCTGCTCGGCCCAGCAGCCGTTTGGGGGCATCATTTTTTGTTTTTCCTCCTCTTTTCTGGTTCGTGTGAGGCGCATTTACTTGTATAGGCTTCTGCATTTTGCGCCTGATACATCAATAAAAGTCTCTTCTTCCAAATATATATATATGTATATATATATATATATATATATTTTTTTTTTTTTTTTTTTTTTTTTTTTTTTTTTTTTTTTTATATATATATATATATATATATTTATATATACTAACCATTTAATTATTAAGAACACGCAACAAATATATATATATATATATATATATATATATATATATATATATATATTTTATATATATATATATATATATATATATATATATATATATATATATATATATACTTATATAAAAAATATATATATATATATACTTATAAAATACTAACCATTTAATTATTAAGAACACGCAACAAATATACATAAAAATGATTAATACATATTTTATTTAACTATTATTTATAATTAGTCATTGATCATTAAAATAAAAACACCAATATACATGCAATATATCTATGTTGCCGTCTTGGTCGCACTAAGGGTCTACATGGCTTGGGCTCGGTTCGAATCTAGTTCGGACTAGTTGAGTACAACCGGATCTTCTGCAAGTCAATAAATCTTAATAATAAATAATTAAACTATTTATAATGATCATATCACAACTTGGTCTTGTTTTTCTAGTTAGGTCACACTTATGGCCAGGTCTTTCCTGGCATGGCTAATACAATAGTCAAGGCACGCCACAGCACTATCCGTGCCATGATACCTAGTTGTCTTGTACTTCAAAACTCAACCATGGCTAAATTCATCTACATTAATAATTAACTAATTAATTATTTATAAAATTCAAAAAAAACCATTTAAATCAAATAAATAATAGAAGAAAATTTCAAAAAAATTCGGAAAGAGGAGTTACACTGGTGGGTAGACACTGGAGCCACCTGCCATGTCTGCTCCAGCAAGAAGTGGTTCACCACCTATACACCAACTTCTGAAGTGGTTATGGTGGCGAACCAGGCACAAGCTGAAGTGCTCAGGATTGGGACGGTAGTTTTGAAGCTGACTTCGGGGAAGTCTCTAACGCTTCAAGGTGTGAAGCATGTACCTGCTATCGCAAAGAACCTGATCTTGGGAGGCCTACTCTGCAACGCAGGCCTCATGATGGACATCAATGCTGGCCAGATGGTGATGTCTATAAAGGGAACATATTTCGGGAAAGCTTTTTGTACCGAAGAAATGTTCAAAATTTAGCTTGTAAATCAGTCCAATGTAATTAATACAATCACTCCTTCTGCTTATACTTTTGAGTTGTGGCATAATAGGCTAGGACATGTTCATTGTAAACGAATAAACAGAATGTCTAGTCTAGGACTTATCTCCAAATGTGGGAGTAAGGTAGAGAAATGTGAAGTTTGTGCTCAAACGAAGATCACAAGAAAACCCTTTCCTCGGGTTAATCGAAGTACAGATCTTCTGGAGTTGGTACACTCCGATATCTGTGACTTCAAACAATTCTCTACAAAGGCCGGGATGAAGTATTTCATAAACTTCATCGATGACTTCTCAAAGTATGCGTTCGTCTACTTGCTAAAGGCGAAAGACGAAGCATTCGAGAAATTCAAGGAGTTTAGGGCCGAAGCTGAGCGGCAAACTGGACAACAACTCAAAAGAATAAGAAGTGATCGAGGTGGAGAGTACAAGTCTCATGAATTCGCATCATTCTGCAAAGAACATAGAATTGTCAATGAGACTACGGCTCCGTACTCTCCTCAATCAAACGAAGTAGCAGAGAGAAAGAATAGAACATTAACAGAAATGATTAACTCAATGATGTTGACTGCGGGTCTTCCAAAGTGCTACTAGAGAGAAGCTGCATTGACGGCCACTTATTCTAAATAGAGTGCCTCATACAACTTCAGACATTACTCCTCATGAAGTCTGGTTCAAGGTCAGACCTAACTTGAACGTCATTCGAGTGTGGGGGTGTCTAGCATATGTCAAGCTTCCAGATCTGAAGATTCAGAAGCTTGGGACAAGGACTACAAAGCCGATCTTCTTGGGGTATGCCGAGAAAAGTGATGCTCGGAGATTTCTTGATATTGAGTCAAATCATATCATTGAATCTTGCAACGCAGAATATTTTGAAGACAAATTTGCAAGGCACAAGAATATTGTTCTTGCGGATATTTCAGAGAATAATGAGGGTGCGCAAGAACCTGAAGTTTTCAATGAAGAAGTAGTCCAAGAAGATGTTGTTATTGAAACAACGGTTGAACCAGAAATTGCTGAGCCGTTAGCGAAGCGTGTAAGGAGGCTGAAGGACTTCGAAAATGACTTTGTCACCTATCATGTGGAAGCAGATCCGCTTACCTATGATGAGGCAATAAAGACCAGAGACGCAGTTTTTTGGAAAGAGGCGATTGACAATAAAATTAATTCCATCACCTCAAATAACACTTGGGTGTTGGTTGATCTTCCTGAAGGAGCAAAACCCATCGTATGCAAATGGATCTTCAAGAATAAGATGAAAGTAGACGAAACTATTGACAAGTTCAAGGCTAGGTTGGTAGTCAAAAGATTTTCTCAGAAGCAGGGGATCGACTACTTTGATATGTATGCTCCAGTAGCCCAGATGACCACCATCAGAATATTAATTGCTCTCGTAACAATACATAAGATGGTGATACATCAGATGGATGTGAAAATGGCTTTCCTAAATGGTGAGCTGACCGAAGAGATTTATATGCAGCAGCCAGAGGGATTTGTCGTCAAGGGTCTTGAAGACAAAGTCTGTAAGTTGATAAAATTCTTGTACGGTCTTAAACAGGCTTCCAAGATGTGGCATGAGAAATTTGACAAAGTTATAAGGTCAAATGGCTACATGGTCAGCGAGATGGACAAGTGTGTTTACACAAAGTTTGCTGATAGAAGATGTATGATTGTTTGTCTGTACGTGGACGACATGCTCATCCCAGGTACGGATATGGGCTATGTCACGGAGATAAAGAAGTTTATCTCGAACAAGTTCAGTATGAAGGACTTGGGAGAAGCTGATGTGATCTTAGGGATCAAGATCATCCGGACAGACACTGGACTAGCGCTGTCACAGTCTCATTATGTTGAGAAGATGATCGCTCGTTACATGTATCAGGATCTTTCGGGGATCGATACGCCGTACAGGTGTGATCTGAAGCTGAAGCCTAATTCAAGGGAAAGCGTTATACAGCTGGAGTACGCAAGCGTAATCGAGAGTTTGATGTTTGCTACTACTGCTACAAGGCCTGTCATAGCTTTCGTCGTAGAAATGTTGAGTCGTTTCACGAGCAACCCAGGCATTGAGCACTGGAAAGCTGTGAAATAGGTTATGAGATATCTCAAGAAGACTCAGATATATGCACTGCACTACAGCGAAGATCTGCCGATAGTGGAAGGCTTCAATGATGCCAGCTGATGCTCAAAGGTGGAGAGCGAGAGATCCACAGGTAGATTCATTTTCACAGTGGGTGGAGCTGCTATATCATGGAAGTCGAAGAAGCAGACTATGCTCTCGCGGTCATCCATAGAATCTGAGTTCTTTGCACTTGATACCGCAACGGAGGAAACAGAATAGCTTCGGAAACTCATGTATGATCTTCCAGTGGTTGGGGCATAAATACCGGCAATATCAATATACTGCGACAACCAGACGACTGCGACGGTGGCATCTAATGACCTCTTCAATGGGAAGAAAAGGACTGTACGGTTAAAGCACAGGGCAGTACACGATCTTATCATGAGTGGTGTAATTGCAGTAATTGATGTTCGGAGTCAGAAAAACCTGGCAGATCCGTTCACCAAGGGCCTCAAGCGCCATCTGGTCGATGACACAACAAGTAAAATAGGCTTGAAGGCATTCTGATATTGAATTATTGCAATCCTACCATAAAGTTTTATGCTATTAGTTCAAACTGAAATCTACTAGGCATTTAACTTTTGGTTCAAGGGAGGACCATTAATCGAAAGAATATCAGAAACGGTGGATACATGTACAACCACTGTTGTCTACTATTATTTTTTTACGAAAAACGGAACCTGTGGGAAGGTTGGCTTAAACGCCTTAATGAGTTCTCAGGCAGAGTGAATGCCTGGTGTGCTTTACAGAAAGCACGGTAGCGCAGCACTATAAGAAGTAAAACTCCATGCTACTGTAGTGTGACTCCACCATGAGGTTCCCGAAAGGGGTAATGCCTCGGCTGTATGAGCCAAGTCACAGCGACGTAGCACCGCAAATAGGCAGGTAGCCTAATGCTGTAAGTTGAAATGAAAGAGGGTGTAGTCAGCACTACAAAGAGGAGGGTGTAACTCCTCTTCCCGATATTTTGAAAAATATTTTTTATTTATTTTTAAATGGGAATTTTTGGACTTTTAGAAATATTTTAATTAAATAGTTATTATGATAGATGGCTTTAGTCATGATTAAGATTTAGAATACAAGATGATTAGGAATTGTGGCACGGATAACATAGTCGTGTGCCTCGACTAGTGTATTAGCCATGATAGGGAAGGCCAAATCATAAATGCGTCCGAACTAGGAAAACCAGGCTAAGTTATGACATGACCCTATAAATAATTTAAAATTTTATTATTAAGCATATTGACTTTTAGGAGACCCGGTTAGACCGAACTAGCTCGGACCTGACCCAAACCCAAACTAGCCCGATTGGACCTGAACCGAACCCAAGCCAATGTAGTCATACGGTGTGTCCAAAAACGTCTATGTCAATATATATATCTTATGTGTGTGTGGGGTACTTATTTAATAATGTAATAAATATATTCCGTAAGTATTTGTCATATATATAATATAGGTGTCAACATTATTTGATATTCAAGTGACATTTTATCTAAAAACTATGACAACTATTTTGTGACTTTTATGGATCTTTTGATTATATGCATACATACTTGCGTGTTTACCTATGAAATAAATATTAACAAACATCATGAACCATCGTTATCGTAAAACTACCATTATTTGACTTATTGAATCCAACTGATCCCAAACACCCTACTTTGACTCTCAAACCAATTTCTATTAGACCTGTACACTACCCCACACTAATCCCCTACTCAAAAATATATATATTTTGCACACTCAAAGCCTTGCAGATGCACAACAAACCAATAGACAACAAACTTTATAGTTAAGACACCGATAGTGAACCTTCTTGTGCACTTGCACTCAAATCCAACCAAAACCAAACAACTTGACCCAAGTGAACCCAAAGCCTTACTAAGGTCTAAACCAAACCCCATAGATCTGAACCATAGGTTAAAGTCAATTAAATCTCGACCATAGGCCCAACAACCAACTCCTTACATGAAGCCCAAGCCTCCCCTCTCAAAATCCTAACCCTAACTTCCTCCCATCTTGTGGCCGACCCCTCCATAGCCTCCCCCTCTCTTCCACGACCTCTTCCCCTTTTCCTCTCCTTCTGCACTTCCTTCTCCCTCCTTCCCACACACCAAAATAGCCCCCACAAGTCGACAAACCCTAAACTAGTAGTCGAACCCCCTTTTTTTTGACCGAAATAGTGATGCTGGTTGCAGCTGCTGTACACGCTGGAAAACAGCACCCCAAACCCATCCAAACTGAAGTTCTACACCCTACGTGAAGCCCCAAAGCACCCCCTCAAGTTTCGTGAAGTTTGTAGTCCGTTTGGCGCTCCGAAAGGTCCGTGTCGCAAGAAAAGCCTCCGTCGTAATCGCAATTACATAAGTTCCTTAACTTCTATTTAGTATTTAATTTTTCCATGGGAGAAAGCTTGTATGAACACATAAACATATTAGATGGCAATGATGAAATCCCCATGCATGAGAAATCCTAATTTTATATGCAAAACTACTCTTAGATGACACAAATCCGAGGCATGACAACGTGGTAACCATATTAAACCTAGTTTGATGCATGTTGCTATTTTTACTATTAAAAACTAAATTTCAGAAATTAAATAATAAATTTCAGAATATTAATTAATATATTTTCATATATTAAATGAAGTTTTATGCAAGTTGGCAACTTTGCATGCACAAACTAGTTGTCAAGTTGCTAGAACACCTAGTCGATGCGCAACGAAACTTTGTGCTTGCAATGGTAATTATTTTAGTAATTCTTCACCAACTAATAATAATTTTAGAATTTAATTCATGATTATTTCAGTTTTATTTGACGTCAAGATGCGTGTTTAAGAGGTCACATGCATGTCCGATGTGTAGGTTAGTGCCATTGAGAGCTTTACGACAATGTGACGTACTTACATACGTATAGGACTACACTTATCTAATTCATGTAAATGCCTATATGTACGTATGATACCATGATGTACAAGACCCTCACGACATGTTAGACTGTAGCATGGTATGTGTTTATTGGTACGTTATCCAATGCCATGTGATTGTTGGATTGTTGGCACGAACATCACAATGTTAGTTGATGTGGTGCGACGATCTTAACCTTTGTTAATGCTTAGATTAGTTTGTGTTAGTATTGATTAGAATATATTATATAGGGCAACTTGGATCCGCTACACTTTTGGTTGAGGACACTAGTCAGACAGCACCGCGGCAGCAGACAACAAGCAAGTATACCTTGTCGAACTTATATAGTATTTACATGTTTTCTTGCTTGTTGTATTTCTTTCCATATGGTTACCTATTTCTCATATTGTGATTGGTTTGTCATCGACTGTTTTACTTGTTTCTAGATTTACGTGCACGTATAGGATATTCGATATTGCTTGTCTATTGGTCTTTTTCGTGTTATCGTGTCTTATGATAGAGTTGCCAGTTCTACACCTTGTTCTTGACTTGACCATTCTTGACTGGGAGTATCTTGCATTATACTACAGTTGAGACATACTATAGATTGGGAGTATCTTATATTGTACTACGACCTATAGCAGGTTCTTTGATCTTGATATTGATTGATGACTTGACTTGTGACATACTATAGATTGGGAGTATCTTGCATTGTACTACAATTTATAGGAGTCTACTTGACCTTATATTCCTTTAGGAGTGGAGATCGATACTAGAATTGGCTAACCTCGACTGGGAGTATCTT
This sequence comes from Iris pallida, assembly GCA_029216955.1. NCBI lineage: Eukaryota > Viridiplantae > Streptophyta > Magnoliopsida > Asparagales > Iridaceae > Iris > Iris pallida. The sequence goes on along the minus strand of JANAVB010041220.1, from coordinate 2,346,000 downwards.
GTATTATCCTACAGTCGAAACCTACTATAGATTGGGAGTATCTTGCATTGTACTACAAGCTATAGAGGTTAATCGTTTGATTGATAGCGAAGTCTAGTAATACATTTCCATATGACTTACCGTGTCTTAGATGTCCTTCTTGCCCCATCCTTATCTTCCATATATGTTATTTACTGTTATATTAGTAGGAATATTTTATGTATCTTGGTAGTCCTCTAAGGACATGATGATCTCTTCATGTAGCTATTCGTACGGAGTTAGTTAGCGGATCATGAGGGTAGTGATTACACTCGCAGGGATACAGGTATTTGCTTGTGATATTACTTTATTATCCTCTCGTGCTTCATATTCTTATCATGACATATCCTGCTTGTTAGCCTAGTTTTATAGACTCATGTTATTTTTGGGGTCTAATCGGATATATATGCTAGTGGGCTGCAGACCACGACCCATAGTGTTCATTCACATTTTATATTCTTATTGTGGATTGAGATATAGTTTTGTCTTGCCATGATTAGGCACATTACCATAGTCCAGACAACATTTACATATTCGAGTTGGGCTGGAGTCCGCTCGGTACGTAGCTGGCTTGCTCACGCACTTGCGTCCCAAAAAGCGGGCACGGGTCGTAACAGAGGGGTTCCTCATGTTATAGTGGTACGACACCACATGAGGTACCCGGATAGGGGTAAAGTCTCGGTCTTGCAAGCCATATCGTTGCGGCGTAACACCGCAAGGGAGCCTAAGACTTCATGCGGGATAGTTTGACACTACAAAGAGGCGGTGACCTCATGGTACAGTAGTATGACACTACGATGAGGTTCCCGATATGGGTTAAGGCCTCGGCTTTAGGCTACGTCATAGCGACGTAGCATCGCAAGGGAAGCGCAAAACGCTTCATGCCATGCACCTCTTTAACAAAGAACTCACCTATAGTGTATAGACAAAGAGATATCAGGCCGTCTCTTGAGGGTAAACTTGTCGACATCCAAAATTATACATTGAAACCAGGCTGGCACAGGGTCTTTAATGCGTAGCCAGAAGCACATGTAACTATATTATGTGAGTGAAAAGAATTTCAGCTATGGTACAGAATCAAGGCTTAGTCCATTCTTTTATTATAGTCTGTTATTTGACCCATGCGGAAAGATTCAAGTCGTTAGCGACATCTCTCCTAATGTATGATGGATAGTTACTGTGGGGAACACTCAAACCCATATATAGAAATATGTGGGAGATTGTTGGAGTTTGGCCTTTTGTTTTAGAATTTTTAGTCCCACATCGGCTAGGCCATAGGAGTTGTATCTCCATATATTAGCTAATGCTCTTTTAGAGGTGCACATGTGGTATGAAGGTACACATGGGCGTACCATGTGGGAGTATTTTTCTAATGAGAAAAAGGCTAAATCAACAATGAATCATTCATGTTTTTTGCTCTTGGAAAATTATTTCCATTGGAGCTAAGCCCCGTAGGGGCTTAGCAACTCGGACTTAGACTCGGACTCGGACTCATGAGGCGTAATGTGGCATTTTGTTGGCATACTTTGCACTTAGCACGTCAGCATCGTCTCTAGGCGCAGGGTACGTGCGCTGTACGCAAGTTAACTCAGATCGTGTCTATATACGATTTGAACGGTTATAACACGTTTGGGACAGTTTTTCCCATGTTCCGAACGTTCTGCTAACTGGGCAATTACTGCGCGGGCTTACATAAGGCTTTTTTCTCTCTCACAGAGTAGGTACAAGTAATAAAACATAGAGTACAGAAGTGTTTCTTAACATAAGTATAGAGTTCAGAATTCCTTACGAATTCTCACAGACTTTGAGAGAGAAGAGTAGCGTTGCACCAGCGTCACTTAGCGTCACAGGAGTCTGCTGCCATCCGAGGTGTCAGAAGAGCAGAGTATTCCAGAGTCCTCCGACGAACTTGCTGGTTCTTGAAAGCTATTCGTGTGGAGCGAATTAAGCTTTGAGCAACGGTGATCATTCACCCCAGCAGGCCATCTTCCATCTTTCGCCTGTCATCGCTGCTGCTGTTAGCATTTCGATTCGTACCTTCTGTTTAGAAGTGCTATTGTCGTTTGCTACTCTTACGAAATCTTTTTAGATTATCGCCATCCAGAATCCTCCTAGGATCTCTGTTGTGCACCTTCTTTGTAGTGTTGCGTTGAAACATTATTTTTATAATTATTTTATTTTATTAGTTTTCTATCGAAAATTGTGCCCCGGCACTAACATGTTACATCTCAAACTACAGCTCATATAAAAATCTATGCCTTCTTCATCTTGATCAGGTTAATGAACACTTTCTATCCTCTCCTTATCTAAATTGTACACTTTGATGGAGTGAGAGGGGTTCCCAACCTATATGAAGAAGACCCCGGAGTGCGACGAGTACCGTCTGTGTGTCAAAGAAGCTCGAGGAGGTGACGAGGCCATTCGGAGACGAAGAAGAAGCTCGGGAGTTACTAGAGTACTTTTTGGAATAGGGGAGGCAGAGTTCTGGCCGAACTCTTCTCCCTTGGTTCCAGAACTGTTCTGTCACAAAACATAGAGTTCTGGCCGAACTCTGTGTCGACGGGCTGAGGGTGATTTCAGAGTATTTTTATACCGTTGGATCGTATCCTACAGTCTAGGTTTTGCTGCGGATTAGGGAGTTTATACATGATTTTTTAAAACCCTAATCACAACACAATATTGAAGAAAATAGAGAGAAAATAGGCAAGAGTGCCATTGCAACTTTGGAAGAGAAGGAGGATTGAATGTCATTTTCGAAGGAGGATCGTGTTCGGATAATCTCTACTCGTCGTCTTTGTTCTTCGTAGCCTTGTAATCAATTATTATTGCTTCCAAGTGTTGTGGAGATCCGTATTGGATCGGAAGAAGTTTGTAGAGGGTGTACTTCTTTATTTCATTAGTGAAGGCTTCTCAAGAGTTGGACTCCGATCATCTCGTAGTTTTTTCTCGTAATGGTTTTCCACGTCAAAAATTCTCTGTGTCTGCGTGGATTGTGTTTGGTGTTTGGTTTGTGCATTGCATTACTCGGTTCTCTCGCAGGTACTCTCTAGTTTGGAGAAAGGTTTCTGTGCTTCTTTTCCAACAATGTGGTATCAGAGCCAGGTTCTGGAATTCAGAAGGGTGCTAGGAGTTGACAGAAAAATTAGAGAGGAAGAGATGGACGCGAAGCCGATGCACATGGTGAAGCTGAACGACACCAACTATCATTATTGGCGGAGCAAGATAAAAGATTTGCTGTTTGTCAAGAAGCTGCATCTGTCCGTATTTGCTTCCGAGCGACTAGTTGATAAATCCAAGAAGGACATGAAATTTGATCACATACAGATGTGCGAATATATCAGGCAGTTCAATGACGAGAATGTGTACAACCACGTTGCCAATATTGAGCACGCAAAAATGTTATATGATAAGCTAGAATCCTTGTACGCGAAGAAGACCGGGATAAACAAGTTGTTCCTGATCCAGACGATGATGGGTCTACGGTACAAAGATGGGGCGTCTATTATGGATCACTTGAGTGATTTGCAGGGCGTGGTTGACCAGCTATCTTCGATGGAAGTCAAGTTCGACGATGAGGTTCAGGGACTATGGCTGCTGTGTACATTGCCAGACTTGTGGGAGACCGTACGAGTATCTATGATCACTTCTGCTCCAGAAGACGTGGTCAGTCTAGAGTTTGTTAAGAGGGGGATACTGAATGAAGAGATGCGGAGACGTTCTCAGGGCACTTCATCCACATCCCACCACTCAGAGGCACTAGTTTCAGAGAACCGCGAAAGGAACAAAAGTAGGGATCCAGGTGGTAGCAGAGACAAGAGCAGAAAGAAGTCCAAGGATCGGTACGAGGATTCAGAGTGTTACCATTGTGACAAGAAGGGCCACATTAAGCAGAACTATTTCGCTTGGAAGAGAGAGAAGAAGGACGACAAGGGAAAGAAAGATAAGAACACTACAGCGACAGCCTCGATACATGGAGGCGATGTGATCGTCGTAGTTGATGAGGTTATCACAAACCTCACCTGCGATGACAATTCTTGGCTGGTAGACTCAGGGGCTTCAACACCCGTATCTCATAACAGGGTACTATTTGCCACTTACACGACAGGCGACTGTGGAGTGTTGAAGATGGACAATAGAGATGTGTCGAAGGCGGTTGCCGTTGGAGATGTGCATTTGAGGATGAAGACGGGTACAGTTCTTGTTCTCAAATATGTTTGTTATGTCCCTGATATCCGCTTCAACTTGGTGTCGGTTGGAAGGTTGGATGACGAGGGATTGTTCAGTCTCTTCGGGAATAGTCAGTAGATGCTTTCCAGAGGTTCGATGGTGATTGCCAGAGGAAGCAAGAAGTTCGTTCTCTAACATATGGAGGGGAGCGCACAGAGGACACAGGAGGTGAACTCCGTTTCTGACACGTCTACCGAGTTGTGGCACATGCATCTTGACCATATCAGCGAGAAGGGGATGAGCTACTTGGTAAACAGGAAGGTGATTTCAGGGCTCAAGTCTATAAAGTTGGAGAAGTGCACGCACTGCTTAGCTGGAAAGCAAAATAGGATGTCTTTCCAAAGTCACCCAAGTTCAAGGAAGCCGACGTTGCTCGAGTTGATTCACTCGGATGTCTGCGGTCCAATGAAGGTAAAATCTATTGCTGGTGCTTCTTACTTTGTAACTTTTATTGATGACTGTTCCAGGAAGGTTTGTGTCTATGCCTTAAAGACCAAAGATTATGTGCTGCATACTTTCAAAGAGTTTCAGGTCTCGATTGAAAGAGAGACGGACAAGAAGTTATTATGTATTCGGTCCGACAATGGAGGCGAATACATTGGTCCCTTTGATGCTTATTGCAGAGAACAAGGGATACGACACCAGAAGACTCCACCCAAGACACCTCAGCTCAATGGTGTAGCGGAGCACATGAACAGTACACTGATGGAGAGGGTGCGGTATTTGCTGTCAGAAGCAAATTTGTCAGACAGTTATTGGGGTGAGGCTCTTCTCACAGTTGTTTATGTTATTAATTTATCTTCTAGTACTCCTTTGCAGGGTGATGTGCCCGACAAAGTATGGTACGACAAAGAGCTGTCATACAATCACCTGCGAGTGTTTGGTTGTAAGACCTTCATGCATGTATCGAAGGACGAGAGGTCCAAACTTGAGCCAAAGACGAGGCAGTCCGTCTTTGTCGGCTACGGTTGGGATGAGTTTGGCTATAGACTCTACGACCCAGTGGAAAAAAAAGCTCTACAGAAGCAGGGACGTGATATTCGTCGAGAATCAGACCATGACCAACACTTAGGATTCCGAGACGCCTTCTGAGGCTGAGGAATTACCTGAGTTAGAGTCATTTCTCTTCGAGCAGTTTTCAGAGGACATCGTAGAGGATCTAGTTATGGGGGAGACAGTACATGGAGTTGCTCCCAACCTTGATCATCAGCCTGCTGATGGTGGTCAGGATGTCGCTCAGGAGGATGTGCATGCCGGAAAGGCAGTTGCTGAAGGGGAGGAGGCTGTTGGTATACAGCCAGCACTAGTGGCTCCATTGAGAAGGAGCGACAGAGAGCGTCGACCATCTACGAGATGCTCACCGGGAGAGTATATGCTACTGACTGACGGGGGAGAGTCCGAAAGTTTTACAGAGGCTATGGAAAACGAACACAAGTAGGAGTGGATGCAGGCTATGCAAGAGGATATGGGTTTCTTACACGCCAATTATACTTATGAGCTGGTACGGTTGCCAAAGGATAAGAAGGCTTTGAAGAATCGATGGATATTTAGAGTGAAGCAGACGGATGATGCTACTCGCCCTCGATACAAAGCGAGGCTGGTAGTTAAAGGCTACGGTCAGCAGAAAGGCGTAGATTATGATGAGATCTTTTCGCCAGTCGTCAAGCAGTCGTTTGTTAGGGTGGTGCTAGCATTGGCAGCCAGTTTCGACTTGGAGGTCGAGCAGATGGACGTGAGGACGACATTCCTCCACGGGAATCTTGAGGACAAGTTATACATTGAGCAGCCAGAGGGATTCTATGAGAAAAGCAAGTCATATTTGGTCTGCCGGTAGAGGAAGAGCTTATATGGTCTGAAGCAGGCTCCGAGGCAGTGGTACAGGAAGTTCGAGTCGTTTATGGGAGAGCATGGTTATGCACGGACGACGTCGAACCACTGTGTATTTGTGAGGTACTTTGTCGAGGATGATTTCATCATTTTATTGCTCTATGTTGATGACATGCTATTTGTGGGTCGGAATGCCACTAGAATAGTGGAGTTGAAGCGCCAACTGGACGCGACCTTCTCTATGAAGGATTTTGGCACAGCAAAGACTATTCTTGGGATGGAGATCAGCCGAGAGAGAGAGAGAGTCCAAGCTGCTACACTTGTCCCAAAAAAAAAATTCACTAGGTACTTCAGCGTTTCGGGATGGACGGATCAAAGAAAGTGAGTTGTCCCTTTGCGGCCCACTTTAAGTTTACTGAGGAGCAGTGTCCATCTACCGATAACAAAAAAGAAGATATGGAGCGAGTTCTATATACCTCAGCTGTAGGAAGTCTTATGTATGCTATGGTGTGTATGAGGCCAGACATCGCTCATGCAATTGGCACCGTTAGCAAGTATCTTTCAAATCCTGGAAGGGTACATTGGAGTGCGGTCAAGTAGATTCTACGATACCTTCAGGGCACTGCCGACTGGAGACTTTCTTTTGGTGGTGACAAGCCGAAGCTGGTCGGATATACCGACGCTAATATGGCTGGAGATATAGACACGAGGCGATCAACTTCGGACTATGTGAAGATGTTTGCTGGAGGAGCGGGATCTTGGCAGTCGCGATTGCAGAAGTGTGTTGTCTTGTCGACGACAGAGGCAGAGTACATTGCGGCGACGGAGTTTTACAAGGAGTTGCTGTGGATGAAAAAGTTATTGCAGGAAATGGGGCTGAAGCAAGAGCAGTATACTTTACTTTGCGACAGTCAGAGTACTATTCATCTTGTGAAGAATCAGACCTTTCATAGCCGGTCCAAGTACATCGAGACTCGGTATAATTGGATACGAGATATGGTTGAAAAAAGGGACACAGAGCTTGAGAAGGTTCATACAGATGATAAGGGAACAGATATGTTCACCAAAATTCTACCAAGAAAAAAGTTTGAGTTCTGCAGGCAGGTCGTCGGGATAACGACCTCCTCTACATAGTTGTGAAGGGAGAGAAATGCTGGAGTGGGAGGGGTTTTCAACCTATGTGGAGAAGATCCCGGAGTGCGACGAGCGCCGTCTGTGTGTCAGAGAAGCTCAGGGAGGTGACGAGGTCATTCGAAGACGAAGAAGAAGCTCGGGAGTTAGCAGAGTACTTTCTGGAACAAGGGAGGCAGAGTTCGGGCCAAACTCTGCCCCCTTGGTTCCAGAACTGTTCTGTCACGAAAACAGACAGTTCTGGCCGAACTCTGTGTCGACGGTCTGAGGTTGATTTTAGGGTAATTTTATACCGTTGGATCGTATCCTACGGTCCAGGTTTTGCTGCGGATTAGGGAATTTATACATGTTTTTTTCTAACCCTAATCACAACACAACATTGAAGAAAATAGAGAGAAAAGAGGCAAGAGTGCCATTGCAACTTTGGAAGAGAAGAAGGAGGATTGAAGGCCGTTTTCGAAGGAAGGTTGTGTTCGGGTAATCTCTACTCGTCGTCTTTGTTCTTCGTAGCATTGTAATCAATTATTCTTACTTCCAAGTGTTGTGGGGATCCGTATTGGATCGGGAGAAGTTTGTAGAGGGTGTACTCCTTTATTTCATTAGTGAAGGCTTCTCAAGGGTTGGACTCCGATCGTCCGTGGTTTTTTTTCCGCAAGGGTTTTCCACGTCAAAAATTCTCTGTGTCTGCGTGGATTGTGGTTGGTGTTTGGTTCGTGCGTTGTATTGCTCGGTTCTCTCGCAGGTACTCTCTAGTTTGGCGAAAGGTTTTCGTTCTTCTTTCCCAACACACTTCATGATTGTTATTGTCTAAATTGTACACTTCATGATTGTTTTGTATATGAGCTTCTCTCCAAACTGATATGCGATTCTTCTTTTTACTAATATATGCATCTCTTTCTATTTTACAGTTTGAGCCAGAAAAGAATGAGCAGTAAGATTGTAAAAAGGATCTTAATCAAGGTTCAACAATAATTTTATGACATTTAAAGAGTATATAATAATTATTTTATTGTCATGATATCTTCACTTACATATGAACCTCTAAACAGGCTCTCAACAATGCCTTCGCCAAATTTCAATTTATGTGTATTTTTAATCCCAGAGCAAGTAGTATGACCTTCTTTTTAAGGTATATCACTCTTTTATGCTAATTATAGACAACCCAAACAGTTAGTATTTGCTTATAGTTATTAAGTTTACCTATTGAGTCCATTATTATTATTATCGATGATGAGAAATACATCGTTGTTTCAGCGTATTCTTGGACAATTATTTTCATTTTATTCTTCCTAATGCAAGTTAATTAATCATTCTGATAAATTATTTTTATTTTATTTTTATTTTTGGCAACAAATGGAAGAGCCTGATTGTTCTTTTGCATGACCTAGAGGTATGTATGATTCAGCCTCTTACCCATGGAAGTACTTACATTTGATCCTCTTATCTGATCTAACCTTGTTTTGAAACCGTAGACTGCTAGATTTCGTCAACTTTGGGATGAAGATATAAAAAAGTAGGAACATAGTTGAAGCTATTCCAAGTATTGTAATGCTATCTTAGAATTGTCCTGTGTCGCACTTTATTCAACTCTCAATGCTATTTGAAATGATCACTTAAAATTGAACTGATACATGATTAACACACCCAATACATTTGTTTCTACATGTATATATCGTCGAAATACTTTTTTTTTTAGTAAAGGTAATATTTTTTTAGATTTGATGATCAAATGCTTGATGATGGAATGGAATGGTGCCTAATATTGTCAGCCGTTTGGGTAATTTACCTAGTGTTGATAGGCTTGCATTACTATATGATACCATGGGGGTAAGACTGGTTGCCATGGAAGAGTGCCAAAGAGAGTATGGTGTTTTTTTTTGTTTTTTTTTTTTTTTTTTTTTCTGAAATGGCCAAATGAAAAGGATAGTGTGCCCTCCCATTTTTAAATTTGTGTCTTTTATTCCCTAAACAATAAGTAGGTCTGTTTGAGCTGTATGTTCATTTCATCATTTGATGAGAGTCAAGTTGAAACCACCATTATGGAGGATAGTACACTATTGAAGTATTATCCTTTGAAGTGAAAAATCACAGTTTTGCACTTATAACCCCCCTCATACCGAGGTAACATCTTTGGTATGAAACTAGCAATTTATGAATCCTCTTTGCCCATAATAAACAATTGAACAAAATTTGTGGCTTGAACAAATAACGAAACGAAAAAAAATTATATGAACCGTAATATGTTTAGGTCTATACTCAAGAATAAGATGGACGGATTCTCTCATAAGCAAACAATTGGAGGAAGAATTTCTTTCCTGAGGACAAGCAAATGAGTCATCTTTGAGTTCTTCGAAGATCCTGTTTGTTAACTTGTTTGGAAGGCTTAAAACATCGTTGATCAATTTCTATTTGTTATAACTTTCATGGTTGTATGGAAGGCTTGAAATATTCACAAGGCAACAATTATTTTATTATGTAAAAAAATTTCAACTAGTTTACATTTCAACTTTGTGGAATTGTATAGTAAACATCTTATCTTTATTTACTAGTATTTTCTTCTAGTAATGTGCACTGCATATTATTTCTTGACCAATTTTGTTGTAATTCGGTCTTAAGTTTTCTAATTTATAGGCATGTTTCCTCTAGTTATTATTTTTTGAAAGCTGAATTTTGTAGCTTGCTACTTTAGATAAAAGGAACTCGTAGTGGGACAGCTGAATTTCCCGTTATAATTACATGAGATTAATTGTGTTGGCTATTCAGAATGACAACTTGGTACAAAGTCGAAACTTCTTTGTTGTATCATTCGATTTCCAAAGATTAACAGTAAGCTACTATTTTGTTGGGGTTCTGTGATTTATCATCTGCTCTCATTTCATCTTCCTTTCTAAGTTTACGACATTTTCGTTGGAGTGGGTGGGATTCCCAACCTATTTGGAGAAGACTCCAGAGTGCGACGAGCACCATCTATATGTCAGAGAAGCTCGGAGAGGTGACAAGGCCATTCGGAGACGAAGGAGAAGCTCGGGAGCTGTCATAGAACATCCTGGAACCAAGGGGGCCGAACTCGGGCCGAGTTCTGCCCCAGGCCGAATTCTGGCCGAGTTCTGCCCCTTGGTGTCCAGAACCTTTCTGGAACGTCCACACAGAGTTCTGGCCGAACTCTGTGTTGTCGGGCTGAGGCTAATTTTAGGATTTTTTTTATACCGTTGGATCGTATCCTACCGTCCAGATTTCGCTACGGGATTAGGGGGTTTACATATGTTTTTCCTAACCCTAATGACACACAACGGAGAGAAAGAAAAAAAGAAGAAGAAGGAGGCAAGAGTGCCTTTGCAACTTAGGGAGAGAAGAAGAAGGATTGAAGGTCTCTTTCGAAGGAAAATCATGTCCGGGTAATCTTTACTCGTCGTCTTTGTTCTTCGTAGCCTTGTAATCAATATTTCTTGCTTCCAAGTGTTGTGGGGATCCGTGTTGGATAATGAGAAGTTTGTAGAGGGTGTACTCCTTTATTTCATTAGTGAAGGCTTCTCAAGGGTTGGACTCCGATCGTCCCGTAGTTTTTTCGCAAGGATTTTCCACGTCAAAAATTCTCTGTGTCTGCGTAGATTGTGTTTTGGTATTTTTGTTCGTGTGTTGTATTGCTCGGTTCTCTCGCAGGTACTCTCTAGTTTGGGAAAATGTTTCCGTGCTTCTTTTCCAACAAAGTGGTATCAGAGGCAGGTTCTAGAATTCAGAAGAGTGTCAGAAGTTCACAGAAAAACTAGAGAGGATAGATGGACGCGAAGCCGGTGCGCATAGTGAACCTGAACGGTACCAACTATTATTATTGGCGGAGCAAGATAAAAGATTTATTGTTTGTCAAAAAGCTGCATCTGCCCGTATTTGCTTCCGAGCGACCAGTTGATAAATTCGAGAAGGATTGGAAATTCGAGCACATGTAGGTGTATGGATATATCAGGCAGTTCGTTGAAGAGAACGTGCACAACCATGTTGCTAATATTGAGCACGCGAAGACGTTATGCAATAAGCTGGAATCTTTGTATGCGAAGAAGACCAGGATAAATAAGTTGTTCCTTATACGAACGATGATGGGTCTGCGGTACAAAGATGGGGCGTCTATTATGGATCACTTAAGTGATTTCTAGGGCGTGGTTGACCAGCTATCTTCGATGAGAGTCAAGTTCGACGACGAGGTTCAAGGACTATGGCTGATGTGTACATTGCCAGACTCGTGGGAAACCGTACGAGTATCTTTGATCGCTTCTGCTCCAGAAGGCGTACTCAGTCTGGAGTTTGCCAAGAGCGGGGTGCTGAATGAAGAGATGCGGAGACGTTTTCAGGGCACTTCATCCACATCCCACCACTCAGAGGCATTAGTTTCAGAGCCGCAAAAGGGGCAAAATCAAGTGTCCAGGTGGTGGCAGAGACTAGAGCAGGAGAAAGTCCAAGGGTCGGTACGAGGACTCAGAGTGTTACCATTGTGGCAAGAAGGGCCACATCAAGCGGAACTATTTCGCTTGGAAGAGAGAGAAGAAGGGCGACAAGGGAAAGCAAGATGAGAACACTACAGCGGCGGTCTCGATCCATGAAGGCGATGTGATCATCGTAGGTGATAAGGTTATCACAAATCTCGCTTGCGATGACAATTCTTGGCTAGTGGACTCAGGGGATTCAGCGCACGTATCTCATTACAAGGCACTATTTGCCACTTACATGATAGACGACTGTGGTGTGTTGAAGATGGACAATAGAGATTTGTCGAAGGCGGTTGCCATTAGAGATGTGCATTTGAGGACGAAGATGGGTGCAGTTCTTGTTCTCAAAGATGTTCGTCATGTCCCTGATATCAGTTTCAACCTGGTGTCAGTTGGAAGGTTGGATGACGAGGGATCTTAGTCTCTTCGAAAATGTCAGTGGAAGCTTTCCAGAGGTTCGATGGTGATTGCCAGAGGAAGCAAAAAATTCGGTCTCTACTATATGGAGAGGAGCATAGGGGCACAGGAGGTGAACGCAGTTTTTGACACGTCTGCCGAGTTGTGGCACAAGCGCTTGGCCATATCAGCGAGAAGGGGATGAGCTACTTGGTGAACAAGAAGGTGATTCCAGGACTCAAGTCTACAAAGTTGGAGAAGTGCACGCACTGCTTAGCTGGGAAGAAAAATATGGTATCTTTCCAAAGTGATCCAAGTTCAACGAAGTCGACGTTGCTCGAGTTGATTCACTCGGATGTCTGCGGTCCTATGAAGGTAAAATCTATTGGTGGTGCTTCTTACTTTATAACTTTTATTGATGAATGTTCCAGGAAGGTTTGGGTCTATGCCTTAAAGATCAAGGATTAGGTGCTGCCCACTTTCAAAGAGTTTCTGGCCTCTTTTGAAAGAGAGACGGGCAAGAAGTTATTGTGTGTTCGGTCCGACAACAACGACGAATACATTGGTTCCTTTGATGCTTATTGCAGAGAGCAAGAGATACGACACCAAGAAGACTCCGCCCAAGACACCTCAGCTCAATGGTATAGCGAAGAGCATGAACATAACACTGATGGAAAGGGTGCGGTATTTGCTGTCAGAAGCAAATTTGCCAGGAAGTTATTGGGGTGAGGATCTTCTCACAGCTGCTTATGTTATTAATTTATCTCCTAGTGCTCCTTTGCAGGATGATGTACCTGACAAAGTGTGGTACGACAAAGAGCCGTCATACCATCACCTGCGAGTGTTTGGTTGTAAGGCCTTCGTGCATGTACCGAAGGACGAGAGGTCCAAACTTGAGCCGAAGACGAGGCTGTGCGTCTTTGTCAGCTACGGTCGGGATGAGTTTAGCTATAGACTCTACAATCCAGTGGAAAGAAAGCTCTACAGAAGCAGGAACATAGTATTCGTCGAGGATCAGACCATGACCAACACTCAGGATTTTGAGACGCCTTCTGAGGCTGAGGAATTGCCTGAGTTAGAGTCATTTTGCTTCGAGCAGTTTCCAAAGGACATCGCAGAGGATCCAGTTATGAGGGAGCCAGTACATGGAGTTGCTCCCAACCTTGATCATCAGCATGCTGATAGTGGTCAAGGTTTCCCTCAGGAGGATGAGCATGTCGGAAAGACAGTTTCTGAAGGGGAGGAGACTATTGGTATATGGCCAGCACCAGTGGCTCCATTGAGAAGGAGCGACAGGGAGCGTCGACCATCGAGATACTCACCGAGTGAGTGTCATGCCCCACTCCCGTAGGAGCGATCATCCTCACTAAGGCGTGATTTCGTACGAGCCTAGATTGCGCTCGTGCAAGACGGGTTCCATAACGGCCGATTACAGCGGCTGCGACGGGGTCGTCGCACAGAAGTCCCATTCAGAGACATTGAATATGCTAGCCAAAATTTAGAATAAAACACAAGTTATTCAAAAGATATATTTTATTGGTATTGAAACAAGTATTACAATGGGGCGCAAGGCCAAGATTACAAGTTACTCAAGCTCACTCTTTTCACATTACAAGTCACTCAGCTCTCTCTCATCTCTCAATACATGTCTCGAGCCAGCGGATGCTTCGGATAGGCGATGTCCATATATTATGACCCATATAAGTCCAGTCTCCTCGCGGAACGCACGCCTCGAATCGCCAAGGAACTCCGTGACTCGATGCATCCAAGCGAGCTCCGCGCCACGAGCTTCTACCTGTGCCTGCACATGAAAACTATGTGGGTGTCAGTACTCAACTGTACTGGTGGAATGAGCTCCTCGCCCACCCATACAAAAACCAACACGTTTATTTACTTTGTGCAACATAGTCCCTCTTATATTGTCTTTATATTCTTGCCTTAGGATCAGTTTTAGGACAGACATCTTAGCCTATTTTGTGTCTCTAGACCATCCCGTGCTTGCAACAACGACGTTAACTCATATATTGCCTCTAGACCCTTCTCGTGCCAACAACGTTAACCTATCAAGTCGTGTTTGTCTTACGGCCCAAAATCAGAGACGCAACTACACGATAGACTCTATTTTCATGTGACCGTGCTACAAATCCATATTGAGGCCGTGCCTCGCAGCTTAACCTGACTTAACCAAACTCGCCTTACGGCCCTTCCAGACTTAACTTGAAACATCTAACCCAACTTGTTGAACTGATGTTGAGAACTCAAACATGACGCCATATCTCGTGCCGAAATACGTATCTTTACGTATAGCCAAATCTTAGGCTTCATAATACCTTATATGCATATCGTGCACACATTCCTTCTTAACACAACTCGTGCCGTGCTTACATTTCCTTAGAATCGACTGACACCGTGCATGCGGATTGCCGCTCAGCACGCCAACTTATCTATATGAAAGGCTACTGGCACGACACGCCATCGTGGACATAGCTCGGGTAGGTGGCGGGTCCTTCCATGCAAGGTAGCTAGCCCCATGGAAAGCCCATGACTACCCACGCGGTATAATTCAGCACGGCTATAACGTCTTCTCCCTAGGTCGACTGGGCCCGGTGCCCCGGCGTAATACCAGTCGAGGAAGAAATTCTTGCCGACAAGTTGTCCAATGACCACGCACCTACGAGACATCTAGACTCACGTAAATGCATGGCCTAATTTTACGGTACGACTGGAACTATACTTAGCATCTCGTGCTCTAAACCACACTTTGCATAACGTGCATCGAAACCGTAAGACTCCTAACCGAGGGACCGCCTCATACTTCGAAAACGGTAATTGACCGACGTTCATTGACGCCCCGTCGAAAATATGGCGACATCTCAAACGTCGGTCAACGTCGGTGAATCCTACAACAGTTAGCGACGTATGTCTAGTTTGTACCGACGTTCATCGACTCTGTAGACGAGGGAAATACTGGGACGCTAGACGTCGGTAAACGTCGGTATACCTGGTGATGTACCGACGTTTACCGACGCTTAGCTGCGACGCTAAACGTCAGTAAACGTCGCTAAACGTCGCTAAATTACAAAAAAATAAAAAATAAATAAATTACAGAATGTCCATAGAATCATATTTTCTACCTGCAGTTCAATAAATAACAAAAAACCACAAGCACATTTTCTTCCTGGGTTCGCCGACCCCTTCGGTGGAACATTCAACGCCGGTACATCATAATATACATATGTATCAACGTAAACAAGAGTAAAAGTCTACAACCAACATATAAAGAGATACCAAGACAACGAACACTAAAATATCCAAAGTCAGTAAACAAATATCCAAAGTATACAACCAATATCCACATGAATCCACAACCAATAATGAAAGTCTACACAAACAAATAATCCACAACCAATACTGAAATAACATAAACAAACACTAAAAAACACTATAATCTCATAAAACAGTCCTAACTCGGACTACTGTGGATCTAGAGGAGGAGGGGCACCGCCGTGCCTCAAGGATAGGAACATCTCGTACTCCTCCCGTGAAATCGTCATCGATGAAGAAGGTAGTGACGTCGGTGGAGTCAGAGGTAGTGACGTCGACGGAGTCGACGACGATAAAGGTGTACCCAGAGGACAATAACGCTCCAACGCTGTTAGTCGCTGGTGGTAGGAATCCATGGTAGATAACAGCCTCGTACTGCTATCAACCATCGAATCCTGTATCAACGTGAGCCTCTCGCCCATGGACAGCTGTGATACCTGCAGATCCGTCACGCTGCGCTCTGTTGACGCTCTAAGATCAGTGATGCCCCACTCTGTACTCTCAGTCACATCTCTGAGCTCCATAATACTGCGGTCGAGCCTATACAATCGTGCTATGAGCGCATCATCGTCCGTCTGGTGCTGCTCCAGGATCCGTCGTAGCAGCTCGTCACGGACATACTCCACCATCTGCTGGACTCGGGCAGACTCCTGGAAGGGATGTGGGCCATGCACACTAGCATGGGAGGCCCTAGAGGACTGTGTCGTAACTAGGGCGCCATAGGATCCCGTACCGTAGTACGTACCCCTGTGGAGACCACCAGCGACGGTCACCCACAGCTCATCCTCCGACAGAGCTGGAGCAGGCTGCGAGAAAGTACCAGACTCTCCCACAGCAGGTGCACTAGCAGCCGCTCGCTCCTTAAGTCATTGAAACTCGGCCTGGAAAGCATGGATACTCTATAACTTCTAATGTCTAATGTACTTATTATTACTAACAACATGAATATCTATTTGCATGCATATTTACTAAGTTATACCAAAACTAACACGAAGTATTAAAATTAATAAATGGAATTGTAATTTACATAGGCCTGCTTTGTCCTCTTGTCAATAAGCTTCCCGCCCTTCCGATGTGTGGCCAGGAAGACAGTCACCATATTGGCGTCATCACCCCTCCTTACCTGTAATTAAATATATCATCGTTTACTAATTTATCGGACTTATATTAAAATAATATTTCTGAAATAAAAAGATATACCAAACGACGGAAATGTTCCGTCATCAGAATCGACCTACCGTACCACTTTGATCCCTGCTTCCTGGCCGCCTTGGCCTTCTTAGACTCTTTTTTGTACCTTGGCTCGTCGAATCGAGCCTTCATCACAGTCCACTGATCAGGGATGATCCAACCTTGGATCGGTTTTTCGGCACGATCACGAGTCTTCTGATCATTAATAGCATCGTCGATCAGCTTAGTAGCGATGGCAGGAAACATTCCCTCGATCAGCTCGGCCCGGTGCGGTGGATAGAAAAATATAGCCTATAAGAGTGCAAACCAAATATTTATTAGTTATATATAATATGCAAAAAGTATATGATTCATGTTAAAAACAAATATATTTTAACCATGAAGCGCGCAAACCAGTAGGCCTTCCTCTCGTCCGGAACATCAGAGTAGTTTATCCAAGGACCACCATGATTAGTCCTCAATAAGTGGCCTAGGCGTCTCTATACCGACGGGGGACGATATCTACACAGATATATTATATTCATGAGAAAAGTTAATTTATGATAAACACAGGAAAAAATGATAAACCAAAACACTTACTTTGTATCGTCGGCCCAGATCTCTGTCCTCGTATCCTCCGGAGGTGCGCATGCATCATCTGCCTGATATTGGTCGGCCGTCGGCTCAGCCTCCTTCATCTGCTCATTTGTCTCCATCGTCGTATCAGCAGGAGGAACGCTAGACGACGGAGCAATCTCAGGCCTGGAACTACTCGTCCCAGGAGATATGCCACGTAGCGTCGGGGCAGGCGGAGGTACTATCCGATACACAGGAGTACTGGGCGACGAGGATACAGAGCCGGTACCAGTAGGAGGTACCGAAGGAGTACCCTGTCCTCTGCCAGTACCAGTATCTCATGCCCCATGTTCGGACATACATAACGATCCGCGACGACCTGTCATACCTGATAACAACATATGATATGATACAACAAATAATAGTACATTAGAAATACGAAAGTACAACAAAGACAAGATAATAACCAAGACAACATATGATGATATATTTTACAATAAACGTCTAAGTCCTGATAGTATATTCTACAAGAAACATCTAAGTTCAGATAGTACATTCTACAATAAACATCTAAGTCCGGATAGTACATTCTAAAAGAAACATCTAAAAAATGAAAGTACATCTCTCTCAATCATCTTCAGAATATTCATCTTGTTCGTCTTCCTCGACCTCATCTTCCTCTTCCTCCTCCTCCTCCTCCTCATCTTCAGTTTCATCTTCGCCTTCGTCGGCTTCGCCTTCCTCTTCGGATGATTCTACATCTTCTACATTAGTCGTGTAATGCGTAACTTCCATGGAGTCCACATCAACAATATTGGTTACAAGAGGTAGGTCGTCCTCCTGATAAGCTTTTTCATCAACATTAAAAGTATCTCTAGCTTTAGTCTTGCATACTGCCCACCAGTCAGACTTCGTTGCTCCAACTACGCCAGAACAGACGTTTTTTCGACAGACCAAAACTGTCGTAAATCATAATAAACGACAGTTTTGATCCGTCACAACATCCGTCGTTAATAGCGCGTCCCAAAATATAAACGAAAGTTTTGGACTGTCATAATTTAGCTGAATAAAATGACAGTTATTATCTGTCAAATAAAAACGACTGACTAAAACTGTCAAATAATCTGTGAATGAGTTGGCTACTATTTTTTCTTTTCAATAGTTAAGCTCTGTCGTTTTTTCTGGAAGCAGAATTTAAAAAAAATCTCAATTCATCCATATCAAAGATATTTAAACATGTTCATCATCTAAATAAAACTGAAATATATAGAAAAATATAGTTTAATATGAACATCAACAATGAAATAAACTCAATCAAAATTTTATTGACTAATAAATGTATCGAGTTTATATAGCAATATTTCTTCAAAAACAAAAAAAAACCCCAATGTTGTTAGCCCACAATAACTTAGACAAAAAAGGAGAATGTTATTACACGCTTACAATCTCTAGTACAGTTGAAAAAAAAAGAATTTAAAACCTCACAAGCTAAACTGAATATTTTGGACAATTAATCATTTCTCCAACCGCAATCTCATCAAACTTTCCATCTTTGTCGAACAACATCTCAGTACCGTCAAAATTTCATCAACAATGATATTTTAAGCTTCATCATTTGGCGGTGCATCACACTTCCAATAGAATGACTTTCTTTCCAAAATTCTTCAAAAGACTCGTCTTTATGGACAAAGTAGGTTGATCATGTCCCTATATGCAAACATAAGGACAAAAGA
Source organism: Iris pallida (assembly GCA_029216955.1). Lineage (NCBI taxonomy): Eukaryota > Viridiplantae > Streptophyta > Magnoliopsida > Asparagales > Iridaceae > Iris > Iris pallida. The sequence goes on along the minus strand of JANAVB010041220.1, from coordinate 2,327,120 downwards.
AATAAATATTCATAGAAATTTATATAAAGTTGCATATCAATAGTATATAACAAGGATAGAAATAGATGATAAGAAACATAAGTTACAATAACAATATGACAGAAGTAGAGTATTATACTGCTAATTACTTCGCAACTTATTGCATATTCAATCCTATAAGTTCCCAGAGTATATGTCATATATGTTTAGTCAAACCTTACAAAGAAAATTTTATAGATGAATGAGCCAATGTTTTCTGGTAAACACTTAGGCATTGAAGAAACATGTTCGTGAGATAAAAATAGGTGAGACGAGAGTTTTGAAATGGTAGTTGCATAAACTTCAAGATACAATAAGAAATTGGAGCTTTAGTAGGACATTTGAGAATGAATGATATGACTTTTGAAGTGAAAAGTTTGAGATGGTCAATGAGTATCTTCTATATGAATGAGAGGAAATATACCTGAGGAGTAACTCCAGACAAAGAAGTGACCTATGCTCTAACTTGTCATAAGATGCTAGGTGTAGGGTCAGACAAGAACAAAACTGAGGCAGGAAAAAGAACCAATGTGGCAGTTGCTAATGTTTCTGAGGGGATGGCCTTCATCAAAGATGAAGCATTCATGTAGGCAACTCCAAAGATTTGGAATAAACTTTGTTGTTTATAATGTTATAGTTGGAAGGTCTCAAGAAATTGGTTACTTCCCACCATGTCCAAACCTATAACTTGATATCATCCAAATAGTAACAATATTGTGTCATCATTTCAGACTCATATTATTACGCCTACCACAGGAATGGAAGCTAATCATTTCAAGGGTAATATTATAGTATCATCATATGGCACGTTGCAACTGAGCAAATTAGGATGTCTACGCAGTTGTAGGTGACATGAACAGTACAAAGAATATTACTCCTATCAAGAATACAGTTCATCATGTTTAAGTTAGGATATTGATATCAAGGGCAATTTCAACAATTCTTAATTTCAAAGTGTTCCTCCGGTACCTATAGAAAGAGCTTATCCAAATAAAACATTTAACTTCAAGTTAAAATTTAGTGAAAAAGTGAACCTAAAAGAAATTTATGTTCGTCTACTCTCACACCAAAGTTCGCTTCATCGATTTGAAGTTTCACCTTACTGTTAGAATTCAAACAGATTTAACTTCCAATACCTATTGCCTATTGTTGTTTTTAGCTATGGATTTAAAGGTACAAAGAACCTATATGCATAAATAAACTATCAAATCGGCAATGTACCTTGAAAGTGTCGACCGATTAAATTTTATTAGCTCATCTTGTTTCCAGTTCAGTCATTTAAATTCTTAGTTTCTGATATCTTCACAATATGACCAATCTAATTGCATAAAAATAAAAAATAAAAAACTTTATTTTAATAATTATCATCAACTGTTAGCCATGGAAATTATCACCAACTGTGAAGCAATTTAAAGTGTTAATAAAGCTCTATTATTGTTCTTATTGATTATTTTGAAAGGTCTCATGAATTTGCCTAATTCGCAACATGCTAGACATCTCTCTCCTTATCCTTCTATTCCAGTAACAACATCTATCTCATGGACTTAAATCATATAACTTAAGAGTATGCCTATTTGAAATGACATCTGGTAGCTGTGAGCAAATATCACCTTTTGTTAATACAAATCCCTTTTCATCAATATTTAGGAGAAAAAAGAATGGAGACCATATAAGACTATAAGATGATGAATTAAAGAGCAAACTAAATGAACCAACAGAACTAGGGTCAATTTGGAACCTCTTATTTTATGTAGAAAATTCGAAAGCATATGTAGATGAATGAATCTAATAGGATACAATCGAGAAGAAGATAAATCTGATAATGATAAGACATATATTCAGCTATTCAAGAAGTCAAGAAGTTTAAGATGAACTTCACGTTTCACTGAAGAAATGGACAAAATCAATGTTGTATTAGCTTTTGCTGGTGGGAATGATTATACAATTGAGCTAATATGAATCTAAATGAAACCAAAAGTAAACCAAACCATGTTTCATTGTGTATATGTAGAACAACTGTTGCAAAAGTCAGAGTATTATAGCTGTATGAAACTATTGGGTCATCTTTATAGCCCTCATATTGTCCAAGGATAACCTCTTCAAGTGATATCGGTAGAACTGACTAAAGAACCTGATAATAGATATAAATGGTTATAGAAGATATTTGCGGCATGAAGTAGATGTAAGAGATGCAGTCAAATAGTTCAGTTCTTTTTGCTTATTATTTATATACAAGAAAAAGAACAGTTAAGATCATTCCAGAAAATGGAAGAAAAAGTGAACAAAAATATGTAGTGTTGAAGAAATGGATTTTAGAACCTTTGCTTTCTCATCCCGTATATGTTCAGGCTTAAGAGAAACTGGCTTCTCCATGGCAACTAAACAGAGAACCTGCCACAGGATTAACTAAAATCAAATCTCCATTTCATTTCCAACTAGTAGAGACATTTCTCATAGGAAACAATGTGCATGAACCCAAATAAAGTAGTCCAATATCATTGAAGAAAGAAAATACCTCAAAAATACTAGAGTGCAACTGCAATACTAGCCACCACCTGAGCATAAACCCAAATGATCAGGACATTGATAGTTGTCTAACCAGCTACTATAACTACTAAAGCTCACAAGTAGACAAATTCGATGGGGACTATAAATTTCCTCCTCCCTGAAATTTGCTGCTGTCGAGCTGAGGGGGGTAACTGAACCTGGAATGTCTGCTCCCGACATATGCCCCTTATTATCTCAATCTAGTAGAAGCCTCATCTAGAGTATGGAAAAAACAAATAACGCTCAATGCCTTTTATACACCCCACATTTCAGGTAGAAAGAGAGCAGAAGCAACTTCAAAATGGATACAATTGTTTCAAGCAAGCAAACTAGTCAAAGTAACTAAAGAGCTAGTACAAAAATCAAAGGTGAAGGTTAATGTCATGAAAGAACTTCCAACATTCAACTCTGTTCAACTCTGTCCGGCTGTGGCTCGCCATTATCTGATTCGACGCATTACATACAGTGGTTTGACAATTTTGTTTATCTGACACTCTCACCCAGATATTGCGTCCCTTGTTTCGAAGAAAGTTAGAGTTTCTTGATTGCTCCCCTCACGTTGCATCTTGGCACGGAGTATTAAGGTTTACTGACATGTAACCTTAGTAGAGGACACCAATTAATGATCAAACATGCAAAAAATTTGTTAAAAAAAGTTTCATAAAATTTTCCAACAGTCTACAATTAGGATTTACTGTATACTACTAACAATTAGCTATAATCAACAATTCATAATAATATAAGTCTTCTAAGAGAAACTCAATAGACTCTCAAAGATCAAAAATACTGCTTTGCTTTAATACAGTAAAATTCATCATTCATTATAGTCACAAGTAATAGCTAAATGTTAGACTTGTACCTCGAGATTGGAAGTTCTAATATGAGGATCAATAATCCCTATCTTTAGAAGTCCCTTCTTCCACCGATGACCTAGAGATAAAGTGGTGAATTTCAGAGAGGATAGAGTACCGAGAAAACAATAAAAAGATAAAACCCTAGAAAATAAATAAAAACAAATCCTAATATTAAACCCTATAAAAGATTAAACCGTTGACCGTCTTCTGCCCCCGTGAAGGTGCAAAGGAGGGATGAACCCAGCGGGGCGGTTCCAACGACGACACAAGATTGAGAGAAAGGAGCATTAGAACCCCGTGGGGCGGTTCCAACGACGGGAAGGATATGATTACCAAATATTAGGAGCGTGGTTCAGGCAGGAGCGGGGTGGTTCCTGCGGGATTGAGAGAAAGCAGCGGGGAAGGGGGAGTGCAGGTTTGAGAGATTGAGAGAAGGAAGAGGGGTTCCAGTAGGAGAAGAAAGTTTTGGGGGAAGGAGGAGATTTAGGTTTGGTAAAAATTTTGGGAGGCATCGGGTTTTGGTTGGAAGGAGAGCGCGGGTTTGGCAAAAAAATTGGCTCTAGAAATTTTTTTGTCAAAGTTTACAACAGTATTTTAATACTAAACAACTGTTTCAATCCGTTGAATCTAAATAGCCTAGTTTTGTGAAACAGGTTTTGATATTAAACAACAAATTCAATCCGTCAAAAATGAAACGACAGATTAAGTATGTTGTTGTTCGACAAATATAACTGTCGCAAATCTTCCATTTTGGTGTAGTGTCCCCGTCTCGGATAAGCTGTGAAGTACATGAGCTGAGCCTAAGTTGATAGGACAAATAGTTCGTAGCCTTGATATCTACGCTTGTAGTTTATATCTACAAGGTCATGCTTGTCAATTTTCCAACCTTGATTTTCAATCGGATCGAACCATTCACACTTGAACAACACGATCTTTGCTGGTTCTCTGCCATAATTATATGTCAACTCCACAATCTCTCGTAAGATGCCAAAGAAATTATTTTCTGGATCGACGTCTTTGTAGTTCGAAGATTTGATACACAAACAACTATTTTTCGTGGAATCAAGATCCAGGAAGCTGTCTCTGATCGGAGCATTTGTCGACTTGAATCTAAAGCCATTGACACAGTAACTTGGCCATATTTTAACAAAAGTAATTGGTTTTTTGGCAAGAGTTCTAATTAATTCAATCTCTGGTAAAATTAGACGATTGACCTGAATACCAAAGAAGAGAGAGTAAGTTATTTATTGCGCAGTTGCATTAGAAGAGGCCAGTAATTACCGAGTTGCTTACATATTCGCTCAACCAAGAAGGAAAATGACGTCTCATTTCGTGTTCTAATACTTCGTCTGTTAGGTAGGGTCTAACCGATCTCAACTCATCATTATATGTGCTGAAAAACAACGAAGCAACCACCGATTAGTACAATAATATTAGCTTATACTATTACATTGAGATGACGTAAACTCATCATTAATTACTTACCCCCTCTAGCTTTTCCACTTCATCCTCGTCGCAATTGAGTAATATATACAACTGAGTAGCCCTTAGCTTTTCGTTATTCAAATATCTCTTCTTCATTTTCCCCGAAGGCTTTTCGGACGCATTGAATACTTTCAGTATTCCATCATTAGATTTTTGATATCCGTCGTCATTTCTCGGAGCCCTCATTCTATTTATAGCAACATGAGGTTTGAAATACGTCGAGCAGAAGTTTGTAATCTCCTCGAGAATCTAGGCTTCACAAATAGAACCCTCAACCCGAGCCTTGTTTTTTACCTTCCTCTTTAGGTGGTTCAAATGCCGCTCAAACGGGTACATCTACCGATAATCGATGGGTCCACCAACACGTGCCTCGTAGAAAAAATGAATTGGCAAATGCTCCATGGAGTCGAAGAATCCAGGAGGAAATACCTTCTCGAGCTTGCACAGTGTTACCGCAATATCGTTCTCCTACTTTTCTCGATGATCGACGAGCAACTTAGTAGAACAAAGATCTCTGAAGAATATGCTAAGTTCAATCAATGGATCCCAAACAACCTGGGGTAAGAATTTCTGAAATACAATCAAAATTAACCTCTCCATGAATACGTGACAATCATGGCTTTTTCTTCTTGAGGTCGACGCATCTTCTCAAGTTCGAAACATACCCGTCTGGAAATTTCAGACCTTGAATCCACCTACAAAGTCTCACTTTATCCTCCTTCTCCAGTGAGAAAATTTTTTTAGGCTGCTTCAACTTCTCATTCTCCTCCTCAATCAAATGCAATACAGGATGTCTACATATTTCTTCCAAGTCCAATCTAGCCTTTGGATTGTCTTTCGTCTTCCCCTTTACGTCCATTACAGTATTAATTATGTTGTCAAATACATTCTTCTCGATATGCATGACATCAATGTTATGTCTAATCAGATTGGTGGTCCAATATGGCAGATCCTAAAATATACTCCTCTTCGTCCAGTTATGAGTGCGACCAAATTCGTCACACTTGTAGCCCGTAGTAGGCTCTTCAATAGCTCTTGGTAAATCTTTTACCTCTTCCCTTATTGTGTATCCGGGCCACCTTGGCGGGGGATTAGCCTTCTCCACAACGCCAGCACGAAAAGCATTCATGTTCCTCCGGTACGGATGATCCTTCGGCAGGAATTGTCGATGACAATCGAAGAAGCACGGTTTGCCTCCGTGTTTCAAACGAAAAGCCTTAGTGCGGTCCATGCAATACGGACATGAAAGACGACTATGCATGCTCCATCCAAATAACATACCATAGGCCGGAAAGTCGTTGATGGTCCACATAAGTGCTGCCCGCATCTGAAAATTTGCTTTCTAGATACATCGTACGTGTTGGAACCTACTTCCCATAGCTGATTCAACTCATCAATCAACGTCTGTAAATACACATCGATGTTCCTTTTCGGATTGTTCGGACCTGGAATAATAACGGTAAGGAACATATACGGAGTCTTCATGCACATCCAAGGCGGTAGATTGTACGAAGTGACGACCACAGGCCAACATGAATACTGGGATCCTGAAAGTCCGAATTGGGTAAAACCGTCGGAGCAGAGACCCAATCTGACATTAAGCGGATCAGAAGCAAAATCTGGATACTCTCGATCAAAGTGCTTCCATGCTTCTCCATCAGATGAGTGATCCAATACTCCTTCGGTCTGTTTCCGCTTATGCCAACTCATGTTTTCTACAGTTTCCTTTACCATAAACAACTGCTACAATCGCGGCGTCAAAGACAAGTACTGCATCAAATCGGTAGGCTTTCTTTCACCGACAGACTTTTGTCTACCACTGCCCTTGTAGCGATCAACACCACATAATCTGCAGACGTCTTCATCCTTGTCGTCTTTGTAGAACAATATACATCCGTTGCGATATGCATCAATTTTCTCGTATCCTATCCAGAGCGATCTCACCATCCTCTTAGACCGGTAGAAGTCTTTATGCAACTTAGCACCCTCAGGCAATATTTCTTTAATCAACTCCATAACTCGGTTGTAGCAATCTTGCGACATAAATAAATCAGACTTGATGCTCAACAATCTTGAAACCACCTCCAACGGTGAATGATCCTCACAACCAGGATAAATGAAGTCCTTGTATTCTCCAGCAACTCCATAAACTTTGCAGCATCGGTGTTCGGTGCCTCCTCAGGTGCATCATGATTGTCTAGATCGAAACTAGGCCCCGCCGCGTCAAAAACCATGTTCACCAACCCATCGTCGTAAGCAACGTGGTTGTGGACATCCACATAAGGATCATACTCCAATGCTAAAGACACAAGTTCTCCGTGCGCGCTCCACTGATAGTAATTCGGCGTGAAACCCTTCGAGTATAAATGATACGTGACTTCCACTTCTGGATGATATTTCAAGTTGCGACATCTCACACACGGATACTTAATTTTGGTACCGTCCATGTACTGAGGGAACGCCTTGGCAAACTGCAGGAACTGCTGTACACCCTCTATGAATTCATCTCGCACACCGCACATGTCATCAGGATGACGGTTGTACATCCAAGAATGATTCTACAGATAGTAATTCAGATCCATATCCATTTGAGGATAATTCTGTAAGATAGATACATGCACTCGTTGAAACACTTATAAAAGTAATAGGCGTATTAATCATGTCATATCCTAAACATTGAAATAGAATCCCAAGTAATCATGATACAACAAGTGGTAATAGTATATCACATGACATAACCATATAACCATAGTATATCAGAATTGACCACACAGAAGACTTAGCCTAATTAATCTCCATAAAACAAGTGGTAATAAGTCCATAATTAATCTCCATAAAACAAGTACAGCTGGTAATAAGTCCATAATTAAGTCCATAAACTCATCTCCATAAAACAAGTACTGCTGGTAATAAGTACTAATAGTCCAATACAAAATATATCCATAAAACTACACTAATGACGACCACGCAGCTCACGCATACGCTCAATGATACCATCATGCAACATCTTCAAAAAATGGGATCGACGGCGGAAAAGCGCCATTCCACTACAGGTGCTGGATGAATGGAACTTCCGGTCTCACTAGCTACCGGTGCCACTTCCTCCTTAACAGTAGGAGGAGCCACCTCAGCAATCTGTATTTTCCTCAAACGATGTGTCGCTGCTCGGGTCATGGGTGCTATCTGGTAAGATCGATATTCACAGAGAATATAATTGTAACATAAGCAAGCTAACTAAAGGAACCATCATCTCGTTTTATGTATTAAAACCCAAGTTCCATTGTGAAATCTCAGTTTTCTTTAATGAGTAAACCTATGTGTGTTTAGTTCAGTTTTTCTTGAGATTGTATACATATATATATGTAGATTGATAGATATAGCTATAGTTATAGTTATATAAGAGTTTTTCCTGAGATTGTATACATATGTATACATATGTATATAGGTATATAAAGGAACCATCAATGAGTATACATATGTATATATTGTATACATATGTATAAGAGTTTCATGTATACATGTATACATATGTATACGATTTTTCTTCAATGAGTATACATATGTATACGTGTCTGTGTGTCGTGTGTCAGTGTGTTAGTGTTGTGTCAGTAAGTGTGTCGGTGTCGTGTCAGTGAGTTTGTTAGTATGTTTGTGTCGTGTAAGTAGGAGATAGGTTTAGAGTTAGGTATACCTGGACGGGGTCAGGTCGGGGTCGCCGGAGCAGAGCAGGGGACGAGGGGGGTCAACGGTAGAGGAGCGACGACGAGGTCACCAGGAGGCGAGGGGGGTCGCCGGGGCAGGGGACGAGGGGGAAGGGACCAGAGAAAGGGGTCGCCGGGGGGAGGCCTCGCCGGAGGGGAGGAGCTCGTCAGAGAGAGCGGTCGCCGGAGACGAGAGGGGGAGGGGAGAGAGATTTGGGGCTTGAGGCGGGAGATCAAAAATTTGGGTGAATTAAAATGAAATCGATCGGGTTCCCAGAACCCTATATGAAAGTTTTTAGCGACGTCTGAGAGAGACGTCGCTAGACGTCGCTGTTTAGTAATAGGATAGCGACGGACTTGATTAAATGTCACAATCTGAATAAAATAAATCAGCGACGTTTTGTGACTAAATAGCGACTTATTCTTTCCAAATTATAATTTTAGTCACTATTAGTCGCTAAACGTCGCTGATAGTGACGTTCAGCAACGTCATTTTCATACGTCGCTAAATACACAAAAATATAGCGACGTTTTTAGCTGGAGTCACTAATTTCGTCGCTAATTTGACATATTTTGGTAGTGAGGAACCGTGAGACTCCAAAACGAGGGACCGCCTCATACTTTGAAAACGTGCATAGGAACCGTGAGACTCCCAAACGAAGGACCGCCTCAGCGACAAACGGTCGCGTGAACTTACTTCTTTGAAATCGAGGTAAGGACTACTGCATAGCCTTCCAACTTAACTTGTACCAAACGTGCCTAATACTTGCCATAGCCCGTGGCATTTCTATCATCAAAATAACCATATTTCGTGCCTTAAACTCATTATATTCCGTACGATACTATCGTCCAAGTCATACTCTATGTGACGACCCTTAAGACTGTAGGAACAAATGACTATATGCAGCCGTAGAACCGTGGGACCGATCAAGGCTATGCCAAGCCTTGGACGATGGGACCGTGTATGCTTTATCAAGCATTTATACGTGTAACGTCTATGACTTAGGCTAAGTTCATAGTTTGTGGCGAAGACCAACCTTTCTTTTTCCCAAGCCACGGGACGAAGGACCGAGTGTCATTTTTAAAGCACGCTGTGTACCAATTCTAAGTCGACCGTGGGACATTTCTATATTCTAACTCAATTTGACCCATCGGTATTATTCTCTTAGCTATGTGGATTCGTCTCTTTTATTATCAAACCTATTGTGCAAGTTAAAAATATGCGATTTATTATGTGAAGGCTAAGATGAGGCGAGTTCACCGAAACTACCCCACCTGAGCGAGGAGTTGCCTCGACCGAGCGATGTCTTCGAGTCGTCGTTGCAAGGCTAAGTCCGAACACCGTCGGTGTTTTGATTCCTCCGATTGACTGAAAGGGATGGGGCACTACATCATACACCACTCAGAAAAAAATTCCGTCCTCGAAACTAACTGAGTACACTTATCGACTTATCACTTATTTCAACATTCAAGGACTCTCGCACACACTACTCCTATGCGTTTCTTCAACTCGAGCCACGCTCGTGCTATGGTTATCTTTCACCTCGAACAACTATATCTCAACTTAGGTAACTTACCCTCGCCGCACACACGGACAACTCAGTTCTAGGTAAACCATCCGATCAACCAATATTCAAGTTTGACTTAATCTAATGATCGCACTACTACCAATCTTTTCCTTGAAACATGACTTCAAAATCCTTGACTCTTTTCCATTCCTCTAGTCTCACTTGATTCAACGTATCACTTAGTTGGATTGTGCACATATTCCAGGCGTCCCCAAAATATATGCATTTCAGCCAAGCCTCATGATAGAGAATCCGCCATCACCACTCGAATCGGATTATGCACATATTCGGGCGTCCCTAATATACATGCATGTCAACCGAGCCTCATGAGTGGTGCCTCCTCAATTCCTATGTCTTCGTGCCGGGATGTCTGCCTAACCACTAAGCTATGTCTTTAAGCTAAGGTCATCCGTTAGTATTGGAATCATAGTTCCGATACAACAATATCAATACTGACCCCATCCTAAGGTCAAACCAAATTGATAGTACGGGGTTTTCTACCCAAGCTCGTATCACTCCAATTTTTAAATAGTGAGCATCGATTCCCTATACACAACCCAAACTTCGTCGTACGGGTCTGAGTCGTTCAGTAAAGCCATCCTACGATAACTCACGTTTCAACCAATTCCTCGACATATCAATATCACTTGTTCATCATGCCATTTCGTATAGTTTATCTCTTCGAACACGTTTGACATAATCCGCCTATCAATTCTTCTGAAGTCAAGCACGCTATGATACGACTCGTCGCTAAACCATAATTCACATTTCATATTTCCAAAGTCGTTCATCATAATTCACGTATTCGATCATAAGGTCGTCTACCTTAATAATATGTTGCGCCCCAATCTCACGCGAGTCAGATTATCCACGGTAGGCATGCATCACCATGCACGCTCCCGTAGGATAATCATTCTCATCGGGACGTAACTCTTGTTTTGTGTCTAGACTAATTCATTCTTGATACGTAGATTGGATCTATTCAATCCTCAAGTTTACTCAATCATCAATCGCAAGTCCAAATATCCTCGAATTTTCCTTCGCATCAAACCAACAAGTCGAGACAATCAAAGTTGCCGTGTCCAGATTTTTCAAGTTCGATCATTCCTGCGACATGAATCACCATGTCAGCGCTCACGCGGAACGATCGCCCCAAATCCGATACGACGTATATGCGAGGCTAGAGTTGCGCTCGTACAAGATAAGAATATCGATGCTGTGGTCATCCGCGTAATCATCAAGATACGATCATTTTCGTCCAACATTCATCTTAATCAAAATCCTAAGTATAGTATCCTTCAGAATGATAACACTTGCACGATCGTCATTCCTCGAATTAGAGTGCCCCCGAGTTATCGTATATCGATCTTTAATACGCCTCAATACCATCGATGATATGCGTAACCTGATGATCTTCCTTTGTAACGAATTTCGAGTCGTGCGAATGATGATATCGTCCGACTGGATAACCTCCTCGACATTCAAATTTAAGTTCGATTATTATCCCTCGAATCATTCACAACATCAATTTTCTCAAATCCATATTCACGTATTGTTTATCCATCTATCTTAAATCATCGAGCAACATTTTTCTTCAAATCATATTATTCCTTGCTAACTCAAATTATCGAGTAACATGCATTCCAATCCTTAGTGTCATTTTCAAATATCTGAATCAAACTTTTCACGCATGCTATCTTTCTGTCGTGCTAACTTTTCGTATACGATCCGTATCAATTTCCTCGATCAAGTCATCCATTCGCTATACCTTAACTTTTTTTCGATTTAGTTTCACCTACTCAATCATTTTCGTGTTTTATACTCGCGCAATCCTCAATCCCGTACACGTTCCGTACACGTCAATTTCTAGGTTGTTCGAATCAACTCGTCAAATCTTAAGACTATAACTTATTCAACGATACTCAATCTACGGCTTTGCAATACGCGACGCTCGCTAATAGACTCATCGACACCCTGTATCCTCAATCGATCGACCAACATCCCTGAGGCTATCGCATACACCACTCAGGGATAAAGTCATTCAACAAATCCTCTACTTATCATTTGATTCACAATCTATTTCCTCGAATATCCATTCAAACGATTTCCTAATTTTTAAGCACGCTCATTTATATCGCATCAACGATATTGTCGCTCGATAGCACCCCTATCGATAGTCATCTCACTTACTCAATCGATTCCAACTCATTGTCATCCGAGACGGATCAAACTCGCACTCGACTCTTCTAAGGTCGACGCAACTTTGGTGTATATGCCCAGCCCGACTTAGCCAACTGTGCTTCACGTGAACCATCTTTTTGTTTTTGTCAAAAACTGTTCTCCTATGTTTTCCAAATTATATAGACTTATTGTCCCGTATGACATTCGAGAGAGTTTGCGCCAACGATATCAAATGCAGAAGCAACACTTCAGAGTTTACGGAAATAATGGAGTTAAAGAATTCAATCGATAGTCCAAGGACGTAAAGCCGTGCTCTGATACCATTATGTCACGCCCCGCTCCCGTAGGAGCGGTCGTCCTCGCTAAGGCGTGATGCCGCACGAGCCTAGATTGCGCTCGTGCAAGACGGGTTCCATAACGGCCGATTACAGCGGCTACGACGGGGTCGTCGCACAGAAGTCCCATGCAGAGACATTGAATATGCCAGCAGAAATTTAGAACAAAACACAAGTTATTCAAAAGATGCATTTTATTGGTATTAAAATAAGGATTACAATGTGACGTAAGGCCAAGATTATAAGTCACTCAAGCTCACTCTTCTTACATTACAAGTTACTCAGCTCTCTCTCATCTCTCAATACATGTCTTGAGCCATCGGATGCTTTAGATAGGCGATGTCCATATATTATGTCCCGTATAAGTCCAGTCTCCTTGCGGAACGTACGCCTCGAATTGCCAAGGAACTCCGTGCCTCGATGCATCCAAGCAAGCTCCGCGCCATGAGCTTCTACCTGTGCCTGCATATAAAAACTATGTGGGTGTCAGTACTCAACTGTACTGGTGGAATGAGCTCCTCGCCCACCCATACAAAACTAACACGTTTATTTACTTTGTGCAACATAGTCCTTTTTGTATTGTCTTTCTATTCTTGTCTTAGGATCAGTTTCAGGACAGACGTCTTGGCCTATTTTGTGTCTCTAGACCATCCCGTGCTTGCAACAACAACGTTAACTCAAACTTTGCCTCTAGACCCTTCTCGTGCCAACAACATTAACCTATCAAGTCGTGTTTGTCTTACGACCCAAAATCAGAGACGCAACTACACGATAGACTCCATTTCTATGTGACCGTACTACAAACCCATATTGAGGCCGTGTCTCGCAGCTTAACCTGACTTAACCAAACTCGTCTTACGGCCCTTCCAGACTTAACTCGAAACGTCTAACCCAACTTATTGAACCGGTGTTGAGAACTCACGCACGATGCCATATCTCGTACCGAAACACGTGTCTTTAGGTATAGCCAAATCTTAGGCTTCATAATACCTTATGTGTGCAAACCGTGCACACATTCTCGTGCCGTGCTTACATTTCCTTTGAATCGACCGACACCGTACATGCGGATTGCCACTCAGCACGACAACTTATCTATATGAAAGGCCACTGGCACGACAAGCCATCGTGGACATAGTACGGGTAGTCAGCGGGTCCTTCCATGCAAGGTAGATAGCCCCATGGAAAGCCCCTGAATATCCATGCGGTACAATTCAGCGCTGCTATAACGTCTTCCCCCTAGGTCGACTGGGCCCGGTGCCCCGGCGTAATACCAGTCGAGGAAGAAATCCTTGTCGACAAGTTGTCCAATGACTACGCATCTATGAGACATCTAAACTCACGTAAATGTATGGCCTAATTTTAGGGTATAACTGGAACTATACTTAGCATCTCGTGCTCTAAACCACACTTTGCATAACATACATCGGAACCGTAAGACTCTCAACCAAGGGACCGCCTCATACTTTGAAAACGTACATAGGAACCGTGAGACTCCCAACCGAGGGACCGCCTCATACTTTGAAGACGTGCATAGGAACCGTGAGACTCCCAAACGAGGGACCGCCTCATACTTTAAAAATATGCATAGGAACCGTGAGACTCCCAAACGAGGGACCGTCGCAGCGAAAAATGGTCGCGTGAACTTACTTCTTTGAAACCGAAGGAACGACTACTGCAAAGCCTTCCAACTTAACTTGCACCAAACGTGCCTAATACTTGCCATAGCCCGTGGCATTTCTATCATCGAAACAACCATGCTTCGTGCCTTAAACTCATTGTATTCCGTGCGACACTATCGTCCAAGTCATGCTCCATGTGATGAGCCTTAAGACCGTAGAAACAAATGGCTATATACAGCCATAGAACAGTGGGACCAATCAAGGCTATGCCAAGCCTTGGATGATGGGACCGTGTATGCCTTATCAAGCATTTATACGTGCGATGCATATGACTTAGGCTAAGTTCGTAGTCTGTGACGAAGACCAACTTTTCCTTCTCCCAAACTGTCACGATTCGCTACCCCAAATTGTTGGGCCAGGCCGAGTCATGTCGAGCCTACGCTTGGGATAAAACGTAGTAAGCTGTTCTAAAGATAACAAGATAAGACTAAAGTGTGCTAACAGTTCTATATGTAATAAAGAGTCAGAAATGTTCCAAACACAAAATTCGTCTCGTATAAAGATGTGTTCCAAGTACAAGTCCATAATGTAAAGCTAGATACAGGTCCAGTCACAAAATACATAGTCTAACAATATGACTACTCTTGGAAAATCCCGAGCAACTACGCAAACTAGATGAGTTTTCCCGTAGGTACATCCTCATAAGATAAAGCCTGGTCCTCGGCAGCAACTCCATAATAGAAATCACAAAACAACTCCTCCTCAGAAAATATACCTACAACGTTATCTTGTTAGGACGGGAGCAAGTACTGATTCTAGCAAACTAAAAATACGAAACATGAAATGAACAGAAGTGTAATAAACTGGAATCATGTTAAGTCATAATCTATCATGGCATCATATGTTTGTTTTAATGTGTAAAACTGTAGCATGTACGTGATCGATCAATAGGTAAATAGGATATACAGTGGTACATATCAAGTTTTTCTGAAATGTACATACGTATACTAAACGGCATCAGTGTATATCCATACTCCAATACGGGATCAGACCTACGGCAAAGTTACATATAAAATGTACCCGTGCTCTGTAAATACATACGAAGAAGGGGGCATGATCACATACTCTACTAACAGTTTTCCTATAATCCCGTTGTTTAAGCATGTGAGAGATATAAGAACTGTCCTAAGCATGTTAGGGACTGAAAATAATACAACATGTGAAGATTTAACTTGCTACCCCAAGAATCAGCATTTAACATGGTTTGAATCACAGTTTATTTGTTATAGTAGTATGTAAAGTTTGTAGAGGTACTTGCCTTTAGCAAAGCAAAGTAGTGATAGAAATGCTATAGATGTCTGGTGACTCGTCACTGTAGAAATAACACATAAACTTAGTTTTCATACTAAGTTAAACACTAAGACACTAGTTGTGCGACACGACTTTCTGACTGGATACCTAGCCAAATGATGAATTTAGCATAGGAGACCAATGTGGGGTGATACAATACCCAAACTAACTTTCTAGGGCCTTTACACTAGTGTAGGGTGAGGTCCAATACTACACTAACTCAAATCAACACAAAATATTGTTAGTCGTAACTATTCAATAAATAAATCAAACTGTACACTTTGTTCCAATAATTTTTGAGATAGACAAAAAGCTCAATTTTACATAAAATAAAGTACCAAAATGATCCTTGTTAATTATAGAAATTTATAATTTTTCTGGAATTTATAAACCTTCATAGATATTTATTTAAAATCAGCAAACATATGTATCCTGAAAATGAGTTCTGTTTTTCTATTTTTATAAAATGCCAAAAGTACTTATTAAATGCTGGAAAATTATCTTAATTAGCTAAATTAACATAGTATTTAAATACAATTTTTTCTAGATTTTTACAACACTTAAAATATATATATATAAATTCAAAAATAGAAAGTAACAATTTTTGGAAAATAATTAATTAATTATTTAATATTTTGTCCACGTATTCGAAATTGAACCGAAGTCCAGATACGGGACCCAAGGCCATGAATCAAGTCCAATATGACTTGCATAGACTCTGAATGTATTAGACACATTTGGACCGAAAAATCCTTGCTAGGTTTGGACACCAAATGGCCATGATTAATAAAACACAATAATTCAAATACATATATTAAAATATTTTAATAATATATTTTAAAGTGGTAAAATATACAAGTCATAAAATTACCTAATAAAATAACTTGTGAATTTATACATAGTAATATTTTGTACAAATTTGAATTCAAAATACATATACATATACAGCAATTACATATATATACATAAATACATAGTTATTTATGTATACATATATAATGAATATATATATATAATAAATATACATATATATATATATATATATATAATACTAAATATAAAATATAAATATAAATATAAATAAATAAATAAATAAATAAATAAATAAATAAATAAATAAATAAATAAATAAATAAATAAATATATATATATATATATATATATATATATATATATATATATATATATATATATATATATATATATATATATATATATATATATATATACTCGGGCTGGGGAACAGGGGGTTTAACATGCTCGGGCTGGCCAGGGGGTCAGCTCGGGTTATGTGATAGGGATAGGATTTTAGTTTGTTTTATTATGGTTTAGGTTAATGGGTTTTAAACCCAATATTAGTAAAACCCAAACCCATCAGTAGTGGGTTTGAAACCCGATAGCCCAAAACTAAATCCAATAACATATACTTCGTGTCCTGACAGTTAAGGACACGAAGAATGATTGAATCATGTGTCCGGGACGTGCACGACACGCACGACTCGAACTAGCCGTGTCCAAACTTACCACGAGACTAGTCGATACTCGGCGAATCACATAGGTGAAGACGAGATGAAATGGAGAAGAAGAAGAAGGTGACACGTACGTGTCCGACTTCGAGTCGAAGAGCGGGGCTGCTGGACGGCGGAGGAGACGTCGGGGTGGTCGGAAATAAAATGGAGGAGAGTTTGTCTCGTTGAGGCGAACCGAATGGTGGTGGTTGCTCGTCGAAAAGTGGATGGTGGTGGTGGCTAGGTCAAAGGGTTCCGGTGGAGTGGTAGGAGAAGAAGAAGCGAGGGCGGCGGCTAGGGCGATCGGAATGATGTGGGGAGCTAGGGTTTCGATCGAGGGTCCTTATATAGGTCGAAAATGGGTGTTAGATTAGGGTTTTTGGCCAGGAAATTAGGGATTAGGGTTAGGGTTACGGCGAGGTCGGCCGCCGACCGGCCAATGGGGAGCCCGAGACGTGGGGGTTGACGGTTGTTTTCCAGATTGGTCCCCCAAGTTTGGGGTTTGCAAACTAACCCTACCGCCTTAGTTGAGTGCAAAATTGAATTTGCACAAAGCCCCCTCCGCACAGCACTGTGCAAAAACAAATTTGCACAGAAGATTGCATATTTGCAAACTGCATTATAACAATTAAAATAATTGTAAATTGATATTAAAACAATTTTAAATAATTACAAAATAATATTTTTAGTTTTAAAAATTATTTAAAAATTATTTAAAATTCTAGAAAATTCCTAATAATTATAATAATTCATTTTAAAGTTATAAATGCTATTAAAAATTATAAAATTAATATTTTAAAATATAGGGGCTTACAAATCTTCCCTCCTTGAAAAATTTTGTCTTCAAAATTCACAAGGATAGAAGACTCTACAAACATTTAACATAGCAAGCAATGCAAACAAATGACTAAGGCTACTATTAAGACTAACCTCTAGGGTATCAAGCGGGAACGGGTGGTTCCCTCACGGCTGTTGGGTCGAACAAGTAAGGATATCTCTCCCTTATGTCCGACTCCCTCTCCCAAGTAAATTCTCCCGGAGAGTGACAGCTCCAAGCTACTCGTACCAAGGGTATAACTTTGTTCCCCAGCCTCTTCTCCCTCCTGTCCAATATCTCCACTGGCTGTTCAGTGACTGCAAGGTTCGGTCTAACCTCCAACTCTGAATGATCTAGCACATGGCTGGGGTCTGGAACGTATCTCCTCAGCTGAGACACATGAAAGACATCGTGAACTTTCGCTAGGTTGGGTGGAAGTGCAACCCTGTAAGCTACCTCTCCGATCCTGCCAAGTATCTCGAACGACCCGATATATCTGGGGCTCAACTTGCCGTCTCGTCCGAACCGAATCGTCCCTCTAATAGGTGATATCTTCACCAGCACCATATCTCCGTCGGTGAACTCCATCAGTCTGCGACTAGCATCAGCCAGTGTTTCTGCCTCATCCTGACCTTCTCTGCTGCATCCGTGATCATCTCTGGCCCAAGCATAACTCTATCCCCAATATCATCCCAAAAGAGCGGTGTACGGCATCGTCGTCCATATAGTGCCTCAAAAGGAGATATACCGATGCTGGCTTGGTAGATGTTGCTGTATGAAAACTCTACCAAGTGTAGATGGCTCTCCCATGATCCGCCAAAGTCTAATACACAGGTCATCAGCATGTCCTCTAGCGTATATATCGTCCTCTCGGACTGTCCATCTATCTATGGGTGGTACGCTGTACTGAACTTGAGCCGACTGCCCAACTCTTCCTGCAAGCTCCTCCATTAGTGGGACGTGAATCTGCTGTCTCGGTCCGACACGATGCTAACTGGTACTCCATGTAAATGAACTATCTGCTGCATGTATAGCTCCGCCAACTACTCGGTGGAGAGACCCACCTTGAAGGGTATAAAGTGTGCACACTTCGTCAGCCTGTCAACGATGACCCAAATGGCATCTTTCCCTCCTTGGGAATGAGGAAGCCCTGAAATGAAGTCTATCGTAATGTGTTCCCACTTCCACTCGGGAATGGGTAACGGCTGCAATAGACTAGCTGGCCTCTGACGCTCTGCCTTGACCTGCTAGCAAACTAGGCATCTCGAAATGAAATGTGATACATCTCTCTTCATTCCGTGCCACCAAAGATGTTCCCGCAAGTCACGGTACATCTTGTTGGCCCCAGGATGAATAGAATATCGCGATCGATGTGCCTCCTACAAGACTGCCTCTATCAACTCTCCTTTCGGCATGCATAACCGGCTGCCATGCCTCAAGGATCCATCCTCTGCTACGGTGAAGTCATCCAACAATCCAGCTAAAGCCTGGGCTCGAAGTCTGTGAAGGCTCTCATTTGTTGACTGTGCCTCCTTGATCTACTCCATCAAACCTGACTGAATGTCTAGCGCCATCATCTGTATCACTGACCCTGGCCGAACCATCTCTATACCAAGCTTCTCCAGGTCTTCCCGTAAATGCAGATCTATCATCAGATACCATGCCATCGGATGCATGCTCATCGTATCCGCCACCACATTTACCTTCCCGAGGTGATACTGTAAATCGATGTCGAAGTCCTTCATCAACTCCAACCATCGTCTTTGCCTCATGTTCAGCTCTTTCTGCGTGAACACATACTTCAAGCTCTTGTGGTCAGTAAAGATTTCTACTCGCTCTCCATATAAGTAGTGTTTCCACAACTTGAGTACAAAGGTCACCGCAGCTAAATCTAGGTCGTAGGTAGGATAGTTCCGCTCATGAGTCCGTAATTGCCTAGATGCATAAGCAATCACTTTCCCATGCTGCTGTAGGATACATCCTAGCCCCTTTCCCGAAGCATCGCTGTATATGGTAAAACCTCCATACCATGTAGGTAATGTCAGAACTGGAGCGGTCGTCAGCCTCCTCTTCAGCTCCTCAAATGCTTCATGGCAGTCCTCTGACCAGATATACTCTGCGTCCTTCCACGTCAGTTTTATCATGGGTTCAGCTATCCTAGCAAAGTCCTGGACGAACTTCCTATAATAGCCTGCTAAACCCAAAAAGCTTCTGATCTCTGAAACTGACGTCGAAGCCATCCATGTCTCAACGTCAGCAATCTTCCTGGGGTCCACTGAGATTCCCTCTCCAGTAACTACATGACCGAGAAACTCCACTCGGTCCAAAAAGAACTCGTACTTCGACAATTTGGCATACAACCCCTCCTGCCTCAGAATCTCCAAAACTATCCGCTAGTGCTCTGCGTGCTCCTCCGGCGTCTTCAAGTATATCATGATGTCGTCGATAAATACTACAACAAACTTATCCAGATACTGGTGAAATGTCTTATTCATCAAGTTCATAAAGAGAGCTGGCGTATTTGTGAGACCAAATGGCATCACCAAAAACTTGTACTGCTCATACTTCGTGTTGAACGCCGTCTTTTGGATGTCTGCAGCCCTGACTTTCACCTGGTGGTAACCGGATCTCAAATCTATCCTGGAAAATACCTTCGCCCCACTCAACTGGTCGAACAAATCATCTATCCTGGACAGAGGATATTTGTTCTTAATGGTGATGGTATTCAACGCCTGGTAGTCAATACACAACCGGACTGTACCATCCTTCTTCGACACAAAAAGTACTGGCGCTCCCCATGGAGAAGCACTAGATCAAATGAAACCCATTTTCAACAGGTCATCAATCTGCTCCTTCATCTCTACGGCCTCCTTGGGGTTCACTCTATAGCAAGTCCGGGATACTGATGATGAACCCGGTACTAAATCTATAGTGAACACCACATCTCTGTCAGGCGAAAGTCCTGGAAGATCCTCTGGGAATACATCCATAAACTCCCTAATGATAGGGTATGGCGGTGCTATCTTCCTAACTATCGCATAATAATTCGGCTCTAGGCTGATCTTCGACCCTGTCCTCCTGACACTGAATGGTGTCATGCCTGGGAGACTGAATATAATACTACCCTCATGACAGTCTATAGCTGCGTGAGCATAGCTAAGCCAGTCCATCCCCAATATGATATCATACCCGGGGAGTGGCATCACAAAGAATCGTCCCCTAAACTCTCTCCCAGCTATAGTAATAGAGCAACGATAGATAGCTCTAATGGGTACTGGTCTGCCTCCCGTCATTACTCTACTCATCTCCTCGGTAGGTGTAGCTACTAAGTGGTGTTTATATATAAACTCTAATGACAGGAAGCTATGTGATGCACCGGAATCAAACAAGCATAGAGCTAGAAAAGTATGCAAATAAACATGACCTATGATGACGTCAGCCAAATAATCTAGCTCCGAAACCTGCTCCGGCTCCGCCTCAAGAGCCAGACTATAAGCCTTCCCCTGGGGTCCCCTCTGCTGCTGTAGATGTTGCCCAAACCTCTGCTGCTAAGTCCGAAGCGACGGTCCTCTAGATGGTGGTCCGGCACCTGGTACCCTGGCGGCTGGGTAGTCCCGAAGCTGATGGGCAATAGATCCATAAGCTAAACACTGCCCCAACCTCTTTCTACAGACGAAAGAGTCATGGACTGGCCTCCTACAGAATGAACACACAGCTCCCTTCTGCTGCCAGGGTCCTGGGGCTCTAACTGCCTGGGTCGGGTGATGTATTACGGGAGGACGGTAAGTCTGCTGGTGCGGCGTCGGTGCTCTTGGCTGGAAAGCCTGATGTAAGGAAGGTCCCTCGTGGTGTACAGGAGCCGACCTCTTACAAGACTGAAGACGCTCCTCTATGCTCCGGGCCAACTATAGGCTCTGGTAGTAGTCAGTCGTACCGTTTGCCACTATAAGAGTGCCAATGTCTGGAACTAGACAATGGCAAAACCTATTCGTCATCTCCTCTGGGTCTACAACTAGACTAGGAGCAAAATGGCTCAAACGACTAAACTCTGCTGCATATTCATCAACAGAATGGTTCCCCTGCTGGATGTTCTGGAATCATAGCCCCATGGCTACCTTAGCGGTGGTCGAGAAGAATTTTTCTTGAACTGGGTCTTGAACTGATCCCAAGTGGCCTTCCTTCTCGTGAATAGCGGCTCATTTCGGAACCAAACTCCTGTCAAGTCTGTCAGCAGAAATCCTGCTGCCTCGACCTGGAGGTCACCCGGCAACCTAGCTCCAAGGAGCTTTCTCTCTACCGAGTCTAGCCAGTCATCTGCTACTACGATGTCCTCAGTCCCTAAGAACTCCTTGGGGTTCAGACCCATGAAGTCCTTGATTATCTTTGCTCTCTGTCGTGGTTCTACAGGTGATGGGACCACGGTACGTTCCTCAGAACGCTCCATGCTCTGACAGAGTAGGATGGTCTGCTCCTGATGGGTCGTTAGAAACTCTTGGATCCGAGTGAGCAGTTGGTTCCCATCGAGACTGACGGAAGCCTGGGCAGGTATAGTAATAGGTGGTGGTGGGAGTATCGGCTCCTGCTGGGACTGTGATATGGAAGGTGGTGGAGGCATCAGGGTTTGTAGATTTGTGGAGTGGAAGAGTATGGTAGGTGGAGGTAGAGGTACATCGGTCAACTGGTCAATCGACTGGATTGAAAGTGTGCCATTTTCAGGTGTGGCATACTGGGATGAGCGGGTTAGGGATGAAAATGGGCCGGGTCGGACCGGGCCACAGCTAGGCCCCAGCCCCGGCCCTAATGTACTTCGAGCCTAAAATCCGGCCCCTGTCCCGGCCCTGGGCTTTTTAAATATCAACCCCAACCCTACCTTATACGCTTTCGGGCCGGCCCCGGCCCCGGCCCTGGGCCGGCCCTATTCCAAAAGATTTGACATTACCACCTGCATTTTTTATTACAAACCATGTCAAAACATTGCTAATATTTTTGGCAAATCGAGTTATTTTCTCCTAAATCATTGCTTGATTTATATAGAAAGTTATTAAACAAACAATTAGCACAGGATTCATTGCAAGTTATTAAACAAACAATAAGGTGTTGTAACATACCTGTTGCTACAATCATAATTAGTAGAATAAACTATTTGCCTAGCAAATAAAAGAAATTAAGCATAAAAGTTAATTAAAAAACTAATCTAATAGAAATAAATTAAATAACTTGAAATAAAAATAAGCCGAATATATTTTTGTCCAAAGAGATCTAGCAAACCAAAGAGATAAGCAATTACATGACCAAATTCAGAAAATCAAATACAAATTAGGTACCAAGCTTTAGAATGTAGCAAATCAAAACACAAACTAAGTACCAAAGTGCTACCAAGCAAATGACATCAAAATTAGTTGAGATATCCTCCAAGCAAAATAATCTGAACGTTAGCACCACCTGTTCAATATTATGAATATAATCAGTAAAATACCAAATATTACAATGTGTTAGAAAAATTAAATGAGGCTAGTTTAAATAATAACTAAATATATGTTACCTTTTAATGCATTCCTTCTTTGGATTCATTCGATTTTTCCAAAGAATTTTAATCCAACTCTTCAGCCAATGTTGACATTTTTGATATCACATCTTCATCTAATTGAACAAAAATGAATTCATAATTTGTTAACCATCGATGTTAATATGTAATTAAAATGCGAAAATAAATTCTCAAGATAAATTTAGTAACATACCAAGATTGAAGTTCTGATGAAGCCAATCTTGTGTACAAATCAATGCCTCAATCGTGTCAGGATTCAATCTGCTGCGATGTGGATCAATAACTCGTCCACCCGTACTAAAGGCTGATTCTGACGAAACTGTGGAGACGGGAATAGCTAAAAAGTCTCGAGCCATCCGTGCTAAAATGGGATATATGTTGGCATTATTTTTCCACCACCCCAAAAGATTAAAATCCCCATCTGACATCAAACCAAGTGATTGCTCTGCCAAGTAGATATCTATTTCACTTCTTTTTGGTTTCTTAACTGCTTGTTGTTTTGACAACCATTCCATATAATCCATATCATGCTTTCTTTTGCTACCCACAACTTCCTTTGAACACGAACCTTCCAAACTATCAACACATACCACATTACTCAAATTTACAAGCTGTGCATCCTTTTCATATATATCATATATATCATTAAAGAGCACAAGAATTTCATTAACAATTTCTTCCCCAACTATTTCTTCAAATTCTTTCATATAGCTAAAGCTGATATATCCAAGCTTTAATCGTGGATCCAACACAGTAGCAATACATAGAAACTTGTTGCAATGCCTCCAATATTTATCAAACTTCCTTTGCATTTCTGAAGCTAAGTTCCTTATAGTTACATCAAAGTTACAAGCTTCTTCCACAAGCAACCCTCTAATATTCCAAATTTCTTTGAAATATAAATTAGAAGTTGGATACTTAAAGCCAGAAAACACCTTAGTAGCATCAATAAAATGCTTCAAAAATTTACAAAATAGCTCCGCCTTTTTCCAATCATCATGTGTTAATAGAAGTGAAGAGTTTCCATGTTCTTGAATATACATCATAAAAGCATCTTTATAAATTATTGCATTGGCAAGCATATCATATGTAGAGTTCCATCTTGTAGAAACATCATAAACCAAACCTTTCTTTTTGGGAAGCCTTTTTTGAGAAGCAATCTCATTAAACATTTGCATTCTAGATGGTGTAGCACCCACATATCGGACAATATTTCAGACATTATCAATAGCATTTTGCATCACTTTCAAGCCATCTTGTACCAAAATATTTAGAATATGTGCACAACATCTAATATGCATGTGAACCCCATGAAGGAATAATTTTTCACCATAATTTTCTTTTAGTTTTGACACGGCACTATCATTAGAAGATGCATTATCAAGTGTGAGAGCAAGCACTTTATCATCCAATTCCCATTCTCGAATACAACTCCAAATGACATCACTTATAACATAACTTGTATGTGGATATGGAACCTTTTTAAAACTTAAAATTCTCTTTCTTAAAATAAAGTCATCATCAATAAAATGTGCTGTGAGAGTCATATATCCCAACTTTTGATTTGATGTCCACATATCAGATGTGAAACTCACCCTAGAATTTAACTTGCTTAGCACATCTTGAAGTTTTTTCTTCTCAACTTCATATAAAGTAACACAATCATTTCGAACAGTTACACGACTAACACATTGAAACAACGGTTGGAGGCTCTTTGAAAATTCAACAAAAGAAGGGTGCTCAACAATTCGAAATGGTAGTTCTGCACATATTACAAATTTTGCTAAGCTCTGACGACTTTCAACTTGATTGAACTTGAAAGGCTTTAGTTGACCACCTGCTTCTATAGAGGATTTGCTAAGCAATAGTTGCTTTATATCCTTATTACCTTTCGGTTTTTTTTTTGCAATACATATCAATATGTCGTCTTAAATGTGAAGTTCCATGTCCCGGCATATATGATAAGTGATGATTGCAATGCAAACATGTTGCTTGAATTTTAGAATTTCCATTTTTGTCTGTTATTGTTTCCTTCTTAAAATCATCCCATACAGCTGATCTTCTAGCCTTTCCATGATTTTCAACTTCTTTGTTGTTTCCATTATCATCAATTTTTCCAGTTTCAACATTGACTTCAATTTCACTATTTGGAACATTTGAATGTATCTGCATGTATAAAAATTTATGTTATAAAACAGTTTGTAAAATTTATGTGATTGAAAATTTATATGTGGTTTCACAATCAAATATTGCACACAAACATATACTTATGTATAACATCAATCTATGACTTCATGTATAAATATGTGTGTTTGTGTTTTTTGTGTGTCTTTAAGAACATGCAAACACTTTTCAAAGTAGAACAAAAACACATCACCTCGGATGATGGAGATGGTATAACTAAATTTTTGTCTGTTGCTGATGGAGATGATGCAACTAAATTTTCATTCACTTACGAGGATTGTGAAGGTTGATTGGGAGTAGAATTACTAGGTCCCTCCATGCTCATGGTGCTTCCAGTGCAAGTTCGAGGTTGCGGCGTGGAAGTCTTGATTCTACTGAAAAAGCAAAGGACATAAAAAATATCAGTTAAAAGTTGAAGGTCATACAATTTTTAATTTGTAAATTAGATTCATTTTGACTAATTTTGAGACTGTTAAACTGATTCCCTTTGCTATTTAATTAAAGTTTGTGCTTTTGTCTCTAGATTGATATCGCAAATGTTGGTTTCCACCAAATTTGGCATTTACATGTTGTCATCACCTGGTTATAGCAAGAATAGACATCGTTTTTTTTGGCTAATGGAGAAGTCATTGAAATATAGATTGTGTGCTCAGTGGACATTGATCTGTAAAATTACACTTAAAAGAAACTTCTTAACTTTACCATGGCTTATACTTATTTCCACTTACCCTCATATCTGCAAAGGTGTTAAATATTTTTTGTAAATTGTGGTTTTTTAAGGCCATAATTCAGCAAAATCTTATGTTATGGCGTGAAGTACACCTTTCTTGGATGTCGTTTAGTCTCGTTCATAATATGGCATGAATTTTGTATCAATTTTTGTTCTAAATAAATGTAGCAAAAAATAAGTTCTATCCTTAAAAAGCTTCTGCTTTATTGTTTGATAAAATATGACATGAGAAGCAATTTCAAGGATATATACACCAGCAATTTTTCCCATTGAGTATAACAGTATAATCTTTTTTAATGAAAATTCAAAAAAAAAAGAAATATCAAACTGTTTATGAAAGAGAACATACGCCATTAAGTGACAGTCTTGCAGAAATGAAGATGTTAGCTCGACTTGGAGTTACAAGCCTGTAGAAAGAAAGCACAACGAAATAAGTAAGAGAGTAAAAATGTAATCTGAGAATCTACACAAGTATGATGGGAACTTTATTAAACATTCAAGGCAAATGTTGCAAAAATTGGAGAATAAAAAGTATGCTGTATAACTAATATCATTCACCCCGTAACCTGCAGGTAATAGAATCCTTATTGGTAAAATAAACATCAATAAAATTGCCTACATTCTGAAATTAATAAGTCTCACTTTTTTTTTTTGACAACACAAAGAAAGCAAGCCCTTGACTTATCAATCCTCACATATGAATTTATGATTCTATGAAACAGAACACTGTCTGCAACCCAAAAGATGATTAATGAGCATCACCATGACACCATGGGCCATGGGAAAACATTGATGTACAGCTGATATCATCATGTTTAAACCTAATAACTAAACTCATAAGTCTAATTTTTATTTCAAATTAAGCATGCAGTACGAACCGCGAGGTGAGGTGAGACCGTGAGGCCCGTGAGGGCTGCTGGAGATGTTGGGGCTACCGCGACTCGACGAGAAGATCTCAGGAGGAAGATGAGTTGAAAGTTGTAAGGATGCAGGAGAGGGATTCATGGAAATGTTCTTAAATATTAAATTCTTAATAGATGTATTTAATTTAACTTGGGTTTAGAATTCTGAGAAGTGAGAAGATGAACAGTTTTGCGTCCCCTCGTGAGGCGTGCATCGGAGTCATTGAGAAGTTGAAAAGCCAAAGTTAATTAGGGCCATTCTGGAATCTATGGGACAGGGACCTGGGCTTGGGCTTGGGGAAGTGCAATTGCACTGTTAACATATAGGTTAGCAATAATCATTGGGCCGGGGCCGGGGCTGGGGCCGGGCCTATAGTCAGCCCCAACCCCTACCCGAATTTTTTGAGGGCCTAACTTGCAGCCCCAACCCCAGCCCATTATTTCGACGGGCTGGGGCTGGGGCCGGGCTTTTTTGGGGCCGGCTCGGGGGGCCCTCGGGCCGGCCCCAGCCCATTTTCATCCCTAGAGCGGGTGAGCACCATCTAATAAATAAAAGAACTTATACGGACACTTTTAAGTAAATAATCATAAATAACAAGGAAATCCAATTTGTAATAACGAGCATATGATGTGATGCGTTTACTATGTTGCAATCCTAGTAATCCTCTAGGTGTTCTAAGCGTCATTCCTAGTGTTGTCTAGTTACCTTAAGTTCCTAATTGCAGGCATGCTTGGTACAATGACGTAACCAAACAATTTAGTCAGGACCTGCATAGGCCACCACTAAAAACATGTTACGATCCGCTACCCCAAATTGTTGGGCCAGGCCGAGTCATGTCCAGCCTACGCTTGGGATAAAACATAGTAAGCTGTTCTAAAGATAACAAGATAAGACTAAAGTGTGCTAACAGTTCTATATGTAATAAAGAGTCAGAAATGTTCCAAACATAAAAGTCGTCTCGTATAAAGATGTGTTCCAAGTACAAGTCCATAATGTAAAGCTTGATACAGGTCCAGTCACAAAATACATAGTCTAACAATATGACTACTTTCAGAAAATTCTGAGCAACTACACAAACTAGACGAGTTTTCCCGCAGGTACATCCTCGTAAGATAAAGCTTGGTCCTCGGCAGCAACTCTATAATAGGAATCACAAAGCAACTCCTCCTCAGAAAGTATACCTACAACGTTATCCTGTCAGGACGGGAGCAAGTACTGATTCAAGCAAACTAAAAATATGAAACATGAAATGAACAAAAGTGTAATAAACTGGGATCATGTTATATCATAATCTATCTTGGCATCATATGTTTGTTTTAATGTTTAAAACTGTAGCATGTACGTGATCGGTCAATAGGTAAATAGGATGTAAAGTGGTACATATCAAGTTTTTCTGAAGTGTACATACGTACACTAAACGGCATCAGTGTATATCCATACTCCAATGCAGGATCAGACCTACGACAAAGTTACATATAAAATGTACCTGTGCTCGGTAAATACATACAGAGAAGGGGGCATGATCACGTACTCTACTAACAATTTCCCCATAATCCCGTTGCTTAAGCATGTGAGAGATATAAGAACTGTCCTAAGCATGGTAGGGACTGAAAATAATACAACATGTGAAGATTTAACTTGCTACCCCAAGGATCAGCATTTAACATGGTTGGAATCCCAGTTTATTTGTTATAGCAGTATGTAAAGTTTGTAGAGGTACTTGCCTTTAGCAAAGGAAAGTAGTGATAGAAATGCTATAGATGCCTGGTGACTCGTCACTGTAGAAATAATACATAAACTTAGTTTTCATACTAAGTTAAACACTAAAACACTAGTTGTGCGACACGACTTTCTGACTGGACACCTAGCCAAATAATGAATTTTGTATAGGAAACCAATGTGGGGTGACACAATATCCAAACTAATTTTCTAGGGCCTTTACACTAGTGTAGGGTGAGGTCCAATACTACAATAACTCAAATCAACACAAAACATTGTAAGTCGTAAGTATTCAATAAATAAATCAAACTGTACACTTTGTTCCAATAATTTTTGAGATAGACAAAAAGCTTAATTTTACATAAAATAAAGTACCATAATGATCCTTGTTAATTATAGAAATTTATACTAATTTTTTGGAATTAATAAACCTTCATAGATATTTATTAAAAATCAGCAAACATATGTATCCTGAAAATGAGTTCTGTTTTCCTATTTCTATAAAATGCCAAAAGTATTTATTAATGCTGAAAAAATTATATTAAATTATCTAAATTAAGATAGTATTTAAATACAATTTTTTCTAGATTTTTACACCAACTAAAATATATATAAAAATTCAAAAACAACAAGTAACAATTTCTGGAAAATAATTAATTAATTATTTAATATTTTGTCCACGTATTCAAAATTGAACCGAAGTCCAGATACGGGACCCAAGGCCATGAATCAAGTCCAATATAACTTGTACAGACTCAATGTGTTAGACACATTTGGGCCCAAAAACCCATGCTAGGTTTGGACACCAAATGGCCATGATTAATAAAACATAGTAATTCAAATGTATATATTAAAATATTTTAATAATATATTTTAAAGTGGTAAAATATACAAGTCATAAAATTACCTAATAAAATAACTTGTGAATTTATACATAATAATATTTTGTGCAAAGTTGAATTTGAAATTCATATACATATATAGCAATTACATATATATACATAAATACATAGTTATTTATGTATACATATATAATGAATATATATATATATATAAAATAAATATACATATATATATATATATATAAAATACGAAATATAAAATATACATACATATATATATTTTATATATATATATATATATATATATATATATATATATATATATAAAATATATATATATATATATATATACACGATGATAATATGATGGAGAGGTCTGCTCCTTGGGGAGACCTCCGGTAGGGAACCCCATGGTGGCCGGCCCCCTGGTGGCCGCCGCCGTGGTGGGCTGTCCCCTGGCAGCGCGCGCCGTCGGCCTCCGCCTACGGCTTGCTCCCCTTACCGTCCCCTCCTGGCGGCTATCCTCCCCGGCAGCCCCCCTGCTGTCCACAGTGCAGCCGCCCACTCCCCCCGCGACGTCGTCCCCGACGTCCCCGGCGCAGGCGACGCCGTCCAGTCTCCGCTGCAACCGCCGGCCAGCCCCGTGCCGGTGGCGCTCCCCCTCTGGGGTCATGGGCGCCCTCGGTTGGCGTTCCGCCTGATGCGTCGCCCCCCGTTCCCTCGGTCGTCGCTGCCCCCTCGGCAGCCGCAGCCCCTTCATTCTCCCCCCTTGCCGTCCTCCCAGCGGAGCCATCCTCTTCCGGCGCCGTTGCTCCCTCCCTCTCCCCCGCCCTGGCCCCTCCTCCGGGTCTCTCCCCGGCGCCGGTGGGGTCCTCTCCTCCGAGCAGCGAGCCCATCTCCTGGGCCCTCGTGGCCGTTCGGCGGCCATCCCCTTCCGTCGAAGCGCTGCCGTCCTGCGGCGGCCTCTCCGCCGCGGCCCTCCCTCCCGCGGGCTCCGCCCTCCCTGTGTGGACGGCTCCTTAGCCGCCGTACGACCTCCGCAGCTTCCGGCGCGCGCTGGAGGCCACTCCCCCCCCATCCGCCTCTCTTGATCGGCCCCGTCCCGCGGGCTCCTGCGGCCTCCGAGCTGCCCCTCGCCGGTCCCGCCTCCTCATCTCCCCGTCACCCCCCGTGGGCGCCTCCCGGCTATCTCCTTGGCCGGCTTCCGCGCCTCTCCCGCGCCTCTTCCGTGCCGGCCTCCCCGCCGGTTCATCCTCTCGGTGGCGGCCCCTTCCTCCCCCTGTGGTCCAACGCCGCGCATCCGGCCCTCCGGCTGTGTCCCCGCTTGGGCTGTGACTCCGCCCCTCTGGCTCCGTCGCCGGAGCCCCGTCTGTCGTCCCCCCCGGTCGCCCCGCCGGAGTATCTCGGCTCCGGACAGCTTTCCCCATCCCCGGCTAGCCGCCTCGGCCCGAGTGCCGCCTCGGTCCGCGCTCTCTCGGGCAGAATGCCGCCTCGGTCCGTGCGAGGCTTCGGTTCGCACGCCAACTTTTGGGCAGACCCATACCCCCCCACGTGCCTCGCGCAGACCCCCACGCGCGTTGGATGGCGCGCCTTTCCAATCCACCCTTTCTCTAACGGGCTGGACCCGACCGCCACAACGGACAGATCCCGTACCCCTGTTCCAAAATTTGGAAATTTATTTTTGAAATTTTGAAATTTTGGTTTTGGTTTTTAATTTAGTTTTTTCGGTTAGTGGGATTTGCTTTCTGTACTAACCCCCACCTGCTCTAGCAGGGCCCTTTTTGTGTTTATCGGGCCTGGACCTGCTTGTAATGCTCTTTCAGAGCCACCTTTCCTTTCAATAAATTGCTTTTTAAATATATATATATATATATATATATATATATATATATATATATATATATATATATATATATACATATATATAGATAAATACATATATATATATATATATATATATATATATATATAAAATATATATATATATATATATATATATATATATATATATATATATATATATATATATATATATATATAAAACAATTAAAATAAAAACAAAACAAAACAAAAACGAAAGGGGGGCTCGAACTCGGGCTAGGGAACAGGGGTTTAACATGCTCGGGCTGGCCAGGGGGTCAGCTCGGGTTATGTGATAAGGATGGGATTTTAGTTTGTTTTATTATGGTTTAGGTTAATGGGTTTTAAATCCAATATTAGTAAAACCCAAACCCATCAGCAGTGGGTTTGAAACCCGATAGCCCAAAACTAAACCCAATAACATATACTTCGTGTCCTGACAGTTAAGGACACAAGAATGGTTGAATCCTGTGTCCGGGACGTGCACGACACGTATGACTCGAACTAGCCATGTCCAAACTTACCACGAGACTCGTCGATACTCGGTGAATCACATAGGTGAAGACGAGATGAAATGGAGAAGAAGAAGAAGGTGACACGTACGTGTCCGGCTTCGAGTCGAAGAACGGGGCTGCTGGACGGCGGAGGAGACGTCGGGGTTGTCGGAGAAAAATAGAGGGGAGTTCGTCTCGTTGAGGCGAACCGAATGGTGGTGGTTGCTTGTCGGGAAGTGGATGGTGGTGGTGGCTAGGTCAAATCTAGGGTTCCGGTGGTGTGGTCGGAGAAGAAGAAGCGAGGGCGACGGCTAGGGCGATAGGAATGATGTGGGGTGCTAGGGTTTCGATCGAGGGTCCTTATATAGGCCGAAAATGGGTGTTAGATTAGGGTTTTTGGCCAAAAAATTAGGGATTAGGGTTAGGGTTACGGCGAGGTCGGCCGTCGACCGGCCAATGGGGAGCCCGAGACGTGGGAGGGGAGGGGGGTAACGGTTGTTTTCCAGATAAGTCCTCCAAGTTTGGGGTTTGCAAACTAACCCTACCGCCTTAGTTGAGTGCAAAATTGAATTTGCACAAAGACCCCTCCACACAGCACTGTGAAAAAACAAATTTGCATAGAAGATTGCATATTTGCAAACTGCATTAAAACAATTAAAATAATTGTAAATTGATATTAAAACAATTTTAAATCATTACAAAATGATATTTTTAGTTTGAAAAATCATTTAAAAATTACTTAAAAATTTTAGAAAATTCCTAATAATTATAATAATTTATTTTAAAGTTATAAATGCTATTAAAAATTATAAAATTAGTATTTTAAAATCTAGAGGCTTACACAAACCAAGGGACGAAGGACCGAGTGTCATTTTCAAAGCACGCCGTACACCAATTCTAAGCCGATCGTGGGACCTTTCAATATTCTAACTCAATTCGACCCAATGGTATTATTCTCTTAGCTATGTGGATTCGTCTCTTTTATTATCAAGCCTATTGTGCAAGTTAAAAACATACAATTTATTATGTAAAGGCTAAGATGAGGTGAGTTCACCGAAACTACCCCACCTGAGCGACGAGTCGCCTCGACCGAGCGATGTCTTCGAGTTGCCGTTGCAAGGCTAAGTCCAAACGTCGTCAACGTTTCGATTCCTCCGATTGACTGAGCGGGACGGGGCTCTACAGTGAGTATGTGCTACTGACTTACGAGGGAGAGCCCGAAAGCTTTGCAGAGGCTATGGAAGATGAACAAAGGCCGGAGTGGATGCATGTTATGCAGAAGGAGATTGGTTCCTTGCATGCAAATTTAACTTACGAGCTGGTACGATTGCCAAAGGGCAAGAAGGCTTTTAAAAATCGATAGATGTTTAGAGTAAAGCAAACGAATAATGATGCTCGCCCTCGATACAAAGCGAGGATGGTAGTTAAAGGCTACGGTCAGCAAAAAGACGTGGATTATGATGAGATCTTTTTGCCAGTCGTCAAGCAGTCGTCTATTCTGGTGGTACTTGTATTGGCAGACAGTTTCGACTTGGAGGTCGAACAGATGGACGTGAAGATAATATTCTTTTTCGGTGATCTTGAGAATGAGTTACACATGGAGCAGCCAGAAGGATTATGTGAGAAGGGCAAGTCATATTTGGTCTGCTGGTTGAGGAAGAGCTTGTATGGTCTGAAGCAGGCTCCGAGGCAGTAGTACAGGAAGTACGAGTCGTTTGTAGGGGAGCATGGTTATGCACAGATGAAGTCGGACCATTTTGTATTTATAAGGTACTTTGTCGAGGATGATTTCATCATTTTATTGCTCTATGTTGATGACATGCTATTAGTGGGTCAGAATGCCACTAGGATAGCGGAGTTGAAGTGCCAACTGGGCGTGACCTTCTCTATGCAGGATTTGGGCACAACAAAGACTATTCTTGGGATGGAGATCAGCCGAGAGAGAGAGAGTCCAAGCTGCTACACTTGTCCCAAAAGAAGTACATTCATCGAGTACTTCAGCATTTCGGGATGAACGGATCGAAGAAAGTGAGTTGTCCCCTTACGGCCTACTTTAAGCTCACTGAGGAGCAGTATTCATCTACCGAGGATGAAAAAGAAGATATGGAGCGGATTCCATATGGCTCAGCTGTAGGAAGCCTTATGTATTCTATAGTGTGTACGAGGCCAGACATCGCTCATGCAGTTGGCACAGTTAGCAGGTATCTTTCAAATCCTGGAAGGGTACATTGGAGTACATTTAATGTAGTACCCCGTCCCGCTCAGTCAATCGGAGGAATTGGAACGCTAACGGCGTTCAGACTCAGCCTTGCAACGGCTGCTCGAAGACATCGCTCGGTTGAGGCGACCGTTCGCTCAGGTGGGATAGTTTCGGTGAACTTGCCTCATCTTAGCCTTCACATAATAAATCACATATTTTCAACTCGCACAAGTAGGCTTGATAATAAAGAGACGAATCCACATAGCTAAAGGGAATAGTCCTGACAGGTCGAATTGAGTTAGAATATGGAAAGGTCCAACGGTCGGCTTAGAGTTGGTGCACGACGTGCTTTGAAAATGACACTCGGTCCTTCATCCCGTGGCTTGGGAGAAGAAAAAGTTGGTCTTTGTCGCAAGCTAAGAGTTAACCAAATTCATAGGCGTCGCCCGCATAAATGCTTCATAAAGCATGCATGGTTGTTTCACTTAACAAAAATGCCAAACAAAAGTTGGATTTTGAAAATAAAACGAAAAAAAGTACAAGAAGTACAAATTTGATTCTGGGAAAGTATTGCTATGAAAGTCTGATCTGTAAATGATCACTTTGTTCCTTGGACCATATGATGATGATGAAGATCACTGCTTGAAATAGAACAACTTGGAAGAACTAAGTCACCAGAAAGGTATCGACGCACTTGGGCACTGATGGCGAGGCCGAATGCTTTCCTGCTTTGCTTCACTCTGTTCTGAAAGAAAAGTTGAGGAAGAATGCTCCGTAGAATCAAAATCTCGAAGTTCTGATCTCTGTATTCTCTCCTGTCTCTCTGTGTCTGTCTGTCTCTCTCTCCGTTCCTCATAAATCAGTTTATTTATAGACTGGGGCTTCTGTACGTAAAAAGCATCAAAATTTGTCTTTACGCTAACAACTGCCACCCATGATCAGAGTCATCCTTTGCATACGTTGACACACGTCCCATCATTTCAGTGAGAATAGGATACATGTACACACGTTCTTCGAAATATGTGGCATGGAGGCCATGTAGGCAAACCACATTCCAAACTGGCCAGAAAGAATAGGGCGTAAAAATAGCCCCAACATCCTTTGGGCGTAAAGCAGTAAGATGAGCGTAAAATAGCTCTGTCATAGGTTTCCCGCGTAAAGTGGTTATTGAATAACCTTGAGCGTAAAAATGGCTCAAATAGACTTTACGCACACATCGTTTTATGAGCGTAAAAACTCGTGAAAAACTCCGTGCGTAAAAGAAACCATATAGTGAGCGTAAAGTAGCTCGATCCATATAAACGACAACAATGGTCTTTGTATGAGACAAATTCCTTTGGATTTTGTGGTAAATGCCATCATTAATATCTCCATGTCAGGTTCTGCAATAAATGCGAGACTAGACAGCTTTGTCCTAGCGTAAAAGGAGTAGTTAGCTAGTCATAGGCGTAAAGAGCCATCAGTTTGGACCCAAGCGTAAAACGATCAGCTTGCATAGGCGTAAAGTGATTAGCCTCTCTGTGGCGTAAAGGGATTAACTGCTCTGTTTGGTGTAAAACCAATCACTTATGAATGAAAAATGATTCATCTCTTTGACTCTTTCTTTGAAGCACTTTTTACGCTCCTACAAGACCCCCTCAAAGTTTTCAAATATCTCCAAAATTTGAAACACTTTGAACAGAAGCGTAAAAGTTGAGATTTGATCTGCCAGCGTAAAATTTGGGATACGCAACCATCATCCGCGTAAAAGAGGGGATATCCAACAGTCGGCGTAATTTTCAATAGTATCGGTCAACACTCAACCGTCACAATGAATTTCTTTTCTCGAGACTTTCGAATGCCTTTTCGTTTTCCCGAGTTCTACATTAATAACGAGCAGTTTCCAAAGAGAAATACGGAGAGTTTATTTAACCGTATAAATGAGGAGAAATTCTTCACTCTTGTCGTTCATCTCCATAGTAACACGGCGCCCAAGAAGGAGATTAACAATGAAGAGGCTTCGGGCTCAAGGATTGACTTTGAGCGAGCACGCAATTTTGTAGCGTGGTTCGGATTAACTCCAGCAGTCTTCAGTCGCATCGATGGTGGTCCCCCGACAGTATTTGAGGGCTCAGGAGATGTAGAAGCATTTTTAAATCTGATGCGTCGCTCCGGGATTTATAACATGCGTGAGTTAGGTGCCTCCCTTCGTCAGTCCAACGAAAGAGAGGGAAAATGAAATTCCATGTATTGCAACTCTCTTATATGTAGGGGGTCCACTTCCCTCATTTTTATAAATAAAGTTTTGATGTTAATCTCATCTGCTGATACATAGAATTGTTCAACACTTCTTTTGACTGCTTCTATGGTTGTTCATTCCCAAGAAACAAACCGACACGTGGCGTCTATCTTGTGGTTAAGAGAGCCTTTCAATAGGGTCTCTTTCCGAAATAGACTCTCAACAGTTTCTTCAGTCTTTATAAATAGCCGAGAATGTCTCATCTATTCTCATTCTCATTCCTCTGATGATAATTTTTTGCAATGTCGTTCTTCAACAAGTGACAATGGCAAAGCTGTCCAATGGTGTTCCTTTGTACGCCCGGTCATTAGACGTAGATTCAACCATCATTAGAGCCAAACCATTTGGCTCAAATGGTAAGTCCGATCGTAAGCAAATATCTGTCTTCGAATTTTTTTGTTTGAAAACAGCTATTTTACGAGCGTAAAGCCTTGCTGAAGTACTGGCGTAAAAACCTTGCTAAAGCACCGGCATAAAAAGTCTTGCTGAAGCAAATGGCGTAAAAGCCTTTGTGAAGTACCGGCGTAAAAGCCTTGCTGAAGCAATGGCGTAAAAGCCTTGTCATATCACTGGCGTAAAAGCCTTTGTGAAGCGCCGACGTAAAAGCCTTGTTGAAGTACTGGCGTGAAAGCCTTGCCATCTGTTTTTAGTTAGCGTTTAATACGCATCCGATGATACTTCTGTCTAAAACACTTTTTCTTTGTTGTTTTCTACAGAAGTTTGGCTGAACAGCTTTTCCAGAATCGGTATTGGTGACTTTGACGTTGTGAAGAGCGTTCTTCTGACATCAACATCAGGGAGCTCATGCGCTTTTGACGCGCAAATAAGACAACTCAGAACTCTTCGTGAGATAGAAGGGTCTTCCTCTGTTGGTAGGAAGAGCCTTTATACACGGAGAGTTGGATGGTGGAGTCAACTCTACCCCGAGAAATCGGGTAGTAGAGTTCCTTTCACGGCAGAACTAGGAATCGTATCCCAATGCTGGATACATTCCTATCTCCTTTGAGGTGCCGCCACTAATCCACAAATTGTATTGGCAGCAATACGCCTTCGGGCTGCCATACTCTGGGGTTCTCCTCTCGTCTGAGAGAGAAGACTAGAATTTGATTCCTGCTGTTTTGGTTGCCACTGGAGCTCAGACAGTCAGGAATTGCCACCAACAACGAACCCGTCAAAGAAGATGAAAGAAGAAATAGATCTCTATTAGGTTATCGTTGGTGTATAGAATAAAAATCCAAGAATGTAAGAGATTTCCATTATAACTTGTAAGAAAGTCTAAGAAATGTAATAGACTTTTTTGATGATATGGGAATGGAAATGATGATTCTTCTATGATCAATAATTTGTATCTATCTGGATGTAATATGGACATGATAGATAAGTGAAATCTTATTTTCTGTTTTAGAGTATATGATACTATCAGAGGTAATATGGACATAATAGCATATATGAACTCAAAAGAAAATTAGATTAATATCTATGCAGAGGTCAAATAGAAGTGATAGAAAGAAAAAGAAAGCAGATTTAATATTTATTCAGAGGTCATGGAAACATGATAAATAGCGAATCCCACTTTCTAATCAATTGATAAAATAGAAGATATAAAATCCCTTTCCCAGGAAACAAGAAGTCAGCTTAACCAAACCTTGGTAGCTGGGGAATAAGAAGACAGATATTGTGAGCATATATGTCAAAACGGTGGACGAATCAACGTATTTCTTGGGAACAAAATGGACGATTCAATTCCATAATTAAATGGATGAACCTGGTAACATGAACGGACGAGTCTTTTCGGAAATGAAAAGTCGTTTTCAATTTCAGAGACTAGTTCATTAGTAATCCTCCTCTATAAATAGGTGAGAATTGCTTGTAACCCTTCATTCTTATTTCTCCTCCTCTATTGGAAATGTCTTCCGAGGATGTACGGCGAAAGAATGAAGTCCCTCGAAAAATTGAGGGCATCATTGAGACGTTCCCCGTTGAGCCCCCTGTATCAGGCTCATCAGGCTCAACCGAAATAGGTAGAAGCTCTTCTGCGCCCAAGCCCCCCGAAGACATCCTTGCTTTTTTAGTAGAGCCAGGGAAAACTCCTGAAGAAGAAGCGTCGAGGATGACTGTTTGCAAATTTTTCATGAGTTCAGGAAACGACGTCTTCTATGCATTGGCCGACTATGTATTCAATAACGAAGGGAGTGGCCCTCGTCCTTAGTCTTTTGTTTCAAACAAAAATAATAAAAGGAACTTTATTTTCATTCCTTTTTTTTCATACATAATATTTCTTAAGAAACTTGCCATTGATTGGCATCATGAGCAGATCTCCATTGGACTTTGATAATCGATAGGCGCCATTGTAAAACACGGACTCAATTACATAAGGGCCTTCCCATTTTGCTTGGAATTTCCCTTTACTTTTATGAGTCATTACCATCGGTCTCCGAACAGCTAATACAAGTTCGCCAACTTTGAATACCCTCTCTTTAACTTTACGATTGAAAGTTCGATATATGCGGGCTTGATATAGTTCAATGTGTTGTTGTGCTTGAAGATGCTTCTCATCCAATCCTTCAAGTTCCTGGAGTCGTAAGCGATCATTATTCTCTGTAGTTAGCTCATTAGCAATGGCTATTCGTAGAGAAGGGATCTGGATTTCTAATGGAAGAACAGCTTCGTATCCATAAACCAATGAGAATGGTGTAAAACCAGTAGGAGTCCGGACTGTTGTTCGATAAGCCCATAAACATTCTCCAAGTTTCTCATTCCAATCACGTTTATTAGAAGAGACAAACTTTTTGAGAAGTTTAATGATTGTCTTATTGAAAGCTTCAGCTAAACCATTAGCAGCTGGATTATAAGCCGTAGAAGCCAAATTCTGAACTCGATTCTTGTCACAGAATCGATAAAAGGCTTGACTAGCAAATTGTGGACCATTGTCATGAATTATTCGTCGAGGAATCCCGAAGCGATAAATGACATGGTGCTTGATGAAACTGATCATATTAGATGTTTTCACTTCCGCAAGGGGGACTACTTCTGCCCACTTAGAAAAGTAATCTGTTATAGCTAATATGAACCGATGTCCTTTAATAGAAGGAGGATTAATAGGACCAATGACATCCATACCCCAAGCTTTAAAGGGCCAGGAGGCTGCTGTAGGATGTAGAAATTCAGACGGCTGATGAATAAAATCAACATGAATCTGACATGCTTTACATCTTTTGGCATAGTCTACAGCATCTGCTATCATAGAGGGCCAATAATACCCCATTCTTCGAATGCGATCTTGCAACTTTGGACCCGGTTGATGAGCACCACAGACACCATCATGAGCCTCACGCAGTATTTGTTTGGCTTCACTTTCTGAGAGACAGTGCAGCAAGAGTCCGTCATATGAACGACGATATAGCATATGTAAAGACGAATCATAATAGAATCGAAACGATCGTCTCTTAATTGATGCAGCTTCTTTAGGATCTTCAGGCAAAATCCCATGAACTGCATAATCAATGAATGGAGTTCTCCAATCTTTCTGCTGGGAACTTGCCTCTGTAACATAACTTTGTTCAATATGCAGATTACTCTTCACACAGAACAAGTCTCGGTCCAACAAAGTAATTATATTTTGCCTTCGGATTAGGACAGCCAAGTCTGCAGCTAAGCTGGCAAGAGCATCAGCCTCCATATTCTGAGAACGTGGTACAAATTCAATGAAGAATCCTTTGAATAATAGGACCAACTCGACTACCACCTGATGATAGGGGATGAGATCAGGATTTCTGACTTCATAAGTCCCTCTAACTTGATTAACGATCAATTGAGAATCTCCATAAGCCTCTAAGAATTTAATATCCAATTGTTTTGCTACTTGGAGACCAATCAATAGAGCATTATATTCTGCTACATTGTTAGAGCATGGCTCATTAAGAGAATAGGCACGGTATATGACCATTTTATCAGGAGAAACCAAGACAATTCCTACCCCAGAGACAATATTGCCTTTAGGTCCCACTCGTGATGCTCCATCAAAATATAATTGCCATATATCATTCTTCAAAGTCATGTTACAATCCACTACTTCGTCTGGAATGTCTTCATATAACTTCAAAGTTTCAGGTATAGGATGAGCAGCTAAGAAATCAGCTAACGCTTGGTCCTTCACTGATTTTTGAGGCACATAAATCATGTCATAAGGAGTGAGCAACATCGCCCAGGTAGCTAACCTGGAATTAAGAATGCTCGGTTTTCTCATCAATACCCGAATGGGATTTATTCTGGAGATGACATGAATAGTCTATCCAGTGACATAATGCCTTGTCTTTTGGACGGCAAAAACCAAAGCTAGACATTCCTTTTCCACAGGAGTATATCTGTGTTCGGCTCCGACCATCATTCTGCTCAGATAATATATTGCTTGTTCATGACCCATATCACTTTTTTGTGCCAAAAGAGCGCCAAATGAATGATCCAAGGCCCGAACATATAGCAAAAATGGTCTTCCTATCACCGGAGGTACCAGAACAAGCGGGTTTGTAAGATATTGCTTAATGTCATTGAAGGCTTTTTGACACGCTTCATCCCAGACGAAAGATACCCCTTTCTTTAATAGACGGGAGAAAGGTTGACATCTCCCAGAAAGATTAGATATAAATCTTTTGATATAAGCAATACGGCCCTGAAAGCCACAGAGTTCTTTCAGATTACGAGGAGGACGCATTTCAAGAATTGCTTTAACCTTATCAGGATCAACATGGATACCTTGAGAGGTAATGACAAATCCTAGAAACTTGCCACTAGAAACCCCTAAGAAAGACTTAGTA
This sequence comes from Iris pallida, assembly GCA_029216955.1. Lineage (NCBI taxonomy): Eukaryota > Viridiplantae > Streptophyta > Magnoliopsida > Asparagales > Iridaceae > Iris > Iris pallida. The sequence continues at coordinate 2,285,568 of JANAVB010041220.1, read as the reverse complement.
GAGTTCATTTTCAATTGATGTTGGCGCAACAATTCAAATACTGTCTTCAAGTCCTGAATGTGATCATTCTTTGACCGACTTTTAACAGCAATGTCATCTACGTAGCATTCAACTATTTTCCGTAGATGTTCCTGAAAGATATTGCTCATAGCCCGTTGATATGTGGAACCGATGTTTTTAAGACCAAACGACATAACCGTATAGCAGTAAACCCCAAGGGGTGTTCAAAAAGATGTATGCTTCTCATCTTCTGGATGCATCTTGATCTGATTGTATCCTGAGAATCCGTCCATGAAAGACATACGTTCAAAATCGTATGTATTGTCTATCATGACATCAGTAATGGGAAGTAGAAATTCGTCCTTTGGACAAGCCGTATTAAGATCTCGGTAATCTATACAAACTCGGACTTTTTCGTTCTTTTTCATAACATGAACAATATTGGCCACCCAATCTGGGTGTTGTTCTTCACGAACAAAGCCACATGTAATCAGCTTTTTGACTTCTGCTTCAATTGCATCCATCATATCTGGTCTAAAGCACCGTTGCTGTTGTTTTACAGACTTGACATTAGACAAAATGTTGAGTTTATGAGTAGCAACTTTAGGATCTAGCCCTGGCATATCCTCATAATTCCATGCAAAGATGTCAATGTAATATTTGATAAGTTTTACCAGCTCTTCCTTTTCATCTTCAGAAAGATTCTTACTGATGAATATTGGTTTGGACGTAATTCTATCTCCAACATCAATCTGGATAACCTCATCTTCTGTAGGTGGCTGTCGCTGTTCAAAACGAAGTTCCCATTGAGTATCCATCTGTTGAGCCCAAGGATCATTCTCAAATGGCTCTGATTCATCATCGACTTGAACCATATTGACTGAGAATATTTGCCCAGATTCACAATATGAGGAACGAGACATATCGGATTCGATGAATAGAATTTCTTCCGAATTTGATGATTGCGAAGAGCTAGAAGATAATTCTTCTTATATATCGTCATTAAACATATGGGACAGATCATATCCCAACCTATGACGAGTCTTTTGGTAAAACGGATTACCACATAATGGTAGTCGTTTACCCTTGCCTTGATTGTGACCTTGCATAGTCTTCAAGTCATATCCCATGTTCTGGATAATTTTGATAGATTGTTGACTATACTTGTCAATTCGGATTCTTCCCTTGTCTTTATCCTTCAGCTCATCTGCCTGAGCAACAGGGATATTTCTAGCCAGGCTAAACATAATTTGGCGTTTGTTTTTCTTATCAGACGGGACCACGAAATAGGATTCTTCGTGATGTCTGAAAGTTACGCAAGCTTGTGATGAAGTGGCTACAGGAAGCAGATAGGGAGAAGATGTCAAGAACTTTTGAGCATAAGGTCCGACATCGACATGAGGAGGAAAAGAATTCTCCTTATGATCAATGTATAAAGTTTCTTCCGGTTCTGTGTTGTCTTTATATTGATGACTTTGATTATCAGAAGATAAAGTCATTCTCTCAATAAACTTGACAGCCATATACTCGAACAGGAAATCTTTATTGATATCAGAAAGTACAGAATAATCAATATTTACATCATTTACAATCTGATTGCTACGCTTCGGATTAATCAACAGTGGACCATCATCCGTCTTTTGTGTAGATTTGCCAAGATTGACAATCAATGGTGATTCTGGATCATTCGTACAAGAAGTATGCCCTTTAACCTTGATCATAAAAGGTTGAACTTGGCTCTTTGCAGGAATATTTATTGATCCCTCAGATGAAGTTTGAGTTCTTCCTTTAACCTTGATTATCAAAGGTTGATCATTGATCGGTTGGGATTGGATTCGTCCCTTGACTATGATCTTCAAAGGTTGCTCCTCTGGCGGATCTTCATTAATAGACTGATCCTCAGATGATGATTGATCTTCAGCCATGTCTGATATATCTTTCACATGCTCTTGTTTATAAAGCCTTGAATCAGAGAAGTAGACTTCGACACCCTTGAACGGATTAATATCAGCAAACTCAGTTTTTACAACTCCTTGGGAGTCCACATATTTGAAACATTGGTGAAGAGTTGAAGGCACAATATTGTGCTCATGAATCCACGGTCTTCCAAGAAGAATATTGTAGGATACGTCCGAGTTGATAACATAGAAAGTTACCATAGTTCGAAGATCACCAATCTGAATCTGCAGACGAATCTTTCCCAGTGGTTTGCTCTTGCCAGAGTTAAAATCGACTATCATAGTACTAGTGTAAGTCAGCTCACTAGTAGGAATCCTCAGGGGTCTTAGCATACTCTGAAGAATTATACTAATTGAAGACCCAGGATCAATGTAAATCCTGTCAATTTTAGTAGATCCGATATATCCAATATAGCATAGAGGCCTATCATGCTTGTTGTGTTTCAATAGCATATCCTCTTGTGTAAAGGTGATATTGGGAATTGCTTCCATCACACTATGACATTGCGGGCATGATACTGGTATATTATCAGGAGTCTTGAGTTGAGCCAAACATGAATCTGCTTGAAGTAAAGCTTCGCTCAAAGTCTCTCTGCTTTCTCTGGAAAGACGAAGCAGTTCAAATATAGATAGTCTAGCCGGAGTATTGGCTAACTGAGCTAGAATGTCAAACTTGTAAGGCTTCATCACCACCTCCTGATTGAAAGCAGACTTCAATGGGATATCAAAGCGTACTGCCTTCTGTTTCCCCTTTTCAACCACAGACGGTTTAACAGGAACAGGAGAAGGTTGAACTGGTAGAGTTTCTACTACATCTTCTGCTTCTTTGGAGGATCCTTCATAGTCTTTGTGGTACTCTTTTCCAGATCTTGTACCAGCAAAAGTTTCTTCTTCAGACTCAGGAGAAGAAAGTACCATATTACAGGATTTAGTCTTTCTTCCCTTGGCCTTCTTCTTGTGAGGGTTGTTACGAGGAACTTCAGAACCCAATCCAGCAGTGGAATTTTGATTTTGAATTTGTAAAGGAAGACGTATTCCTTTATCATAATTCAAACCTTTTGCCTTTTGAAAGTCGTAACCCATCTTCCTCATGAGAAGGAAAGATTACTGACTATACAAGTGGATAGGCAGTGAACTTTGGACCGGTGTTCCAGCACAGGAAGAGGAAGGAACCTCTGCAACTACAGGAGAATGAAGCATAAACGTCTCTGTAGTTAAGGGAGGAGAAGGGTTCGGGATACGAGAAGAAATCCCTGTTGGAGCTTTTTCATAAGCAGCAAAGACTTATCGTACCCGGTATAAAAGAACACTATTCATGGCTAGCCACTGCTGATGAGTAAGCTTGAGCTTGGTAAGAGGAGCTAGACTTGGAGGACAGATGTTTAGTCCTTTCAGTCTATCTTCTAGAGGAAGGCCATCCCATAGATGATCCAAGTCATCAGAATTTTGAATAACATGAGAAATCATGTTGCAGGTTTTGACTTTCTTACCTTTCTTGGATTTTAAAGTTTTACCTTCATTTTCCAACTCAGGTACTAAGTCAGGATGTACCCACATGATTTTACCATTCTTCAATGTGAGCGGCAGCAATCCTGTATTTTCTTCCCTGGCAGGCGGGATATTCACGATCTTCATCGTCGCCTTCAGAATTGGGATAATTCCATCTGGGACTTGCTGTGGAGGAAAATCTCCGAACTGAAGAGAAACCATATTGGTCGTAACGGTATGGTCATCATTGGTTAAAGTGATAGCACCACCATTTATCAGCTCTTGGATCTTCTTTTTCAAGACATAGCAAGCACTGGTAGGATGATTAATGTATCTATGATAGATACAATATTTGGGATTGTCAGTCAGATTCACCTTATTAAGCCTTTTTGGCTCTGGAATCTGAAGTTTACCACTTTTTACCAGACATTGAAATATCCCTGGGATATCACTTTCGTCAAAAGAGTATTCTTTCTTTGGCCTGGAAGATTCCTGATTATTTGGCGTCGTTTTGTTCTTGGAAAGATTGACCATAAGAGTATCTTTTCCTTTCAAATTACGATTGCCAGGATTATTACCAGGATTACTTTTCTTCCCTTTATCTTCTGAAGCAAAAATTATCCCGTATTCACGAGCCAACCTACCATTAGTCTCGGCAGAAACTGCTGCTATGATAAACGAAGCCCAATCTGTGAATTGGGAACCTGTGAAGACAGCAATAGATGGTCGCAGATTCATCTTGCATGTATCAATCAACGCTAAATCTGGCATACCAGGAGGCATCTTTAGAGTAGCCTGTCGAAAATGTTTAACGAACGTCCGAGTATCTTTTTTCTTCTTTTGTTTAATTTCTATCATGGAGGACATGTTCATGTCCATACCTCCTTCATAGAAGTGGGAGAGAAACATTGCCTTGAATTCGTTAAAAGACGAAATAGAGTTATCGGATAAGCTACGATACCAGTCGTAAGCTGAACCCGTCAGGCACCCGATGAACACTCGAGTGAGAAGAGCATCATTTTTCTGCAAGTGTACAGTCATAATATCAAAGTAATTGATATATTGACTGGGAGATGCTTTTCCATCAAATAAAACTATGGATTGTGGCTTGAACTTCGGTGGAAAGGGTACATCATTCCAATGAGGAGGATAAGGTTGCTTAATCCCTAACCTCTGGAGCTGATCTTTGTGCCTCAAAACTTCAAACTGTGCTTTGAGTTTACGCACTGCTTGAATGCCTTCACTGGTTTGAGGAAACACATTTGATTGAATAGTCGTTGGATGTACCGTAACCCCCACTGGAGATGGTACATCTTCTGGAATGATGGGATCTGGAGATGCAAAATTTTGATTAACAGCAGGCTCTTGAATATTCAAAGGTATATCAGCCCCTTGACTATCTTGAGTTTGTGCTGCTACTGGTACCGGAGTGATTACTGTAGGTTGAGCAGTTTACTGATTCAAAATTATCTGATGCATGCTTTGCACCATGTTAAGCATGTCTTTCAATGATTGCTCCACGATAGTGAGACATTGTTCCGTATTAGCAGATGACGTCTCTGGTTCATCTCCAACAGCATAGGATTCAACCTCTCTTGAAGATATAGAGTGATTAGTATAGAAGTATGAATCCACACTATCGGTATCAGACTCAAAAGATTGAGTACCCCCAGCTTCTGAATCAGAAGTCTGCAATTGTCTTTGTCTTCTTGATCGAGTATTCTGATATACTCCTTCAAAGGAATCAAGAAGCCTGTTGAACTGTTGTTGACCTGGGGTTTGGGACATATTCCGTCTTGGATGTCGTCCTCTGTTAGTATGAGATGCCATGTTGACTGACACATATGACAGCTCATGTTCTTGGTCTTCAGCTTGATGTTGAGGCGAGTTAAAACTTAAACGATCAAAAACTGACCGTTTTGAAGTCGAACAACAACAGTTGATCACAACCTGGTGATATTCACAATGATGTTTTTCTTGGGGGAATATTACTGGAGATTGTCTGTTCTTACGTTTTTGCATTAGCAATTCACGTAAATCAGAAAGAACAGATGGAGTATTCTTCTTTATTACATTTGGGGTAGAAAAACGTTTAGTCCCTTGTGTATAAAGAAGATTACTGGCTGCATTCGCAGAACCAAACTGTACATTTTTACGCGTTTGGAGTTGTGTGCGTAAATCTTGAGATTTAGCACGAAGGACTCCATTTTCATGGCGTGTAATTTGTAAGTTTGGTACTTTGCGTAAAGCAGTATAAGAAGGTTGTTGGTGTAGGACAGAAGCTTTACCAACGACATTTTTACGCTGCACACGTTTAGGTACATTCACATTAGATGTGCAAACATCGTTATAAATTTTATCTACACTGTCAAAGACAGGAGAGTTACCTTTACGCGTGGAGCGTAAAAATTGATTATCTACCACATCACAGATGGGAGATTTTGCTTTACGCGAGGAGCGTAATTTATTTGGGCCTACCACGTCATCGACGGAAGACTGATTCTTACACTCAGAAGCATAAACTTTAGAGTCTGCCCCATTACGAATGGGAGATTCATTCTTATGTACTGAGCGTAAAATTTGGTTCTTACCCACTGAGCATAAAACTTGATTCTTACGCAGTGGGCGTGAAACCTGATTATCTTCACCGTTATAAACGGGAGATAAATCGTCACACTTTGAGTGCAACTCTGAAGTAAGGACTGCCTCGTTACGAATGGGAGCCCCTACGACAGGAGTGGGAAGAATTCCCTTGTCATCAGAAGCAACAGAGAGATCAGAAACCACTTTGGATTTGGGAATCTAAACTTTTCTTGCTTTGCGAGACTTTTGAACATTGGAGTGGCGAAAACCACCCCCAGTTCGGGGCATTTCTTCATAGGCAGTCTGGTCGAAGTGCACAACCAGAGTCTTCTTGGACGAACCGACCAAAACATCATCATATTGAGCAATCTCCTCCTCGTTAGAGGAGAAGGCTATCCCCAGCAGAGTCGCCATTTTGTTTCACTTAACAAAAATGCCAAACAAAAGTTGGATTTTGAAAATAAAACGAGAAAAAGTACAAGAAGTAAAAATTTGATTCTGGGAAAGTATTGCTATGGAAGTCTGATATGTAAATGATCACTTTGTTCCTTGGACGATATCATGATGATGAAGATCACTGCTTGAAGTAGAACAACTTGGAAGAACTAAGTCACCAGAAAGGTATCGACGCACTTGGGCACTGATGGCGCGGCCGAATGCTTTCCTGCTTTGCTTCACTCTGTTCTGAAAGAAAAGTTGAAGAAGAATGCTCCGGAGAATCAAAATCTCGAAGTTCTGATCTCTGTATTCTCTCATGTCTCTCTGTGTCTGTCTGTCTCTCTCTCCGTTCCTCAAAAATTAGTCTATTTATAGACTGGGGCTTCTGTGCGTAAAAAGCATCAAAATCTGTCTTTACGCTAACAACTGCCACCCATGATCAGAGTCATCATTTGCATACGTTGACACACGTCCCATCATTTCAGTGAAAATAGGATACATGTACACACGTTCTTCGAAATATGTGGCATGGAGGCCATGTAGGCAAACCACGTTCCAAACTGGCCAGAAAGAATAGGGCGTAAAAATAGCCCCAACATCCTTTGGGCGTAAAGCAGTAAGATGAGCGTAAAATAGCTCTGTCATAGGTTTCTCGCGTAAAGTGGTTATTGAATAACCTTGAGCGTAAAAATGGCTCAAATAGACTTTACGCACACATCGTTTTATGAGCGTAAAAACTTTCTTTGAATTCTGTGGTAAATGCCATTATTAATATCTCCATGTCAGGTTCTGCATTAAATGCGAGACTAGACAGCCTTGTCCTAGCGTAAAAGGAGTAGTTGGCTAGTCATAGGCGTAAAGAGCCATCAGTTTGGACCCAAGCGTAAAACGATCAGCTTGCATAGGCATAAAGTGATTAGCCTCTCTGTGGCGTAAAGGGATTAACCGCTCTGTTTGGTGTAAAACCAATCACTTATGAATGGAAAATGATTCATCTCTTTGACTCTTTCTCTGAAGCACTTTTTACGCTCCTACAACGGTCTCTTCGCCCAAGGTGTGGCATAGCCTCTGCTCGTCGACGGGTTAAGTTGTATTGCACGACTTGTGGCATAAGTCTAGGCACCTCAAATAACTTAGTTGTTCAAAGTCGAACGCGTGCACGGCACGTTACCACGACGCAAAGCTTGACGCAGCCTTTGCTTGTTAAGTTGTTGCAAAGTAAGTTAGGCAAGTTATGTTAAGCTACCAAGAGTAGCGGCAAGCACGGTCCTATGAGTTCAATGGCTGGGTATAACCACATAGTCTCACGATCGTAAGACCCATCATATAGAGTATGACTTGGGCGGTGGTGTCACATAGAGTTTCAAGTTGGTTTAAGACACGGCATCACAGATTTACTGTTTTAAGGCACGGGCCACGGTTGATTTATTGAGTTTGGAAAGTGTTTCAAATAGTTGTTCTTGAGTTGAATGAAATGATAGAGCAAGAAAGAAGAATGCTCGCAACTGGTTCGTCGAGGCAAGAGAGAAGAATGCTCGCGACTGGATCATCGATGCAAGGTCTTAGATGTGAGAAGTATTGAACTTGGCCCTGAAACAGATGGTAACACTAGAAGTAGATTAACTGTGTGAGACGTCAGTTTGAGTCGAGTCTTACATGGTCATGGAAAACTTGTCGACAAGGAAAATTTGTTTCCTCGGACGATAAACTGGGGCCAAAACAGGACCGTTCCGGCCTAGGAGGAAACTTGAGGGTTAATGTGAGCGGGATAGATGAGCCTGGGATAAAGTATTCGTTGGACACTCATTGGGGCTAGCTACCCGCTTTGACCGGTCCATCCTATACCCAGCTAAAAGGGAGTCAACAATGGCTCTGGGAGCCAGTGACCAAATTTATATAGATGAGTCGGCATGACGGCAAATCCGTATGTGTGCCTTTGGATTGAGTTAAGTTGAATGTGTGTGTACAGTTAGAACACAATGATGGGCCTAAGTTTTGGTTGTAACATAGGCGACGTTCTTCAGCACGAGATGTGGCATCGAGTCTTAAGTTGTCGGCATATAAGTTGCATAGTTTGGATGTGAGTTGTCTTAAGTTTAAGTCAGGAAATACCGCAAGGCAAAGTTGGTCGAGTGACACTTAACCCACAAGTTTTGATTGGGTCAGTTAATGATTTTGTAGCGAAGGGCTGCGAGGCGGCGATATGATTGAGTCTCAATTGAGTTGCGAGGCACGACCTCAACAAGAACTTATAGTATGGTCACACGGGAATGGAGTCTTATCGCGTAGTTGCGTCTCTGATTTTAAGCCGTAAGGCAAGCCCGACTTGATAGGTTAACGTTGTTGAGTTGATGTTGCGTTGCAAGCACAAAATGGTCTTGAGACACAAAATAGGCCAAGGCGTCTGTTCTAAAACCGATCCTAAGGAAAGAGTAGAAAGACAATTCATAAAAAGGGACTATGTTGCATAAAGTAAATCAAACGTGTTAGTTTTGTATGGGTGGGCGAGGAGCTCATTCCACCAGTACAGTTGAGTACTGACACCCACATAGTTTTCATGTGCAGGCACAGGTAGAAGCTCGTGGCACGGAGCTCACTTGGATGCTTCGAGGCATGGAGTTCCTTGGCGATTCGAAGCGTGCGGCCGCATGTTTTCAAGACTTATACAGGACATAATATACGGATGTCGTCTTCCAAAGCATCCGCTGGCTCAAGACATGTATTGAGAGATGCGAGAGAGCTGAGTGACTTGTAATGTGAGCTTGAGTGAGCTTGAGAGACTTGTAATCTTGGACTTGTACCCCATTGTAACCTTTGTTTCAATATCAATAAAAGAGTGTTTTGCTTCAAATTCCGCTGCTGTTATTCAATGTCTCTGCTTGGGACTTTTGTGCGACGACCGCGTTGCAGCCGCTAAAATCGGTCGTTATGGAACCCGTCTTGCGCGAGCACAACCTAGGCTCGTGCGGCATCACGTCTTAGCGAGGACGATCGCTCCTACGGAAGCGGGACGTGACATAATGGTATCAGAGCACAGCTTTACGTCCTCGGACTATCGATTGAATTCTTTAACTCTGTTGTTTCCACAAACTCTAAATTGTTGCTTCCGCAAAGTTGATATCGTTGAAGAGATCTCTCTCAAATGTTCCACGGGATGTCCATACAATAAGTCTAAATAATTTGCAAAACGTAGGAGAACAATTTTTGTCAAAACAAAAAGATGGTTCGCGTAAGCACGACTGGCTAAGTCGGACTGGGCATATACACCAAAGTTGCGTTGACCTTAGAAAAGTCGAGTGTGGGAATTAAATAGTGTGTTAAGCAAGAATGAGTTGGACTCAATTGAGTAAATGAGATGACTATCGATAGGGGTGCTATCGAACGACGACAACGTCGGTACGATATAGATGAGCGTGCTTGGAAATTGAGGAATGGTTCGAACGGAAAATTTAAAGAAGCCGATTTTGATTCGAATGATAGTTGAGGATTAGTTAAATGACTTCATCCCTGAGTGGTGTATACGATTGCCTCAGGGATGTCGATCGACCGATTGAGGATTCGGGGTGTTGGTGAGTCTATCAGCAAGCGTTGCGTTATGCAAAGCCTTAGATCGAGTGTCGTTGAACAAGTAGTAGTCTTGAAGATTTGGATGAGTTTATTCGAACAACCTAGAAATGGACGCACACGGAACGTGCACGGGATTGAGGATTGTGCGAAGTATGAAACGCAAAAACGATTGAGTAGGTGAAATCGAACCGAGAAAAAAGTTAGGGTGTACGAATGGATGACTTGATCGAGGAAATTGATGCGGATCGTATACGAAAATTTAGCATAACGGAAAGATAACGTGCATGAAAGGTTTGATTTTGAAGTTACGCAAATGACTTTGAGGATTGGAATGGATGTTGTTAGATGATTTGAGTTAGCAAGGAATGATGCGAATTGAGGAAACACGTTGGTCGATGACTTAAGATAAACGGATGAACAATACGTGAAATTGGTTTGAGGAAATTGATGTTGTGAATGATTCGAGAGATAATGATTGAACTTGAACTTGAATGTCGAGGAGATTATCTAGTCGGATGATAACATCATTCGTACGATTCGAAATTGGTTACAAAGGAAGATCGTCAAGTTATGCATATCGTCGATGGTATTGAGGCGTATCAAAGATCGATATACGATAACTCGAAGGTACTCTGACTCGACAAATGATGATCGTACAAGTGTTATTGTTCGGTTGGATGCTATACTTAGGATTTTGATTGAGATGAATGTTAGATGAAAATGATCATGTCTTGATGGTTACATTGATAGCCACAACGTCGACGATCTTGTTTTGCACGATTGCAACTGTAGTCTCGCACATGCGTTGCATCGGATTTGGGGCGATCGTTCCGCGTGAGCGCTGATATGGTGATTCATGTCGCGGGAATGATCGAACTTGAAAAATCAGGATACGACAACTTTGATTATCTCGACTTGTCGGTTTGATGCGTAAAAAAATTTAAGGATGTTAGGACTTGTGATTGATGAATGAAATAAACTTAAGGATTGAGTAGGTCCAATCTGTGCATCAAGAATGAATTAGTCTAGACTCGAACAAGGGTTATGTCCCGATGAGGATGATTATCCCGCGGGAGCGTGCATGGTGATTCATGCCCACCATGGAAAATCTGACTTGCGTGAGATCGGGGCACAACGTATTGTTAAGTCAGATAACCTTGTGATCGATTTCGTGAATTGGGATAAATGACTTAGGGAGCATGAAATGTGAATTATGGCTTAGCGATGAATTGTATCGTAGCGTGTTCGACTTGGAAGGATTGATAGGCAGATTATGTCGGACGTGTTTGAAGAGATAGACTATGTAAAATGGCTTATTGAACGAACGATATTGATGTATCGAAGATTTGGTTGAATGAACTTACAATATGATGGCTTTGTTGTACGACTCGGATCCCGTACGAAAAATGTTGGGATGTGTATAGGGAATCGATGCTCGATGTTTAGAAATTAGAGTGATACGAGCTTGGGTAGAAAACCCAGTACTATTAATTTGGTTTGACCTTAGGATGGGGTCAGTGTTGATATTGTTGTTTGGGAACTATGATTCCAATACTGACGGAAAGACATAGCCTAGTGGTTAGGCAGACGTCCGAGTGCGAAGTAGTAGGATTTCTGGAGGCACCACTCGCGAGTCTCGGTTGACATGTATGTATATTAGGGACGCCCAAATATGTGCACGATCCGACTCGAGTGGTGATGGCGGATTCTCTATCACGAGGCTTAGATGAAATGCATGTATTTTGGGGACGCCTAGAATATGTGCATAATCCAACTAAGTGATACGTTGAATCAAGTGAGACTAAGAAAATGGAAACGTATTGAGGATTTCGAAATAGTATTTCAAAGAAAAGATTGAGGGTAGTGCGAGCGTGGCTCGAATTGAGAAAAAATACATAGGCGTAGTATGTGAGAGAGTTCTTGAATGTTGAGTAAGTGATAAGTCAATAAGTAAGTACTCAGTTAGTTTCGAGGAAGAAACTTTTTTTGAGTGGTGTATGATGTAGTACCCCATCCCGCTCAGTCAATCGTTGGAATCGGAACGCTAACGGCGTTCGGACTTAGCCTTACAGCGGCTGCTCGAAGACATCGCTCGGTCGAGGCGACCGCTCGCTTAGGTGGGGTAGTTTCGGTGAACTTGCCTCATCTTAGCCTTCACATAATAAATCGCATGTTTTTAACTCGTACAAGTAGGCTTGATAATAAAGAGACGAATCTACATAGCTAAAGGGAATAATCCCAACAGGTCGAATTGAGTTAGAATATAGAAAGGTCCAACGGTCGGCTTAGAGTTGGTGCACGGCGTGCTTTGAAAATGGCACTCGGTCCTTTGTCCCGTGGCTTGGGAGAAGAAAAAGTTGGTCTTCGCCATAAGCTAAGAGTTAGCCAAATTCATAGGCGTCGTCCACATAAATGCTTCATAAAGCATGCAATGTCTATTCGTCCAAGACGTGGCATAGCCTCTGCTTGCCGACGGGTTAAGTTGTGTTGTACGACTTGTGGCATAAGTCTAGGCACCTCAAATAACTTAGTTGTTCAAAGTCGAACACGTGTACGGCACGTTCCCACGACGCAAAGCTTGACACAGCCTTTGCTCGTCAAGTTGTAGCAAAGTAAGTTAGGCAAGTTATGTTAAGCTATCATGAGTAGCGACAAGCATGGTCCTATGAGTTCAACGGCTGGGTATAACCACATAGTCTCACAATCGTAAGACCCGTCATATAGAGTATGACTTGGCGATGGTGTCACATAGAGTTTCAAGTTGGATTAAGACACGATGTCACAGATTTAGTGTTTTAAGGCACGGGCTACGGTTGATTTATTGAGTTTGGAAAGTGTTTCAAATAGTTGTTCTTGAGTTGAGTGAAATGATAGGGCAAGAAAGAAGAATGCTAGCGACTGGGTCATCGAGGCAAGAGAGAAGAATGCTCGCGACTGGATCGTCGAGGCAAGGTCTCAGATGTGAGAAGTATTGAACTTGGCCCTGAAAGAGATGGTAACACTAGAAGTAGATTGACTGTGTGAGACGTCAGTTTGAGTCGAGTCTTGTATGGTCATGGAAAACTTGTCGACAAGGTAAATTTGTTTCCTCGGATGATAACCTGGGGCCACAGCAGGACCGTTCCGGCCTAGGAGGAAACTTGAGGGTGAATGTGAGCGGGATAGCTGAGCCTGGGGCAAAGTATTCGATGGACGCTCATTGGGGCTAGCTACCCGCTTTGATCGGTCCATCCTATACTCAGCTAAAAGGGAGTCCACAATGGCTCTGGGAGCTAGTGACCAAATTCATATAGATGAGTCGACATGGCGGCAAATTTGCATGTGTGCCTTTGGATTGAGTTAAGTTGAATATGTGCGTACAGTTAGAACACAATGATGGGCCTAAGTTTTGGTTGCAACGTAGGCGACGTGCTTCAGCATGAGATGTGGCATCGAGTCTTGAGTTGTAGACATATAAGTTGCATAGTTTGGATGTGAGTTGTCTTGAGCTTAAGTCAGAAAACACCGCAAGGCAAATTTGGTCGAGTGACACTTAACCCACAAGTTTTGATTGGGTCAGTTGATGATTTAGTAGCGAAGGGCCGCGAGGCGACGATATGATTGAGTCTCAATTGAGTTGCGAGGCACGGCCTCAACAAGGACTTATAGCACGGTCACGCGGGAATGGAGTCTTATCGTATAGTTGCGTCTCTGATTTTAAGCCGTAAGGCAAGCCCGACTTGATAGGTTAACGTTGTCGAGTTGATGTTGCATTGCAAGCACGAAATGGTCTTGAGACACAAAATAGGCCAATGCGTCTGTCCTAAAACCGAGCCTAAGGAAAGAGTAGAAAGACAATTCATAAGAAGGGACTATGTTGCACGAAGTAAATCAAACGTGTTAGTTTTGTATGGGTGGGTGAAGAGCTCATTCCACCAGTACAGTTGAGTAGTTACACCCACATAGTTTTTATGTGTAGGCACAGGTAGAAGCTCATGGTGCGAGCTTGCTTGGATGCGTCGAGGCATGGAGTTCCTTGGCAATTCGAAGCATGCGGCCGTATGTGTTCAAGACTTATAAAGGACATAATGTATAGACGTCGCCTTCCAAAGCATCCGCTAGCTGAAGATATGTATTGAGAGATGAGAGAGCTGAGTGACTTGTAATGTGAGCTTGAGAGACTTATAATCTTGGCCTTGCGCTCTATTGTAACCTTTGTTTCAATATCAATAAAAGAGTATTTTGCAATGACTTGTATTTTGCTTCAAATTCTGCTGCTATTATTTAATGTCTCTGCTTGGGACTTCTGTACGACGACCGCATCACAGCCGCTGAAATCGGCCGTTATGAAACCCGTCTTGCACGAGCGCAACCTAGGCTGAGAAGAATCAGACCTTTCATAGTGGGTCCAAGCACATCGAGACTCGGTATCATTGGATACGAGATATGGTTGAGTGGAGCTTGGGAAGGTTCATACAGATGATAACGGAGCTGATATGTTCACCAGGATTCTACCAAGAAAAAAGTTTGAGTTCTGTAGTCAGATCGTCTGGATGACGACCTCCTACACATAGATGTGAATAGGAAGAAATGTTAGAGTGAGTGGGGTTCCCAACCTATGTGGAGAAAATCCAGGAGTGCGACGAGCGCCATTTGTATGTCAGAGAAGCTCGGGAGCCATCATAGGACCTTCTGGAACCAAGGGGGCCGAACTCGGGCCGAGTTCTTCCCCAGGCCGAACTCTGGCTGAGTTCTGCCCCTTGCTGTCCAGAACCTTTCTGGAACGTCCACACAGAGTTTTGGCCGAACTCTGTGACATCGGACTGAGGCTAATTTTAGGGTATTTTTTATAATGTTGGATCGTATCCTACGGTCCAGATTTTGTTACAGGATTAGGGGCTTTACATATGATTTTTTTAACCCTAATGACACACAACGGAGAGAAAAAAAGAAGAATAAGAAGAAGAAGAAGGAGGAGGCAAGAGTGCCATTCCAACTTTGGAAGTGAATAAGAAGGATTGAAGGTCTCTTTCGAAGGAGGATCGTGTTCGCATAATCTCTACTCGTCGTCTTTGTTCTTCGTAGCCTTGTAATCAATAATTCTTGCTTCCAAGTGTTGTGAGGATCCATATTGGATCAGAAAAAGTTTGTAGAGGGTATACTCCTTTATTTCATTAGTGAAGGCTTCTCAAGGGTTGGACGCCGATCGTCCCGTGGTTTTTTCCGCAAAGAGTTTCTACGTCAAAAATTCTGTGTGTCTGCGTGGATTATGTTTTGGTATTTTTGTTCGTGCGTTGTATTGCTCGGTTCTCTCGCAGGTACTCTCTAGTTTGGGAAAAAATTTCTGTGCTTCTTTTCCAACAATTTTTGTTGAAACTTGGTTACCTGTATTATTGTGCTTTAGTTTTGTGTAAGTTCTTTTGACCCTCAAGGTTCTATATATTTATTTGAGTGTAAAAGCAGTTTTGTATTCGGATATGGATGGATTGATAAGTAAACTAAATTGTTCCTCTATAATTCCTTTGCCACCATGCTACTCGTCCTCCATGTGAGTATTTGTTATGCTATTCTCCATTATAATGCCTAATCATAAATTCTATATAAATACGTGATGCATGTTATTGTGGACAATATCCATATGTATTGCTTGTATTTTTATTTATTTATTTGCTTATGTCTGCTACTCAATGTCAAGTTGTAAGGATATCACATATGCGAAACCTATGTTGCTCTCAAGTAACTCTAGATTTAATTGCTATATTTTTTATTATGTGGAGCATATTATTTGGGAATATAGAAAGGATATTGTCGTTCAGACAGAAGTATTTATATTTCCAAGCTACGTAAAGTTATTGTCCAAGGAAGCATGATTGTATTTGCCAGATCCTACTTATGATATCACTATTGGCAAGATCGTGCAGGTGGACTTATTGTCGAGTTATTGTTTTTCCCCTATGATCCTGTCAATATTGTCTAATCATTCAGAATTAGGTATTTCATGAAGCAAACAGAGAATGTGTATGACTATAGCACTAGTTCAGTATATCAGGAGGCGTTACGAGCTTAACCATTTATGATGATAATGCAACATGTATATAAATATATAGGCCAATAAAATATTGGGGGATAAAATGTATTAATTTGGGGTGTGGGGAGAGGGTTGATTCTTTAAGTTGATGTAAAAAACTAAATATAACATTCCTAAGGGAGATTTTTCTGCAAATGCAAGTATCATGAACATGCTAAATGAAGATATCCTGAAAAATGTCTTTGTTGATTGTACTCATTTTCTTGGATGATATTTTTATTATTGGATTTTTCCTTTGACAGACTTTTAACGAGATAGCAATTCGCAGTCACTTGGATTCTTGAAGAATAAGTTGTGTTTTTTCCTTTCACTATAGATTTTTCAAAGATGAATTTTTCTTTAGAATTTTTTTTGATGAGGCAATGATTAAAGTGTGCATCCAAGGAGAAGCGTTATAAACCATATATCTGGATAACCGACTTCCCTTATCCGGATACTCATAGATCCTAATCATTTGATTCATTTCCTCCTTTATATATCTTGTTGATAAGAGATGTCACAGTACAATTTTATTAGGCTACAAATAATCATTCTCCATCTCTTCCTTTCTTTTCTAACACAAATCAAATTGTTTGTTCGTTTGAAATTAAATATTTTATAACACAAATCAAATTGTTTGATTGTTTGAAATTAAATAACATTAACAATCAAGAGTCAAATAAAATAAAAACAATAAATGTGCAAATATCTCATTCTTATGCCAAGTAGGGTTTCCAAATTGAGTTTGAAGAAGCCAACCAACACTACAATGGAAACTATTATGCATAATTTGTATTATTTCATACGTACTAGTTTTGTGTTGCCAAAGGGTTTCTGAAAATTTGCTACAAAGTAACAAAGTTTTACAAAATTACACTGAAGATAACAAGTTTCCAAAAATTCGAAATCAAGGCATATTCTGACAGACGAACTGGCAGAAATTGGACGCGTCCAATTTTTGCCAGTCTGTCTGGCAAAAATTTTGCTCCTCCTCCGCTTCACAGCATAGGGTTTAAAGGAGTGGAGGGCCGGTTCGGTTTGTTATTGTCACGATTCGCACCCACTTTTTGGATGCAAGCACGTGAGCAAGCCAGCTACGCATCAAGCGGACTCCAGCCCGACTCGAATATGTAAACGCTGTCAAGGCTAGGGTATACTGCCAAATCATGGCAATTTAATCTATATCTCAAATCCACAATAAGTGTACGAAACATGAATGAACACTATGGGTCATGGTCTGCAACCCACTAGCATATATGTCCGATAAGACTCCAAAGAATATAATAAGAGCCTCTAAAGAAAATCAATAAGCAGGATATCTCATGATAAGGAATGAAAAGCACGAAAGGATAACAATGTAATATCACTGACAAAATACCTGAAGCATGCATCGCAATCATCTACCATCCCGCTCTGCTAACTAACTCTATGCAATCGCTAAACCTGAGGAGAATGTCAAGTCCTCAGGGGTCTAGCAAGATACATATAAACATGCCTATATAGCAGTTTAATCATGCACAAATTATAAATAGGATACAAGCAAGGAACGAGGTACACACGGCAAGAGACTACGACCAAAACTGCTAACCAATAACTATCGACAAGTGGCTACAGACAGGTGACCATGAACTGGAACACAAGAACAACTACACGTAACTAAACTGCTGAATGAATCAAATGAACAGGAGATCAATGGAATACCAAACCCTCTAATCAATAACCCTCGTCCCGAGTGTGGACTCTCTAGTTAGTTCTAATCACTAACCCTCGTCCCGAGTGTGGACTCTCTGGTTAGTACTAACCCTCGTCCCGAGTGTGGGCTCTCTGGTTAGTTCACGGCAAGGCACCCTCGTCCCGAGTGTGGACTCTCTGGTGCAAGTATAACATCCTCGTCCCGAGTGTGGACTCTCTGATGTAAACACCCTCATCCCGAGTGGACTCTCTGGTGTTAGTCAAGTCAACACCCTCGTCCCGAATGTGGACTCTCTGGTACAAATAATCGACATCCTCGTCCTGAGTGTGGACTCACGGATGTAAACTGATCAAGGCAAACACCCACGTCCCGAGTGGACTCTCTGGTGCCAAGAAAAAATGATAACAAGGATTTAGCTGTTCAATTACACGTACTCGTTCTATAACACGACTCATGCAAAGTACTGGGGAGACAAGGTACGACTCAGTCAAGACACAGTCAAGTCCAGTATAACTACACTGTCAAGTCAAGCAAGACCATAAACTGGTGAACACGATATGTAGAAACTAGATAAATCAAGTCAACTAGAAAGCTAATAAATCACATAAAATCTATAACAAATATAGTATCTAATGATAATACAATAATAACATGAAAACTATAAACATAGAATTAAACTATAGAGGGAGGCAAGCTATCTTGCCTGTGGTCCTTGCACAAACCATAGTCACAAGTCGAGGATGAGAGAATGCCAATCTAGGAGCTATCAACCTGTAACACATATCGCACCATGAACCGTTCACGAAAACTATAAATCAATTCTAATGTTCTAGTTCTAAATTTATGGAATAATGGCTAGTTGGGTTACTAATCTAATAATAATTAATTCTAGAATAATTCACTTAAAAACCTAATTTAACCTAATAATAATCTGAATATAATCTAAACATACAAGTTTGGCCATCAAAGTCGTGTTTCCCAATTTTGGAAACCATGGCACGTAAATCGAGACGTGCCATTGACTATCTAGTCAAACGCTGTGAACTCTAGATTTTAAAAGTGCACCTTGGTAGATTCCAGTGCCACGAGTCTGTTGTAATCAACCGTGCCACAAAATCACGCTTTGGTCAAAATATAGCGCCGTTATGGCTAATCGTGACCAAAACGGTGATCAACCGATCAATTCTGAGTTCAACAGAATATCTAAAATACTAGATGAAAGAATTAATTTCTGAAAACAATATATTCGTAGGGATCTGTGTTAGCTTTTCGAAACTTTAAATGGTTCATGATTTCGATTTCTGGTTCTCCCGGAATCTCGAAAACACCTAAACGTGTCAAGTTTCGGACAACCGACACTCTACGAATTTTTCCAGAAATTTAGGAATAATATATACAAAAATAAATTATATATTCAGAAAGTTTACCTCGAGATAAATCCAATAAAAAAATGGCACGCTAAAATAAGACGGAGTTGACGGCAATCGTCTCGAAAAGTCGAGATCTCTACTAGAACACTCTCTCAAAAAGGCGGCTGAAATTTCATTAGGGTTTTGAATATAATAATAATATATATAAGAGAGAGAGAGAGAGGCGGTTCAGCCTGGGCGCCGACAGGTGGGCCCCCCTGGATGAATTTCTGGGTAATTAATTATTTTAATTCAGAAAAATATTTAAAAATTATTTTAAGTCCAAATAAATCAAAATAAATTGCAGAAAAATCCAGAAAATTCTAGAAAATATTTCTAAGTGTCTAGAATCTAAATAAAATATTTTAACACAAAAAATCATCATGTGACCTCACAGTAAATTCCCAAAGCCTATAAAATATAATTTCTATAGGTTTTAATTATATAAAAATTTCCAAAAATTCTAAAAAAATCCAGAAAAATTCTAAAATATTCTAGAAAATATTGCTAACCTCCTAGAACCTAAATAAAAATACCTTGTCTCAAAATAGTCCCAAATGACCCTATAGTAATTCGTGAAAGTCAATAAAATAAATATATCTTTAATAAATAAATATCTAAAAATGTCTAAAAATTATAGGAAAATATAATATAGCTATAACATGCTTATAAACCCTATCTAGAGATCATGCGACCACAAGATGGTCATAAATCACCTGTGGACTTAGTCACAACTCCTATGATTATAGAAAAATTAAATGTAAACTAATCAAATAAAAAATAAAAAATATATCATAAAATTTCGGGAAGAGGAGTTACAGTTCTCTGTCTTTTTTGTGTATGTGTGTGGTTGGGTTGTGTGTGTGTGTTGTTGGAGGATGAGAGGAGATGAGGGGGTAAGTTTATTGGAATGTGGTGTATACGGAAGTGTGGATTGTTGGGTAGTGGCACTACTAAAATACAGCGAATTAGCGACGACCATATCCGTCGCTATTCCGTCGGCAAATAGACAGTGACGGATTGCCGACGAAATTTGACTGGAAAAATCCGTCAGGAAATAGCCCATTGCTAAAAAAAAGTTCGTCGCTAAGCTGTCGCCATTCGACGGCTTAGCGACGGATTTCCATCATCAAGAATCGTACATTTAGCGACGGCTAGCCGACAAATTTTCGTCAAATCAAGTATCAGGAAGTTTCTGATACTACTTTTTAGCGACAGACAAGTCTGTCGGTAATACGTCGGTAACCGCATATCAGAGAGTTTCTGATACGCAAAATCCATCGCTAATAGTCGCCAATACTTGATGGCAGAGCGATGGATTAGCGACGGGATATCCGTTGCTTAGGCTCTAGAAATCTTCATGTTTCCAAAACCTTGGCGACGGTTAATCCATCGCTAGGTTGTCACAAATTAGTCGCTAATGCGACGACGTAGCGATGACTTAGCGACGGAATATTCGTCGCTTAGGTTCTGAAAATCTTCATAGTTCCAGAACCTTGTCGATGGATATTCTGTCGCTAATCCGTCGACATCCGTCGCTAACTAGAAATTCTCCAGCTAGCGACGGATATTCCGTCGCTCAGCCGTCGCCTTCCGTCACTTGGTAGACGGAAGTCCGTCGCTAACTAGAAAAGTTTTGATTTTTTTGCATAAAATAGAGCATTTCCTGTTCGTACAACATCCGAAACATCGAAACATCATAATATGCATCACACCTCACACAAACCAACAAACCAATATACATCTCACACCAATATACAAATATATATCATAAATACATCACACAAACCAACATACATCACATACTAATATCCAAACATCCATCACAAACTAATAACCAAATATCCACCATTATCCCAAACATTCATCAATATCCATGTGATAATATCCGAAATTCATAAATATTCAACATTTATAAAACATTTCCAAACATTCAAATACAATAACATCAATGATAAGGAGGAGGTGGATCGTCCGCTGATGGTAATCCCTGCTGCGTCCGACGAAGATACTCCTCCACCATGTGTGCCGGCAGGGTATCAAAGACATGGCCTATAAGTTGGCGTAGCTGCTCTGATGATATCATGTTAAGGAGTGTCGTCACAGCAGGAGACGGTACCAGAGGGGCAGCAGGATCAAAAGAAAGACCTCCGACGAAAGAAGGACCGGGAATATCCGAAGCACCGGAAGCAGCAGTAGACGGACCGGAGCAGAAGAACCGGGAGCAAACGGACCAGGAGCAGAAGCATCAGGAGCAGTAGAAGGACGCGGATAGTACGTGGTCATATGCTCTCGCAAGTCTGACACCACCTCGGTCAGAATCGTAAGCTGTGTCCTCACATCATCGCCTACCGGGGTCGCGGAAGGAGGAGGCAGGGGCAATAGAAATCTCGGAATCGACGCCTGCAACGACGCCAGGAAGCCGCATCCGTAGAGGCGCCCTTTCCTAAAGCCGCCGACGGTATCTACGAACATGTCGTCGAAGCGAGCGACCATAGAAAAGGATGCCTGGGCGAGCATCGTTTCGCCGACATCCTCGACAGCAGGGGGCTGAACCCGTCTAAGAGCCTCATGATACACAGCCTAGCCAATGAATGTGTTTATACTATAAGTTTATAATCTAAATCCTATATTTTCCTAAGTTATAATCTGAATCCTAAATTTACCTAATTAAGTTAACAATGCTTATAATTCTAACATAAATCTCATAAACGTAAGTACTTACATTAGTCTCCTTGGCCCTCTCGTCGACGAAGCTCCCGTCCTTTCGCCTCTTGTGCGTATACTGGAATACATTGTGCATGGTGACCGAGTCCGCCTCTTTTTCGTCCTTTATCGCCCGTTGGACCTGCATACGAAATATTCGTAGAATTTAATTAACTTTGTATATTAATAGTACTGAATTAGAAAGTGGAATGAATTTGCGGTATCTTACTAGATCTGCACGCGTCACTGCATGGGGCCTTGATCCCCCCGTATGCAGTCCAGTGGCCCGTCGATTCGCCTTCGCTTTCTCCGATTTCTGCTTGTACGCAGGAGTATCCATGTTCTCCAAGATCTGATCATAATGCTCCAACTAGATCCAATCCTTCTTCGAATGCCTCGAGCGAAG
Source organism: Iris pallida (assembly GCA_029216955.1). Classification (NCBI taxonomy): domain Eukaryota; kingdom Viridiplantae; phylum Streptophyta; class Magnoliopsida; order Asparagales; family Iridaceae; genus Iris; species Iris pallida. The sequence goes on along the minus strand of JANAVB010041220.1, from coordinate 2,263,274 downwards.
GTCATATACCGCGTCCCGTATCTTCTTCCCGACGATGCTTCTGTAGGTCCGGCAGATCGCCTCCTCGCGATGGAGGGGCCACCAGAACGTCCTCTGACATACAAATTCAATTATCATGTAATTAAAAAATGGTAGATTAAAGAGTAATTAATAATTAACCACAAGATATATATATATATATATATATATATATATATATATATATATATATATATATACCCTCATCTTGTCGAGCCAAACGTACTGCAAGTCCAGAGGTACCTCAGAAAAATTGAGACAGGGGCTATAGTAGTTATCCAGGATAATATGCCCTAGAATTTACTTACGATTCACCCACGGACCATAGCACTCGTCGGAACTCGCCCATCGGCCTCTCTGGTTGCATCAGAGGATCCGTGGCTCCGCGCATGTATTCACTAGTAACTAGATGTAACTGAGTCTGGGGGTACTCCAGGGCCCACAGTATAGTAACTGGTAGATCCGCTGGCGGAACGGATACGTCAGCGGATGGAGTCGCAGTCCTCGACGAAGGTGACGATAGCCCCGGGGTAGATCGACGACGGGATGAGTCTGTGCTCGGGGTACTCTCTTGGTCGGGATCGCTAGATGGGGTCACATCCCGGGAATACTGAAGGCGACCACGACCACTACCCCCAGCACCACCACCACGACCACGCCCACGACCAGGACCACCAGCACCAACACCAGCACCACCACCAACACCAACACTACGACAAACACCACCACCATGACGAGTGCTAGCCACCATGACCTGTAAATAGAACGCATAAACATAATTAACAATATAAAAGTATAAATGAATATAAAACTAAACTAAAATATATATACCACCAGCAGAGCGACGAGTGCCGCCGTGACGAAAAGGACTAAGAGTGCCATCTACAAAAAGAAAATCATACAATAAGTAGATGATCGAACGACAAAAGCATGAACTGAAATAAGAATGCAGAGGTTTAAATTGAATTCACTAAGTTAGTTGTAAGTGCTTTTATGAGGTCAAACTAAATTCACTAAGTTAATTAGTAGGAAGTATTTTTATGAGGTAAAAGTAAATTCACTAAGTTAATTGGAAGTGTTTTTAATATATACCGATATTTAATCTAATCATCGTCATCGTCCTCATCCTCGGCCTCGTCTTCATCCTCATCCTCATCCTCATCGTCGACTTCATCTGTATCTGCATCCTCATCAAGTTATTATTATTATTCTTCTTCTTCTTCTTCGTCAGCCTCAATACTTGGGACAAGATACCTTTTTCTCCCTTGGTTGGCAGCTAAGTCTTGTATATCAACCTCTTCCTTTCCTCTATTTTCTTCAACAATATCTTTAACATCCATAGTATCCGACTGTTGTCCCAAGTATTGGAGCTTTTTTATCTGGTCCTCTTGATATGCTGGGTATGCAACGTTGAATGTATTTCCAGATTTAATCTTGCATACTGCCTACCAGTCAAATCGATCTCTACGATTCCTTGGGTAGCTTGTATAGTAGACTTGAACAGCTGACTTGCTATCGCAAACGTGTCGGACCCTCTATACCTTCTGCGATGATTTATATCGACGAATCCAAATTGTTTATCGATTCTCCAACCGATATTTGGTGTCGTATCGAACCACTCACATTTGAACATCACAATATGCATATCATATGGGGCAGTATATTGTAAATCTATAATATCCCGAAGCACTCCATAATAGTCAAAGTCTGGCTCGTTGTCATCGATGGTGCCTCTTATACAAACACCAGAATCTTTGGTACTGAAGCCGTCATTGTGAAATTTGACATTTATATCATTCTGAGTTGCCTTAAACTTGAAGCCATTAACGATATAGTCTGGCAAAGTCTTTGCATGCTTCTTCGGTCCCAATGCCAAATAAAGAATGCTCTCATTTGTGGGTGTTGTTTCAGGCCATAAAACTTGTAAACAAATATTGATAATTTTAATATTTTAGCTGCATATATTTTAATGGTAGCCGCATAACATATTATCTCAGTTACTTATGTATTTGTGAAACCAGGATGAAAAGGTACAATCAATCTCTCTTTGAAGTCCCTTATCGATAATATCGGGTGTCCTCATTTTGACTTCATCTCTAAGTACACTGTTAGAGAGAATAAAAATAAGTGTAGTCACTTACTTCACCAAATTAGAGATTATAACGAGTGTAAGTGTAGTCACTTACTTCTCTAAATCTCTCACTTCTTGTATGTCATAATTTAATAAGACATATCGGTTAGCGACATCATACTCATCGTCAGTCAACCACCGTTTCTTACTAGCCCCAATAGGCTTGCCCTTTACATTGAATATACCTCCATCCTCAACGTCTTCGTCATTCCTTTGAGGTCTATTTCGATTTGTCTGGACATGAGTATCGAAATAAATAGAGTAGAAGTTTGATACCTCATCGATAAGATATGCTTCGCATATCGAAGCCTTTATATGAGCCTTGTTGCCAACTTTCTTCTTTAGATGGTGTAGGTACCTAGAGAGATAAATTATCTTAAGAATTAACAATAAATTATAAAATCCACTTAAATTCTATTTAAATTATATTGATTTTTTTACCTTTCAAATGGTTACATCCATCGATAATGAACAGATGCACCGACACGGGCTTCGTATGCTAGATGAATCGGTAGATGCTCCATGCTGTCGAAGAAGCCCGGTGGAAATATTTTTTCTAACTTGCAAATTGTTAAGACAATCTTTTCCTCAAATTCAAGCATATGTTGCACCGTCAACTTAGTTGAACAAATATCCCTAAAGAATGTAGATAGCTCAGCCAACAGAATTCATACAGCAGAAGGCAACAACTCTCTCAAAGCAATGGGCAGTAATCTTTTCATAAACACATGGCAGTCGTGACTCTTCATTCCCGTTAGCTTGCGTTCATTGAGATCAACACATCTAGACAAATTCGACACATAGCCGTCGAAAAATCTTTATGTAAATATCCACTTGCAGATTATTAATCTATCTTCCTTGCTCAATGTGTATTGCGCTATCAGCTTAGTTAATTGTCCACCAGCTCCCCTTTATATCAAGTTTAGATAAGGACGCTTGCATATCTAGGCTATGTCTTGTCTTGCTTTTGGATTGTCCTTCTTCTTTCCTTTAATATCTATGACGGTATTGAAGACATTATCGAACACATTCTTTTCGATATGCATGATATCAAGATTATGCCTTATAAGATTATCTTTCCAATAAGGCAAGTCCCAGAAGATACTCCGTTTGGTCCAGTTATGGCTTTGTCCAAACCCTTCGACACGATTGTTCGATGGATCTTCCATTACGGTGGACAAATCCTTTACATCTTTCCAAATATCGTATCCCGATAATCTGGCAGGCGAATGAGAAAATTCTTGTTTTTTAGCTCTGAAGGTGTCCTTGTTCTTTCTCCAAGGATGACTTGCGGGCAGAAATTGACGGTGACAGTCAAAGAAAGAATTTTTTCCTCCATGCTTAAGGCGAAACGCCTTACTATTTTTCATGCATATCGGATAAGACATGGTGCCGTGAGTACTCCATCTCGACAGCATACCGTATGCTGGAAAATCATTGATTGTCCACATCAGTGAAGCTCTCATCTGAAAGTTTTATTTTCTGAAAATATCATAGGTCGCGACGTCGATCTCCCACACTTGTTTCAGCTCATCCACCAACGGCTATAAATATATATCGATGTTCTTCGTCGAATTTTTGGGACCGGGTATGATAGCTGTCAAGAATATATAAGGAGTCTTCATACACATCCATGGTGGCAGATTGTAAGGGGTAAGAATGACCGGCCAGCAGGAGTATTGAGATACCGACTGCCCGAAAGGGGCAAAGCCATCAGAACATAGCGCCAGACGTACATTTCTAGGCTCTGCAGCAAAATCTGGATGACTGTCACGCCCCAGAACCAGAATAATGGAGAGCGGGGGCAGACATAGCAAGCTACATATATGAAATAGAATCCATCTCGCTATACGGTCACGGCTGTCTAGATACATGAGGGTTTATCTACAAGCCAACAGTCTCTTAAGGTCATGAACAAGCCTAGTGTCTCAATCACAAGCAAGTAAGTAAAAGGTTACAAGAAGTATGATCATTAAATATACAATAGTAAGGCGTCCCAAACATTACATATTCAGCTGATCATGAAGCTAGTCATTACAAAATGTTAGGACTAGCAAGAGTTTAGTCATACATGATCAACCCTAGGATCTGTCAATCATGTTACAGCCCGTAGGCAGACAGTAAGTAAAGTGCAATCGAGCTAAACAGGTGCTCGTCGGCTAAACGCCTCAAAAGAATATTTTTACAATAAAGTGGGGGATCAAAAATAAACCCACTCGTTGCCAGGGTTCCGTCTAGTGGCCACCATCTGGCTGGAAGGTCGGTAGATCCTCTGGAGCTGCTCCAAAATCTGGCCACACAAAACCAGCTGGGTCAGACCCCAGAAAGAGCAAGTGCCACAAAGGAGGCTTCACTTAGGAACTAAAACCATCAATCAGCACAAGAGTATAAATAAAGTAAGTACTGGAAATAAAGAAAATACATCAGGATGATATACGACGAGATAACCATGGAGCTATTCAGATAACCAGGTTACAACCCGTAAACCAAACAAGGACCGGGGTTGTAACCCTTCGTCTGAACAGAACTTGGAATTTTCACCATTTATCGGTAAAATAAATACAAGCATTCTGGTCACTCAATAATCTGGAACATAATCAGGGCAAGACTAGACTGGTTAGACTCCATCCAATCACTTCACGGCCAAGCAAGAATTACGGCTTGATACTTTAACTAACTAGGGTGTCACAAGCCTAATTACTAACAAGATGCAGTGAGATTATTCCACAGCCACAAGCCCTGCAGACCATCCAGGTCGCCCGGGTTAAAAGATTTAGAGTTGAATTCAGGTGGGTACATCGTCCAGGAAATGAATGTACCCTTAGGTAGCTTGAAGGGTGCAACACATGACAGTGTGCTGGAAATATGCCCTATTCGACGGCAGGCTACAGATTCCAAGGCGTGCCCAGGTAACGGGATTGCCTGTAGCTGGGAAATCTCGTCATGACTAATGTATTAATCTAGTTATTAGCCTTAGTCCATTTGAATGGGTACTCCTGACCGTGGTACTCAGGAGTCCCTGTCCTAGACATGATGCAAGACAGGACTGGTTTATTTGTACAAGCACAATCGCCCACGGTATTCAGGTCATTATACAGGTCATGTCGTGTCAGGTAGCCGTCGTAACAGCTATTCGAGATAATCATGTCAGGTTTATCATATCAAGTGTACTAGTCAGGAGTGCGCCACGACGGGCCACTATCAGGTCATGTCAGGTTATTATATCAAGTGTGCACCACTACGAGTCACTATCATGTCATGCTCAATTATTAATTCCAAACATATCAAATGAATTCATGATTTTCAAGTTCAGGACAAAAAGACGTAAGGATATAAAATGGACGTTAAATATCTAATAAAATATCAATATACACGGCTATAGAAGAGCCATGCGGCTAAGGCACATGTGGCCAGGATGGATCTCATGCGGCTGGGGAAGGAGTCGGGTTCATGCGGCTGGGGAGAGATTCATGCGGGTCGGGGGAACTAAGGACCCATGCGGCTCGCAGGAGAGGGATTCTCATGCGACTGGAATAAATTGAACTTATGTGGCCAAGAGAAGGGCAAGACACATGCGGCCAGGAGGGCAAGGGTACTCCTGCGGCTGGCAAAAAATGAGTCCATGCGGCTCAACCAAGTTGAGCCCCATGCGGCTGGGTCAAGGTGATTGCTTATGCGGCTGACGGGGGGAGGGGGAGTTCATGCGGCTTATAAGGTTCAGGATCTCATGCGGCCAGCGAGTGAGTCTGGTTCATGCGGCTCGTCAAGGCTGTGCACATGCGGCTGGGTCAAACTCATGCGGCCAAGATAAGCTGATGCGGCAGGATAAGGTCCTCAGCCCTATGCGGCTGAACTAACTGGGTCCCATACGGCCGGGAATACTTGCCGCATGAACTTGTCACACGGTCAAGTCAAGGCAATAGTGCATGCGATTGGAACTGACTTGCCGCATGAATGTTCATGCGGTCAAGTACACCATGCGGCTCGGGAATGTGCTTCTTCTCCAAATTTTCGAGAAGAAGTACACCATAAGCCATGGCTTCCAAGCTGCATAACTCTATCATCCGGAGCCCAAATCCGAACTTCCATAGGTCAAAATGGGGTAGAACGAGATTCTCTACAACATAGAACCCTCAAAACTCAGATAACAGGATTAAGTAGATCAAAACCCAAAAAATTCAAAAATAAAGTAAACTTAGATCTAGAAGAATCTAGCCATGGAAAGTGAAAATGCCAAGTTCTAAAGTAAGTTAAAATGCTGTAAGGAAGAGAATAAAGCAATAAAATTAAAGTTCCTCCATGAAGCAAGTTGCACTTGCCTAGACCTCTCTCTCCCTCTCTCTGGTAGGTAAGGAAGTAATGGTGGAGAAGATGATAAATGAAGAGAGAGAAAGGAGAAAGGTTAATAAATGGTAGTGGTAGTGGTAGTGGTAGGTAGGGGGTTCACCCCTTGGTTCATGATGAACCAAGAGCAATCCCAAACCGAACCAAGTCAACCCAAACCAAGAATAAACCAAGCCCAGGGAGGAAATTAAGCAAGGAAATCATGCAATACAAGAATAAATACGTACACGTATTCCAGAAATACGTAATACGAACCACAAACATTACAATAACACAAATCAAAATGTTTCCATGTCTCTCTATCCAAAGGATGTGACAATTCTGCATCGTCCTTTGTACGTTCTTCGTTGTGCCACGTCATGTGTTCTACTCTATTCAGAGACATATACATTCTATGCAATCGCTTTGTGATCGACAAGTAATGCATATACTTATAAGGACGTCATTTTCTAGTTAACTTTTTTTCCTATACTGGCTTATAACGATCCGTATTACAGAAGCTGCAACTTTCTATGTCCTCGTTCTCCTTGTAGTACAACATGCATCCATTGCAACAATAATTTATCTTCTCGTACCCCAGTCCCAGTTGTCGGACCATCATCTTTGACTTGTAGAAGTTTTTTGGGAGCTCTTTGGATTCTTTCGGTAATACCTCCTTGATTAGTTGTGTGATCCGATTATAGTAAGTTTGTGGCAAATTAAAATTAGACTTTATGTTCAACAACCGTATCGTCTCTGACAGTACGGAATGAGTCTCACAACCATGATATAAAGGAGTATCTGCATCCTGAAATATATCATAGAACTCCTTCGCCTCGGGATTAGGATCCTCCGGATCAAAATTAGGCCCTGCCGTATTGTACACCATATCTCGTGCAAGGTTCTGCAGTCTCCATAATCAACAAAACATCCACCGTCTTCGATGACTCCGTTGTAGCATTATCATCAAAAGCATAAGTAGCAGCTACCGTAGCCTGTCTTTCCGCATATAGTTCACCTTGCGATGAATACAGGCCGTAATTACGTACGAAACACTTACGGGTCAAATGATCTCTTACAGTCACCACTTTTTTGTAATGTCTATTACGACAATTACCACATGGCACTTGATTTTGTTACCATCCATGTACTGAGCTTTGCTCATGGCATACTTAAGAAAAACTTCCACGCCTGCCTGAAAATCGTCACTCACACCTATTCTGCTATCATATTGTCGTTTGTACATCCATGTACGATCAACGAAGTAACGATCCATCGCAGATTAGATGTGAAAATCTGCATCATAAGAAAAAGTAAACATATATAATTATAATTAAAAATATATAGTCCGATACCGACCCCCCTCTACTTCGTCAGTCTACTTCCCCTACTTCTCAAAAAGGCCCCCTCTCTGACCGATACTCATAGAAATAGTCCGATACCGATACTCATGTAAATAGTCCGATACCGATACTCATATAAATAGGGTTTAGATACCGATACTCATAGGGTTAGGGTTTAGATACTGATAATCATAGAAATAGTCTAATATCGATACTCATATAAAAAGCCCGATACCGATCCGATACCAATACTCATAGAAATAGTCCGATACTGGTATCGATACCGTGAACTAGTTCGATACCGATGTTAGGATTAAAATTGTCCAATGTTAGGATTAAAATTTTGATCCAAAATTACTGTTCGGCTAATGAACAGTGACTTCCAGACCCAAACCTTAGTATTGGACAATTTTGAGACCAAAATCCTAATATCCACTATTATGTGAGATCCTAATACTAAATAATCCTTTTTACTACACTCCGTTTACATCGCAGTCCAAAATCTGATAGGTCGCTTTCAAAACTGTACAACTTCTTTCTACGTGGATTGGATCTACCAAATCGAGTTTATTGTGAGCACTGTAAGCATAATCCCGCATGCCACAAGGATCAGACTCATAATAAGATGCCCAAACATGCATTGACAATTTCTAGTTCACATAATCGATGTCTATTAAAATTGACAAGCAAATGACTTTAAGCACGACTCTCATGATTGCAGCCTAAGAACTCCTAACATTTTTATACATGCATTACAGAAAAATATGAAAAAAATCAATCTTGACCATGCCATAAAAAAAATCAATCTTAACCGTGCCGTAAAAATCATTCTTGACCGTGCCATTACATTTTTATACATGCATTACAGAAAAATATAAAAAAATATTAAACCCCGGCCCACCACCACTTGCCTACCCCCCTCACCCCCTCCCCCCCTCCCGCGAACGCCAAGACCCCCGGCCCCGCGACCTTCCTACCCACCGCCCTACCCTAAACCCCCTCCCGCCACCACCAACCCCCCCGGCCCCCCTCCCTCCGCTCCCCTACCCCCCCCCCCCCCTCCCCCCCGCGACCTCCCAACCCGCCAACCCCCCTCCCTCCGCTACCCCCCCTCCCCCGCAGTCATGATTCCCTCCGCGGGGTACACCCCCCCGACCACCAAGAGAGAGAGAGAGAAAGAAAGAGAGAGAGAGACATACCTGAGTGTGTGAGAGAGAGAGCGCACACGAGACAAAGAGAGGTGAGAGAAAATTTTGGGGGAATAAAAAATTTCTCTCCCGTCGGTTCGTTTTATGTTAGGACACAGTATTTAGCGACGGATATATCCGTCGTCAGGTCGTCGCTATACCCCGCTAGTTTGTCGACGGATAACCTGTCGCTATGTGGTCGCCAATTTTTGTGCCTAATTTTTCTAACATTTTTCGTAAAATATTGACAACTGGGCGATGACATAGCGATGGGTTATTTGTCCATCGCTATATGTCCGACGATATAGCGACGGACTTTCGACCGAGATTTACCCTTAAAATTTAAAAAATAATTGGCTGTAATTCGACGGAAGACCATCGCTGTTTCATCGGTAGTCCGTCGCTATTAGCGATGGAATACATCCGTTGCTAAATATCCATCGCTAAAGCACTATATTTTGGTAGTGTGGGGTGGGGTTAAGAGGAATTCGTTCCTCCAGAACCAGAAGAATAATTGAAGAGAAGAAGAAGAAGAAGAAGAAGAAGAAGAAGAAGAAGAAGAAGAACAGAAGAGAAGAGAAGGGAAGAGAAGAGGAAAGAAGAGAGCAAGAAAGCATAACAAAGTAGAGAGGTAAAAATATTACAAGAATTTCGATTATAATTTTATTTTTTTGTTTATGTTTATTATCTTAGAATTTGGTATTAGTAACAAATGGATCGCCAAAATGACGGACGTAATCAGGGAGGACCCACCACAGACGTGATTATCCAGCAACGTGATGCGCATATTTGAAGATTAATCTTTTCTGGAGTAAGTGCAGTTGTCTTTCTCGACTCATCAAATATGGTAAACTTGCGTTATCTAACATTCTTGGAAGATTTGACTGCACCTACATGTCACGCATGGGGAGCATCAATGTTGGCATATCTATATAACTTCATGTCAGATTTTGTAAGCGTGCTGCAAGATAATAAACTTATGAAAAATTTAAATGGATATATGACTTTAATACATGTATACAAATTATTGTTCATTTTACATAAAGTTACAATTTGTAGACTTATATCAAGTTATTCTTTTCTTTAACAGGTCTGGTCCTACGAACATTTTTCTATCGGTAGGCCAGTGACTAATATTGATTCCAATGCTGATAAATTTCTAGTAGCTTTACGATGGATTACAACTGTAGTTGATCCAGCACATTGTGTTCACTCGAGCGCCTCCATATATCGGGGGCAATTTGATTTGCTAAAGTATACGGAAGGTAAAATATGTTAATTAGTCATTAATTTTTTTAACATTTGTTATGGTCATATTAGTTATTATTTTTTTCGATATCAAATAGGTTACATGGCTCCCATACGCGCATGAGCAATATCAATATGCTCCTAAAATACAAATAACAGCCTATAACTTGAGTCTCCATAGATTTTATATAATATATCACGAAAATATCATGTATCATCCCGCTGATCGTGTTTTACGACAATTCGAAATGAAATAGATTATTCCAAACGATCCACCATGTTTGAATCGTAGTAGATCCAGTACAGCTGTAAGAGCTAGAAAAATAATTCATGGGTAAAATTCTAGATTTCGGACACATGTTGTGGCACATCTATCTCAGTCGATGGTAGATTTAGAAGATGGTTAGTTTTGATCTCATATTTGATTAAAGACAAATTAAAATATTATATGCTCATATTTGTTGAATTGGTACAACATTTGGAACTAATGTATATAGAACTTGGTGGGGAGCTCCTCGTATAAGTAACAAATTCAACTTTTGTGAGGAGCCTCGATTCCAACAACGAGCTCTAGATGATTCGAGCATACGTGAATTTTATCACCATATGATTGGGATGGTACGTATTACTTTATTAAAATCTTTGTGTTTATAGTACTTATTTATAATTTGCCAAAGCTTATATTTCAGGCTCCAAGTATTAAGCAAGCAATCGAAAATCCAAATCCTGAAATATGGAGAAAAAAACTAAATAAAATTTGGAATTATATGCAAGCAGATCCGGCTCACCCGAACCCTTCAATACATATCCCTGACGATTACCTATAGGCATTGTTAGGCAGCGACGTGCACATCCCCGAAGGAATAGACACAATGTCACGCAACCTCAAACGCTCCCTTATCCTATAGTTCGTATCTGTTTCATTATAACATCTTGCAAGAGAATCTAATCTACATCAAAAATGTTTCAATCTTTTTACTGATTTCAAATTTTGTTTAAAATATTGAATGTAGAAAAAATGAGACAATTCTGAAAAAGTAGCACGCATATCATTTATTAATCCTTTTTGCTTATCATAAATAAAAGAAATTATATTCCATGCATCAAAATATCGATCAAAAGATGTTCTAAAACATCCTAAAAACTATCTCCAAGAATCAGTGCTTTCACTTTCAGCAACAATATAAGCAATTGGATATAATTGATAGTTAGGATCATGAGCACAAGTAATAAGTAAGATACCCCGATATCTAGATGAAAGAAAAGTAGCATCAGTACTAATCACAGGTAAACATCCCTTTAAAAATCCATCAATGCATGCCTTGAAACATATAAAAATTCTTTCAAAACTATTATGTTCATTAGTCTTTATAAAACATCTGCTACCTGGATTTGTCTCGATAATTGTAGAAGCATATCGTTCAAGACTACCACAAGCATCGATATAACTACCATTTATTTCACATATGGCAATTTCTTTAGCTTTCTAAGATTTTGAATGTTTGATACATATTTGATATTCTCTCTATATATATCCTTGACAACATGTGATGGACTATACGATTGGTCATCTCTAATTTTATTAAATATCTTATTTTTAATCCATACAGTAGTATCTAATGGATGACTACCTATTCTAAGTCCACATAAGCAAGAATGCAATTTTTTTAACGTAGTAATAACAAATGTCTCACTATTACCAATAGATTTAGCGTATTTCTCCAATTACAACTAGATTCGTTACATTTATATATAATTTTATGAGCATTATTTGAAGTAGTCGAATAAATAAAATTATGCTTAATTGCTTTGTCACTAATTAAACTTCTAAATTTAATATGATTTTCAAATTGTCTTCCAATAAATAATTCAGGATCAACATTATCATCATTATTATCAAATTCATCATTTACATTTTCAAATAAATCATCAGTACTGTCATCGTCGTCATTACCTTCATCTACTATATTTTCTTCTTCAATGGCGAAAATAACTTGGTGAGAAGAACTAGGACGTCCAGGACGAACATTACTAGTTTCATTATTAGGAGCACATCTACTACTTATATGACGTGGTGCTGGAGTAACAAAAATACTAATATACGGTGATTGTACATTAATTTGAACAATAAAGGTCCATGCTTGATCACTATTTAAATTTATAGAATTAGAAACAAAAATATGTACTAATATAAATTCATCAAAATCGATAGAAAATTATTCAGTCATTATATTACGTAAAATACTAAACGTAATATTTCGATCTACTATAAGAACTTCGATTAAACCTCCTACGTAAGCTAACCCATTTAGGACGCCTCCAAGCGAGCATAAAAGTGTTATATTTTGATCCATGTTGGTAGGTGAAAGAACAGAAACAGAGTCTTCTACTTCTTGTGAATATTGGCAGGTGAAAGAAACACAAAGAGAGCATTCTATTTCTTCTGAATAACAATTTGAGATGGAGAGAAAAATATTGAACAATTTGAGATGGAGAGAAAAATATTGAGTTGGAAGGAAAAAATAGACTACTCATTTATAAGAATGAAATGAGAGAGCCATTGGAAAGAAAATAGCGTTGGAGTTAAAATATAGCCGTTGAAGTAGTTGTTGTAATTGAAATACCCATTGTTAAAAATAATCAACCCAAAAAAAATCAACCCGAAACCAATACATTGTTCGAAGCTCCCTGCCCTGCCACGCGTACATAACCGGCCAAAAATGCAAGAATTATACCAGACTGATCCGTCAGTTCATCTGCCGAAATATACCTTGATTTGGAATTTTTTTCAAACATGTTATCTTGAGTGCAATTTTGTAAAACTTTGTTATTTTGTAGCAAAATTTCTGAAAAGGTTTCAGAGGGTTATAAATTTTTTGAAACTAGCTTCTCCTTGTGACTAGCATTATTGTCTAGCTTCAGGTTTAGGGGATCTATCTTGAAATTAAGGCAGATTTGAGGGACTTGGATGCGAAAGTTGAAACCCCTTACTCAAATCATTTGGTAGGAAACACTTTGGAGGTCGGGAAGAAAATGATTGACGTGGATAGAGTTGGATTGGTGTTATATTTTTAGATTCCTAAGTCTTGTAATTACTTCCAATAAACTATCGAGAGACAATATGCCTAAAAAAATGGAGGATAAAAAATAAAAAAAAATTAATGTAAAATAACTAGAATAGGTTTATTACAGGCTTTGGATTGACCTTCCAATTAGTGATTTAGTATTGCTAATTTTTTGGATGGGTCTCATTGTGTTGGTCCGGTTTGACACACGGTTTTGAATGAAAACGTGGGAGTTAATTTGATTTTCTCGATTTCTCAGTACAAATTGTCTTCAAAACCATTTGATTATCTACCAAAGAATTATTCTTGTCCTTTCTTGCCGATGATATAACACATATTCCATATGAGTTGTGGCAGAGGCACGAATCTACCTATGGGATGATCAAGGTCTAGAGAAAGACACTCACTGTTCATGCATTTGATGATACTATAAAAGGATTTGAAAGCTTTTCTCTTCCTCTCACACATTTACTCAAGACAACAGATAGTGACATGGGCTATCACATTAAAAAAAATATATATATATTATTCTTATATCCAAATTATTAGGGGGGACACAATTTCAATAATACAAACTCTTGTTTTCTCTTCCTCTCACATAATTTTCTTTTCTCTTGCAACCTATCCCTTGTAGGAATTTGAAAGTTTTAAAAAGATTATTTATAATGGCACATCAAAAGTTGATCAGGGCTGGTCCGAATCTAACTTTGGTTTATTTACAAGTTTGCCATTGAAAAACTTACTCTGGACTAGCCCAAATGTAAGTATATAAGTCAACTTTTTATTTTTTTTGCTCTCTTCTCCTTCTTTACAAGAAGAAGAACAACTAAGAACAAGAAGAAAGAAGAACAAGAACAAGAATAAGAACAAGAACAAGAAGAAGAAAAAAAAAACAAGAAGAATATCTCTTTCTTCAAATCCTAGTTTTTTTTGCTCTCTTCTAATTTCTCATACTTTTTTCTCCAAACCCTAGTTTATGGATGAAATTCTAGTTGTAAAAAAAATTGGGTTATCAAATCTATCAAATATATTAATCTTTTAATCAATTTTTCTTCATTAATAGAATAAATTATGGATGAAACCTTAATTCCAGAAGAAATCGATTTGCTGAGCAAGTCCATATCAGGATTGCCACAATTTCTGGCAGTTCTAGAAGTATTGAGTACTATTAGAAATTATGGTAGTCCTGAAAGAGACTTACTATACACAGTAGGACTGCCACAATTTCTAGCAGTCCTAAAAGTATTGAGGACTGCATGGCAGTCCTGAAATTGAAATGTCGAATAAAAAAATATATGTTAGGGTTTATTTCCATCTTGATAATAGAGTGAAATATATACATTTTATGGTTTATTTTCATGCATTTTTTGTGAGAAAGAATGAAATAAACATGTTAGGGTTTATTTTCGTGCATTCTTTGTGAGGAATGAAAATGATGAGAATGAAAATTGTGGAGAAGAAAACTAGGATTTTGATGGTGATGGAAAAGAAAACTAGGGTTTAGAGTGGGAAAATAGTGGAGAAGAAGATGAAGAAGAAGATGTATAGTTTGGGGAGTGGAAAATGGTGGAGAAGAAGTGTCACCCCCATTTCCTGTATTTCGTATTTGTACTCGTAATTTGATTTTGGCACGTATTTTATTTTCTCGACTTGCGGATTTTGGTTTCTCGTAAATGGGTTTGGACCATGGATTGGTTTTATTTTGTGGAATTGGTTTGGTTTGATTAGGTTTGGTTTAATATGAATTGGTACACTTTAACCTACACTCTACCCTCAACACAACACAACCACCCTCATTATATCTCCACCAAACTTTCTCTCTCCTCTTTACTCTCCATTAATTTTCTTCTTCTTCCTTCTTCCACAACTCCCCAACCCATTAGGCAAGTGCACCTTGCCAACAAATAAGCACCCAATTTTATTTGTCCATTTGATAGATTAGGACATGTAGATCAACTTTAGAACTTGACATTTGTGATTTGGAGTCTCCATTGTTCTAGATCTAAGTTTTGATTATTTTTGGAATTCCTTGGTTTTGATCTATTAAACTTTAATTTTTGCATATTTTGATGCTTCCATGTGGAAGAGAATTCGATTTTACTCAAGTTAGAACTTTGAAAATCTTGATTTGGTTTTGATTTGATCAAGTTGTGAAGAATTGAAGTTTTGAAGTTCTTGGAGTTCTTCTCGGGTTGGAGAAGCAGCCCTCTCGGCCTGCGCTCTTTAGCGCAAGGCCGATTGCGCAGCTCACCCTTTGGTGAACTACGCACCTTCCTTCTCGGCCAGCGCCTTTCATTGCGCATAGCCGATTGCGCCCGGCCTCTTGGGCTGGACCGCGCACCTCCCTTGGCGCACTCACCCCTGCGCAGTTGGCCCTGCGCAACCTGACTCCTGTACAGTCCATCCTCTGCGCAGCTCACCCTGCGCCATCCCTCCTGCGCAGTCTAACCCCTGCGCAATTTGATCCCGCGCAATCCATCTGCTGCGCCATCCACTCCTGCGCAGTTGGTATCCTGCGCAGCTCACCCTGCGCAGTTGGCCTCCTGGCGCACTTGACTCCTGCGCAATCCAACCTCCTGACCCCTTGCGCAAACCATTGGCTCTTGGAGATTTGGTTTTATTTTCTTTAAGCCTGGCTCTTCTATAGTCCTATATATATTGATATTGTATTAGATATTTTACGCCCATTTTATATCCTTACGCCTTTTTTCATGAACTTGATTTTACTTAATACGTTTGAAATGTCTATTGTACATGGCATGGTATGACAAGGACCTAGCATAACACGACAGTGACCCGTAGTGGTGCACTCCTGACATGACCAACCTGACTTGATAGTGGCCCGTCGTGGCGCACTCCTGACAAGCACCCTGACATGATTTATCTTGATAACTTGATAGTGGCCCGTGGCGGCGCACTCCTGACTTGACTTGACTTGTAACTTGTAACTTGACTCGTATAATCAACTTGACACCGTGGGTGCTCCTGCTTGCTTGCTTGTACAATCCACTTGTCTTCTCTCGTATCATGTCTAGGACGTGACTTCCTGGGTACCACGGCCAGGGACTCGCACTAAATTGGATTAGGCTAATGATTAGATCAAACTAGAACATGGAGAATTCCCAGTCACAGGCAATCTCGTTATCTGGGCGCTTTAATGGACTTGTAGCTTGCCGACGAGTAGAGCACATTTCCAGTACACTGTCATGTGTTGTACCCTCTAAGTCACCTAAGGGTACATTTGTCTCCCGGGCAATGTACCCACCTATAACTCTCAACCCGCGGAAGGATAACTGGATAGTCTACAGGGCTTGGGACTGGAATCCTCACTTGCATCTTGTTAGTAATTAGGTTTGTGATAACCCTAGTTAGTTAAAGTAGTAAGCCGTAGTACTTGCTTGGCCGATTGTGAATGAATGGTGTCCAGCTCTGTCTAAGTCTTGTCTAGCCCCTGTACCTGGAACTCTTGATCATGATTGTTTTACTTATCTCTAACGATAAATGGGTAGAGACAATGAGCCATTCAGGCGAAGGGGTACAATCCCGGTCCTTGTTTGGTTTAAGGATTGTAACCTGGCTCCCGGAATGGTTCCACGTCCCTAGTTGTTTATCGCCCTGTGTACCTTACTACTTGTACTTTCTTTTATTCTTTATGTTCTGATATGCTGGCTTTTGTTCTTATTTGTGCCCTCCTTTGTGGCACTTGCTCTTTCTGGGGTTTGACCCAGCTGGTTTTGTGTGGCCAGATTTCGGAGCAGCTCCCGAGGATCTACCGAGCTTCCAGCCCAATGGTGACAACTAGACGGAACCCGGGCCAAGAGTGGGTTTTCCTTTTTGTTTCACCCACTTATATGTAAATTTATTCTTTTGAGGCGTTTAGCCGACGAGCACATGTTAGCTCGATGCACATTTACTTACTGTCTGCCTACGGGCTGTAAACATGATTAACAAATCCTAGGGTTGATCATGTATGACTGAACTCTTGCTAGTCCTATCATTTTGTACGACTAGCTTCATGATCATCCAATATGTAATATTTGGGACGCCTTATATATATATTTGATGCTCTAATATCTTGTAACTCTGTTAATTGCTTGAGATTGAGACAATAGGCTTGACCTTAAGAGACTGCTGGCTTGTAGTAAACCCTCATATCTAGACAGCCGTGACCGTATAGTTGAGATGTATTCTATTTTAATATACGTAGCTGGCTATGTCTGCCCCCGCTCTCCAGTATTCTGGTTCTGGGGCGTGACATGGTTTAAGTGGTGGCCCATGCAGGTCTTGTCAATCAAGAAATATGAGGGTTTACCGAATAGATGTCTCAATCAATATTCGCCCTTGAGCTCTGCTCGTATCTTCAAATCCCTAAGATTCTTGACCTGATCACACGCTTGTATCATTGATCCGTCCTGGTCCTTCCTTACTGTTCCCTATGTCGTCTTCTTCAGCGACATTACTCCCGGACCTGCCAACCAGCCAGAGGAAGCTCGACAAGCACCCCAGCGCCAGAAAGATCAAGCTCAGCACTCTGGAGTAGCCTTCCGAGTTATGCTTCCCGGAGGCACGGAACCTCCAGTTCAGGCAGCTCCGCCCGTTCAACCAGCTAGACAGGATGAGGGACCTTTGGTAGGGCTTATCAGAGAACTGCTTGCATCCCAAGATCGTCGAGGCGACGCCTTGCATCCGGAAGTTCATGATGCACTAAACCGAGGAGGTCCCCAAGGGAATCAGGCGGCCAACAGTTTCAAGCACTTGAACCCTCCGTTCTTTGACGGCAGTGAAGATGCGATTGCTGCGGACGCTTGGCTTTAGGATACCGAGGTGGTTCTAGAAGCAGCTAGGACACCTGAGAATGAGAAGGTGGCGGTGGTACGCCTACAGTTGTTAGACTTGGCTCGCGATTGGTGGGCAGCTCAGGCCATGGGATTAGCAGCACCAGTCACTTGGGCGACGTTCAGAGAGAGGTTCCAGACAAAGTACTTCGATGCGGTGGCACGGTACGACCTGCAAACGAGATTCACCAACTTAAAGCCAGGAGGTAGGACGGTCGATGGCTATGCGACCGAGTTTTCCAGGCTGAGTAGGTTCGCCCCCACCTTGGTGGCAACAGAGTTCGATAAGGCTCAGCGATTCCAGCAAGGGCTGCACTTAGAGATATTATTGGCTGTGGAGCAGTTCGAGCACCAGACGTTCGATGCAGTATTGAAGGCAGCAAGGAGGCATGAGTACACCTCCCGGAGAATTGTGGACAGGACCGGAGGCAGGAAGCGGTCCCACAACCAGATGCACCAATCTTCAGCTCCAGCCCCGGCAGCTAGGGGTATAACCATTGGAACTCCGAGGCGGGCGGCCTCAGTGACGTCGGTTCGGCATTCGACCCCAACGTATCCGCAGCAGCAGAGGCAGAAGCAGTCTTCCGCGGTGGGATGTTCTCATTGCGGGAAGCCGGGCCATGTAGTGGCAGAGTGTCGTAGGGCACAGGGATTGTGCCTGGCTTGTGGAGGAGCAGACCACCAGATAGGGACCTGCCCGAATAGGGGAGGTCCATCATCATCCAACCTTTCTAGTTCTTCGGTGAGAGGACCAGCCCCAGTTCCAGTCCAACAGCAGCAGCAACAGCAGTACCCGAGGCCATTGTTGCCTCAGGCCCAGGCCTTTCATCAGCAGAACCAGCAGCAGTTCACCCAGGCTCCAGCACAAAACCGACAGAGGGGTTTCCAGCAGAGAGGACCCGCAGCTAGAGGTCAGGCTATGATGATGACCATAGAAGAAGAAGTTGCACCAGGTGAGGTAGTGGCAGGTACTATTCTCGTCAACACCTTTCCAGCATCTATATTATTTGATTCTGGTGCATCGTATTCATTCACGTCTGCACGATTCGCGACACGGATAGGATTGGAGCCCGAGTCATTATCAGTGAGGCTCAATATACTTACTGGTAATGGTCTTGTGGGAGTAGATCGAGTGTTTTCCTCGTGTCGGATCGTAGTTAGCGGTAGAGAGTTCCCCGCTAGGCTCATTGAGTTCCCTATGGCAGACTATGATGTAGTCCTAGGCATGGATTGGTTGAGGAACCATTATGCTAGGATAGACTACCATGTTGGCAGAGTTGTCTTTAGTTTTCCCGGAGAGCCAGAGTTTTTATTTTCCAGAGGCACAGTAGAGCCATCTCCTCCAGTATTGCGGATGGCAGTAGCAGCAGTGCAGTTGTCCCGGATAGTTGAAGAGTTTCCAGATGTCTTTCCAGAGGAACTTCCAGGGATGCCGCCAGAACGGTAGATTGAGTTCACCATAGACTTGATTCCCGGGACAGCACCAGTATCAGAACGAGTCTACAGAATGGCGCCTTCAGAGTTAGAGATTTTGTACAAGATGATTGAAGAACTCAGGACCAAGGGATTCATTCGTGCAAGTGGATCGCCTTGGGGAGCCCCGATGCTTCTTGTGAAAAAGAAGGATGGTACGTCCAGGCTATGTGTTGATTATCGTACCTTGAACTCAGTGACAATCAAGAACAGATACCCTCTCCCGAGGATAGATGACTTGTTTGATCAACTCAAGGGGGCTTCAGTTTTCTCAAAGATAGACTTGCGGTCAGGATATCACCAGATCAGAGTCAGAGAGCAAGATATCCCGAAGACGGCGTTCAGATCGAGGTATGGGCATTGGGAGTTTCTAGTTATGCCCTTTGGAGCGACCAATGCGCCGGCAGTGTTCATGGACCTCATGAACCGTATTTTCATGCCTTACTTGGATCAGTTTTTGATAGTGTTCCTTGATGACATCCTGGTCTATAGCAAGAGTGAAGCAGAGCACGAGCAGCATCTCAGAATTGTCCTCCAGATTCTCAGAGAGCACCAGTTGTACGCCAAGTTCAGTAAATGCGAGTTCTGGCTCGATCGCATTTCTTACTTGGGTCACATCATTACCAGAGGAGGAGTGGAAGTGGATCCCCAAAAGATTGTGGCTATCGAGGCATGGCCAGTACCCAGCTCAGTGGCAGAAGTTCGCAGCTTTCTTGGATTGGCCGGCTACTACCGGCGGTTCGTCTCTGATTTTGCAAGCATTTCAGCACCGATGACCCAGTTGACCCGCAAGGACGTGCCGTTCGTTTGGACAGCAGAATGTCAGGAATCATTTGAGAAGTTGAAGCGAGGTTTGATAACGGCTCCCATTCTTACCCTTCCAGATGGGACCGAAGGATTCACAGTTTATTACGACGCTTCAGGCAGAGGATTGGGATGTGTTTTGATGCAGCATGGGAAGGTAATTGCTTATGCGTCACATCAACTCCGTGATCATGAGAAGAATTACCCGACCCACGACTTGGAGCTAGCAGCAGTAGTGTTTGCACTTAAGTTGTGGAGGCACTACTTGTACGGAGACAGAGTGGAGATATTTACTGATCATAAGAGCCTGAAGTATGTTTTCACCCAGAAGGATCTTAATATGCGGTAGAGAAGATGGCTCGAGCTACTGGTGGACTATGATGTGGACTTGCAGTATCACCCAGGGAAGGCCAACGTGGTAGCAGATGCGTTGAGCAGGAGAGCCGGAGTCTACCTTCTAACAGCGCAACCAGAGCTATTGGCAGATCTTCAGAAGATGGGAATTGAAGTGGTTCTTCCAACCAGCGTGGCAATGATGGCCAGTCTACAGGTTCAGTCCACCATAGTTGAGAGGATCCGGACCGCACAGTTAACAGATTCGAAGATTCAGCGGCTCAGAGCAGAGTGCGAGGCAGGAAGAAGGCCAGAGTTATGTATTCATGAGGATGGTACACTTCGACGCGGCACGCGTCTTTGTGTACCCAGTGGAGATATTAGACAGAAAGTCATGGCAGAGGCTCACAGTTCGCAGTATTCCATCCATCCAGGCAGCATAAAGATGTACAGAGATATTCGTCAACACTTTTGGTGGAATGGTATGAAGAGAGAGATAGCCCGGTATGTCTTTCGATGTTTGGTTTGCCAACAAGTCAAGGCTGAACATCAGAGGCCAGCTGGACTTCTTCAACCTTTACCGATCCCAGAATGGAAATGGGAACACATTACCATGGATTTCGTGACTGGGTTACCCAGATCCCCGGCGGGCAGAGATGCTATTTGGGTTATTGTGGACAGGCTTACCAAGGTGGCACACTTTCTTCCATTTAGAGTTGGACAGTCGACGGCACAGCTAGCAGAGATGTATCTCAGGCAGATCGTCAGACTTCACGGAGTGCTAGTCAGTATAGTATCAGACAGGGATACGAGATTCACATCGCACTTCTGGCGCAGTCTTCATCAAAGTTTGGGGACTCGTCTCAAGTTCAGCTCAGCGTATCATCCGCAGACAGATGGGCAATCAGAGCGTACTATACAAACTCTCGAAGATATGTTGCGGTCGTGTACCCTTGACTTTGGTGGTTCGTGGGAGGATCACCTGCACCTGGTGGAATTCTCGTACAATAATAGTTTCCAGGCCAGTATCCAGATGGCACCCTTCGAGGCTCTGTATGGTAGGAAGTGCAAATCCCCGTTAGCATGGGACGATGTCGGAGAGAGGCAGATGCTCGGTCCAGAACTGATTTCTCAGACGGTTGAAGTGGTCAGGAGAGTCAGAGATCACCTCCGAGTTGCTCAGGATCGCCAGCGCCATTGGGCCGATGCTCATCGGCGTCCCTTAGAATTTGCCGTCGGCGACCATGTATTCCTTAGGATCTCGCCCACCCGCGACGTCATTCGTTTTAGCGTGCGGGAAAAGCTTAGTCCTAGGTATATAGGGCCGTTCGATATTCTAGAGTGAGTAGGCGATGTGTCCTATCGTCTCGCTCTTTCGCCGTCGCTAAGTGAGGTACATGATGTATTCCATGTATCCCAATTAAGACGGTACATCCCAGACCCGAGCCATATCCTAGATCATTCAGAATTGGTTGTTGGTACCAACCTTTCGTATGAGGAGAGGCCCGTGTCTATTTTGGACCGGAGAGAAAAGATGCTCAAGAACAAGACTATTAACTTAGTCCGTGTTGCTTGGGGTCATCACTCTCTAGGTGAGTCAACATGGGAGCGTGAGGACGACATCCGATCGCGATACCCCTACCTGTTTGACTCGTGAGGTATAATGTCTTTCTTATACCTTACGCTTTCCCTTTTCTTGCTTGCATTGTATGATTGTATGATTGAACTGTTTAGTGTAGCTTGTCTGTGCTTAGTATAGCTTGTCGTGGCAATCTCTAGCTCCTTGATTAAATTTCGAGGACGGAATTCTTTGAAGGTGGAGAAGAAGTGTCACCCCCATTTCCTGTATTTCATATTTGTACTCGTAATTTGATTTTGGCACGTATTTTATTTTCTCGACTTGCGGATTTTGGTTTCTCGTAAATGGGCTTGGACCATGGCTTGGTTTTATTTTGTGGAATTGGTTTGGTTTGATTAGGTTTGGTTTAATATAAATTGGTACACTTTAACCTACACTCTACCCTCAACACAACACAACCACCCTCATTATATCTCCACCAAACTTTCTCTTTCCTCTTTACTCTCCATTAATTTTCTTCTTCTTCCTTCTTCCACAACTCCCCAACCCATTAGGCAAGTGCACCTTGCCAACAAATAAGCACCCAATTTTATTTGTCCATTTGATAGATTAGGACATGTAGATCAACTTTAGAACTTGACATTTTGTGATTTGGAGTCTCCATTGTTCTAGATCTAAGTTTTGATTATTTTCGGAATTCCTTGGTTTTGATCTATTAAAATTTAATTTTTGCATATTTTGATGCTTCCATGTGGAAGAGAATTCGATTTTACTCAAGTTAGAACTTTGAAAATCTAGATTTGGTTTTGATTTGATCAAGTTATGAAGAATTGAAGTTTTGAAGTTCTTGGAGTTCTTCTCGGGTTGGAGAAGCAGCCCTCTCGGCCTGCGCTCTTTAGCGCAAGGCCGATTGCGCAGCTCACCCTTTGGTGAACTACGCACCTTCCTTCTCGGCCAGCGCCTTTCATTGCGTATAGCCGATTGCGCCCGGCCTCTTGGGCTGGACCGCGCACCTCCCTTGGCGCACTCACCCCTGCGCAGTTGGTCCTGCGCAACCTGACTCCTGTGCAGTCTATCCTCTGTGCAGCTCACCCTGCGCCATCCCTCCTGCGCAGTCTAACCCCTGCGCAATTTGATCCCACGCAATCCATCTGCTGCGCCATCCACTCCTGCGCAGTTGGTACCCTGCGCAGCTCACCCTGCGCAGTTGGCCTCCTGGCGCACTTGACTCCTGCGCAATCCAACCTCCTGACCCCTTGCGCAAACCATTGGCTCTTAGAGATTTGGTTTTATTTTCTTTAAGCCTGGCTCTTCTATAGTCCTATATATATTGATATTGTATTAGATATGTTTGGAATGTCTATTGTACATGGCATGGTATGACAAGGACCTAGCATAACACGACAGTGACCCGTAGTGGTGCACTCCTGACATGACCAACCTGACTTGATAGTGGCCCGTCGTGGCGCACTCCTGATAAGCACCCTGACATGATTTATCTTGATAACTTGATAGTGGCCCGTGGCGGCGCACTCCTGACTTGACTTGACTTGTAACTTGACTCGTATAATCAACTTGACACCGTGGGTGCTCCTGCTTGCTTGCTTGTACAATCTACTTGTCTTGTCTCGCATCATGTCTAGGATGTGACTTCCTGGGTACCACGGCCAGGGACTCGCACTAAATTGGATTAGGCTAATAATTAGATCAAACTAGAACATGGAGAATTCCCAGTCACAGGCAATCTCGTTATCTGGGCGCTTTAATGGACTTGTAGCTTGCCGACGAGTAGAGCACATTTCCAGCACACTGTCATGTGTTGCACCCTCTAAGTCACCTAAGGGTACATTTGTCTTCCGGGCAATGTACCCACCTATAACTCTCAACCCGCGGTAGGATAACTGGATAGTCTGCAGGGCTTGGGACTGGAATCCTCACTTGCATCTTGTTAGTAATTAGGTTTGTGATAACCCTAGTTAGTTAAAGTAGTAAGCCGTAGTACTTGTTTGGCCGATTATGAATGAATGGTGTCCAGCTCTGTCTAAGTCTTGTCTAGCCCCTGTACCTGGAACTCTTGATCATGATTGTTTTACTTATCTCTAACGATAAATGGGTAGAGACAGTGAGCCATTCAGGCGAAGGGGTACAATTCCGGTCCTTGTTTGGTTTAAGGATTGTAACCTGGCTCCCGGAATGGTTCCACGTCCCTAGTCGTTTACCGCCCTGTGTAACTTACTACTTGTACTTTCTTTTATTCTTTATGTTCTGATATGCTGGCTTTGTTCTTATTTGTGCCCTCCTTTGTGGCACTTGCTCTTTCTGGGGTTTGACCCAGCTGGTTTTGTGTGGCCAGATTTCGGAGCAGCTTCCGAGGATCTACCGAGCTTCCAGCCCAATGGTGACAACTAGACGGAACCTGGGCCAATAGTGGGTTTTCCTTTTTGTTTCACCCACTTATATGTAAATTTATTCTTTTGAGGCGTTTAGCCGACGAGCACCTGTTAGCTCGATGCACATTTACTTACTGTCTGCCTACGGGCTGTAAACATGATTAACAAATCCTAGGGTTGATCATGTATGACTGAACTCTTGCTAGTCCTATCATTTTGTACGACTAGCTTCATGATCATCCAATATGTAATATTTGGGACGCCTTATATATATATTTGATGCTCTAATATCTTGTAACTCTGTTAATTGCTTGAGATTGAGACAATAGGCTTGACCTTAAGAGACTGCTGGCTTGTAGTAAATCCTCATATCTAGACAGCCGTGACTGTATAGTTGAGATGTATTCTATTTCAATATACGTAGCTGGCTATGTCTGCCCCCGCTCTCCAGTATTCTGGTTCTGGGGCGTGACAAGAAGAAGAAGCAGAAGAAGAAGAAGAGGAGGAGGAGGATGAAGAAAGTTAGGGTTTTGGAAGAGAGAGAGTGAAATTTACAAATGAGAATGAAATTTGGGGTTTAGGGGAGGGGGTGAGGGTGGGACAGCCCAATGAGTAGTAAAATGAGATAGCCTGAGTAATTTTTTCTCAAACATGGGCTAGCCCTGATCAAATTTTGATGTACCCTTATAAATAATCTTTAAAAATTGTGACAATTGGATTGAAGACGACGAAAAATTGTCAAGATTCTGACATCCTGACTATTGTAAAGACTGCCTAGACTCTTGACGTTCATAGCATAAAGAGTTATATATAACTCTTCTATAACTTTCAGGATATGACTGTAACACCAGTTTCTAAAATGAGGGTAATTTTGAAATTTTGTATTTTAATTTATTTAATTATGGTATTTAAAATTTTATATAATTTTTAGTAATTTTTAATTATTTTTAAACTATTTAAATTCATGACTTGTGATTTTGGTGTTTTGCTAGTGAAATCATAGAGACTGCCTACCCTAGAGCCTAGCCATATGATTAGAGTATTTTTGACATTTTTAGGGTTATTTGAATTTATTATAATTTATTTGAATTTATGGAAATTTTTAGGATTTATTCTGGAATTATTTGAATGATGGTTGACTAGGTTGACTTTGACTAGTGTTGACTGGGTAGACTAACCTAGAAGCTAACCCTAGATGTGTTTGGACTTGGTTAGGTCATGTAACCCTAGTTAGACTAGAGTAAAACTCATGGTTAGTCATTAAACTCAGGTTAGAATAGAAAGGCTTTTAGTCATAAGCCATGACTTATGATTTGAAACCATTAATTAACAACTTAGCCCATAGAGGCCCAAGCCCATAGCCCATCACTAAACCCTAACCCTAGCCCACTATGGCCAGCCACATTGGGAACCCCACCCTAATTTATACTCTCTTCCATTTAGGGCTAGCCTCTTTTAGGAAAGAACAAGCTTAAGGAGGATGTATTTTTCCAACTTTAGAAATTCATAGAAATTCCATTTTATCTTATTTTTTCCTCAAACAAATTTCAATAGGTTCTAATTTAGGTATACTTGCTGTTCATGGAGAGAAATCTCAGGTTTGGACCAATTTGGAGAGTTTTGGCTAACAAGGAGGATCCCCCATTTTGAAGCTTCTTTGGAGAAGAACACCAATAGGTAACTTCTCATTCTTTCCATGAAATTCCAGTTTTCTTGCATATTTAGACAGCCCTAGGTGTCCCTTAGCCGTAGGTATTGGTTTCGTGTTGAGTCGTGTCCGTTTCGTGTCCGTATCGGACACGAATCAGTGATAGGGTGTATGTGTTCGATGAAATGCTTGAGTGAATAAATTCTTCTTATTTTTAAATTCTATTTAAATAGATTTCTAGCCCTTGATGTGTGCTTTCGAACCCCCAAGCTCTGAGCTTATACCGAGCTGTGTCCGTGTCCAAAATGGACACGAACTCGCTGCACGAGACACGGCGCACATGCCCTGCTACTCGGGGGCTATAACTCCCTGTACACGACACATCTGGACATGAAATTTTGTGGGGACACTGTTTAGGTGACAGACACTGTGCCCACAAAATTTGGGGTGGAGTCGTGTCGTGTCGAGGAAGAAAACACACGCGCACTGTTCCTACAAAGACTGTGCACAGGTGGGTTTTGGCCATTGACACGGGGTTCGTGTCGCTTCTGGACACGTCGTGGTGACGTGTCAGGGACATGAGTGTGTGGCCCTACTATGGGCGAACACAGGGACACGTGCACGAGGACACTAGTGTCGCGTGTCGGGTGCACGAGCCTGTGACACGCCCGCACGAGGCTGCCTGTGCAGTATTTTCATATTCTGTGTAATTAGTGTTCTGGACACGTTTGTGTCCTGATATTGGACACATTTTGGAGTGTGTGACACGTGTACATGTTGCTTGTGAATTACCAACCATTTGTTGATGTATTATCAAGTTTTTGATTTATAATCTTGGGTTTTGAATAGGTATTAGTGTTCTTTTTATGAAGTTTAGATGTTAAATCATGATTAATTAGATATTAATTATACATGTATATATTGGGATTTAAGTTGGTTTGCCTGGGATTCATATTGTGTAGTGGTTGATGATATTGGTTGTCTGGTTTTCTGATACTGTTAAGTATCAGTGTAAAATATACACTGTTTTCTTCATTCGATTTTGCTTTTAATTGTTGTATCCTGCAATTTATAAGGTTAGTGGTCTAATTATTGATTGGGGTGCGTGGGTTGGTTTTGTAATAAAAGCTGACAGTTAAGTTAGTTAACTCGAGTACTGGGTCTCATATGAACTTGAGTTCTAGGTCTGTTTACTATATTGAATATTAACCCAGTTTTGAATTTATGATTGTGTAGAGATAATGTTAACTAAGAGTGCATTGTGTATTGATTGGGTTTTCATTCAATCTGTTTCGAATTGGACTTCTGATAGTGTGGACTGACATGTCACTCCCCGTTTCCGGAATACGTAAATTTTTGATTTTTCATGTATATGGTATCTGGCACCTGTATCTTTATTGCATTTATCCTGTATTTGTAACTGCCATGGCATGGAACAGTATCTCGTTGCTGATTAGTGTGCCATCCCTTGTCCTTGTCTGGTTGTAGGCGTGGTTCACTGTTTCGATGATAAGATTTC
This sequence comes from Iris pallida, assembly GCA_029216955.1. Taxonomy (NCBI): domain Eukaryota; kingdom Viridiplantae; phylum Streptophyta; class Magnoliopsida; order Asparagales; family Iridaceae; genus Iris; species Iris pallida. The sequence continues at coordinate 2,235,378 of JANAVB010041220.1, read as the reverse complement.
TGAACCGTGTTGTGGTTAGAATTTTATTTAATTAATCTAATTAGTTGTACCATGTAGCATTTAACATGTCATTAGTCATGTGGTTAAGAGCATGCTTAAGCTTAGGGTTTCTTTGAGTCAACCCAACCCCTATATATATTCTCTTCCTCACTCTCTCTCCTCATTCACTCTTTTCATTTCTTTTCCTCCCAACCAATAGGCAAGTACATCTTGCACCAAATGGAGAGATTATTGTATTTTTATTTCTTGATTTTTCTTTGATATTATTTGTCTATATTGTTCTTCTCTTCATTCACTACAAGTTTAGTTCTTGGAGTTTTTTATTTTAATGGCTAGTTTGGTGTAGATCTAAGTTTCTAAAACTAGGGTTCTGGGTTTCCATGGTTTTGAACTATCAAACTTGGTTGTTTTCAAAAACTAATGGTCCTATGTTGTAGAAAATTCAATTTTATCCAATTTTGACCTTTAAAAGTTAGATTTCGACTTGATTTGAGGAAGTTATGGCCAAAACAATTTTGGTCAAACTTCTATGTTCATCTGTCCTGATTTTGGCAGGGACGATAAATAGTGTCTGGCCGCATAAGAATTTCTGGCCGCATAAGAATTTCTGGCCGTATGACCATTTCTGGCCGCATGAGCATTTCTGGCCGCATAAGAATTTCTGGCCGCATGACCATTTCTGGCCGCATGAGCATTTCTGGCCGTATAAGAATTTCTGGCCGCATGACCATTTCTGGCCGCATAAGAATTTTTGAGCCGCATAAGAATTTTTGGCCGTATGACAATTTCTGGCCGCATGAGCATTTCTAGCCGCATAAGAATTTCTGGCCGTATAACCATTTCTGGCCGCATAAGAATTTTTGAGCAGCATAAGAATTTCTGGCCGCATGACCATTTCTGGCCGCATGAGCATTTTTGAGCCGCATAAGAATTTTTGAGCCGCATAAAAATTTCTGGCCGCATAAGAATTTTTGAGCCGCATAAGAATTTTGAGCCGCATAAAAAATTTTGAGCCGCATAAGGCTGATTTTTGGCTGATTTTGATTGTTTGATGCTCTTTTTGACTGATTTGTGGCCAGAATTTCTCCAAACTTCCAACATGAAAGTTGTAGATCTTTGTCTTGGCTTCAAGGACCTTCATGTCTCACTTTAACCAGAATTTACATGTGACTTTTATGTCACGAGGGGCCACGCGACTTTCTAACTTGACCATGTTCCTGACCTGATTACCTGTATACGTGCTGGTACATGTTCTAAGTGTGTATTGAGATACAATATTAGTATGCACTGTGGTGCCATTTAATGAGTGCACTGAGGTGTGACTCTATATACTAAGTGATCATTCGTGTTATATGTCAATACATTTGTACCTTCCAGCACAGTCATGGTAATTGGTCAGTAATAGTATCATGGTATATTGTTTGTTGTTTGAAGTATTACACTAAGCATGGATCTAGATTGAGACAATGTGGATTCATACTTAGGGTGCACGTACTATGGTATGACATATAGGAGGATGACCATGTGACCACGACATGTAATTCCAATATCGAGATAGGGTTAATCTAAGCAACTTAAATTGGTAGAAGCATTGGGAGGGAACAAAATCTCGAGATCGTACGTCACCAGCCGCCCTGGGTCCCATCTTGGCGCGTCGGGTTGGCCACCTCAGATACTGTATAGTCATCCGTACTAGTGGAGTGCAGTATCTAATTTGTGACTGCCGAGCCAGCTCTTCCTATAGGAGAGCTGGAACCGTTACTGCTTATTCTAGCACGGTGGCCTTTCGAGGGACCAGTATATTTCGTGCTTGCTTGTATATAATGGTTTGGCTAGCCCTGCTGGAATGCGATACGATCTGAGGATTCCTATATATATATTGCATTACTGGTATAATCCAGACAAATCATAGAAAGCCGTAGGATTGATTGGCCGCTTGTAAGCTGACTTGTTTGTGATATATTTTCTTCTATTAGCAACTGAGGAACATGGACTATCGTGGTACGTGGTCCAACCCATGTCCTTGTTTGGTTGTTGGGTTGGGCTATTGTGTTGCGATAGGCTATGGATCGAAGTCGCAAATCAGAAGCCCTTGTACCTGCCCATGTTTATAGGATATATCTTATCCCGGCACGATATTGGCACCGTTTGTCCTTGTTTGTTTGTAAGGGTGTTGTATTGTCTCGATGATATGGTATAAGCCTATAGCTCGTGAATCAGGTCTTATTTAACTCATTGGATTTATCTTACTCTTTTGTGCTCCCTTGTGGTACTTGCTATTCGGGGCCTGACTCCGCTGGTTTTGTTTGGCCAGATCTCGTAGCAGCTCCAGAGGATCCAGCCTTCCACTCGAACAATGGTGCACACCAGGAGTATGGGCGCCAGGGACCATGAGTGGGTTTCTTCTTCACTACTCTGATATCTTCTATTTTGTACTTGGCGTTTAGCCACTGGCACCTGTTTAGCCGGCAATTCTGGATATTAGTTTTCTTTTACATAATTGTAATTAAATCAGACTGCAGCTGACTACGGTTATGTACTATTGACTCTCGGTACTAGCTCATCTTTTTGTAAAAGCTAGGCTCATGAATTATTTTGATGAAGCGTCGGGGACGCCTTACTGCTTTGTCTTATATGATCATTATTTATTGCTTCTTGTTTTGATTGATTGAGACATAGATACTCTGTGGGACCATAGGAGACCTGATTGTAGCATGCACCCCCTAGTCTCTTGACAGCCACGATCGTCGTATGATGTGTATATACCTCATACGGTGTAGCTGGCCTAGTCCGTCTCAGTATTCCGGAACTGGGGCGTGACAAGGTTTTAGTGGCGGCCCATGCAGGTCTGTTTTTCAGACTTGTGGGGTGTTGCGATTATATGAGTCTCAATCAAAATATGTTCCCCTTGATCTCCTGATTCGTCTTCTCTTTCTCCCACCGTGATTGCTAACATGATTATCATCCTCGATTCTTTTTCGTCCTGTCTTTTGATACCTTGTATCCTTTCCTTTAGGGTCACATCATTCTCGGCTATTGGAGGAGCCGGCATGGGAGAGAATCCAGTAGATCATGGACCAGTTAGAGATCAGCAAGGGGTAGCCCCTCTACCTGGACAGATTCCCATCGAGAATGTTACCGAGCATGAGCCATTTGAGCTACAGAGGCCGGAGGATCCCGTACCTCCAGTGATGCCGGTAGTACCAGTAGCACTAGATGCGTCGGCACTATTGCAGATTATTAGAGGGTTATTGGAGACCCAGCAATGCCAGACGGCAGCCCAACAGTAACAACAAACCCGACAGCAAGAACAAAATGTGCTACAGAATCAGGAGTTGCAATTAGCCCTTGAAAGAAGTGTCAGAAATGATTCAGGAGCGTTCAGATGGTTTTGTCAACTTAACCCGAGATATTTTGACGGCACGGAGGATGCCATCACGACGGATGCTTGGCTTCAGGATACAGAGGCCATATTGACCGCAGCAAAGGTTCCAGCAGAAGAGAAGGTTGACCAGGTCAGACTTTTACTTCAGGATCTCGCCCGCGATTGGTGGGCATTGAAAGAGGTTGGAATGAGGCGTCCTGTTCCCTGGGATAGCTTCAGTACCAGATTCAAGGCCAAGTACTTTGGCGTGGTAGCGCGATATGAGCTACAACAGAGGTTTATCAGTCTCAAGCAGGCTGGTAAGACGGTGGATGGTTATGCAGCGGAGTTTTGCAGGTTAAGCAGGTTTGCTCGGATGATGGTGGTGACAGAGCCAGAGAGAGCAATGAGGTTCCAGCAGGGACTTCACCTAGAGATTTTGTAGCTGGTCGAGGGGCACGACTACCAGACATTCGATGTAGTATTGACGACGGCTCGGAGGCACGAGCTTACTATTCAAAGGTTATCAGCAAGGACTGGAGGCCAGAAGAGGTCTCATACGCAGAGTGCTGGGGGAGGAGCAGTACCTCGGATGTCAGCACCAGCACCTGGCGTCCGTATTCGTGATGCAGCACCAGTCACGACAATTATGACTGTACCAGTTCGACAGCAGCAACAGAGGAACCAGCAGCAGCGTCAGGAAGCACCAGTGGGTTGCACTTACTGTGGTGAGGGAGGGTACACTAGGGATGTGTGTCATTCTGCTAATGGATTATGCTTGAGGTGTGGCAGTCCAGACCATAGGATTGCCAATTGTCCTATGATGCAGAGGCCATGAGGGCCAGCTCAACGGTTTCCGGCATTACCAGCTCCAGAGGTAGTACCGTATCAAGGGCCAGCACTAGCAGTGAGGCCACTAGCCCAGCGTCCATTACTGACGCAAGCTCAGATGTACCGACAAGCGCAACATCAGGTTGGACAGCAGGACCAGGGAAGGCAGGGACAAAGGCACGAAGAATTTGGAGTATTAGAGCAGAGGTTGGCCGAAGGCGGTCAGATTGTGGGTAAGATTTCAGTATTATTTATTATAATTCCTTGAGTTCTATATTCGAAGAGTGAAGGCGACTTTCTCGTCTCACTCATCTGCTCTCGTATCATGTGATACGTGATATTCATCATGTGTCTTGATTACGAGAGTACGTCCTGGGCAGAGTCTCGTTCTTGATTTAGTCATTGGTACCGACTTATCTCAAGCATTGACCCTTGTCCACTTTGGGTGTCAGTGTAGGATCTCGAGGACGAATTTCTACTTGACTTGAGAGGCATATTTTATTCGTATGTCTCCGATCATTTCCTTCTAGGGTATGATTATTGTTTGTGCTCTTACTTAATTATTCTTGCTTTCTTAAACTGTTCATGTGCCATGTGTTGTTTGATAATTGTGCTTGCTATATGTCATGAGTGTATTTCGTGATCTGAGAGCGTGCTCAACTAGCCTTATCAAAATTCTGAGGACAAAATTTTTCTAAGGAGGGTAGAGATGTCACTCCCCGTTTTCGGAATACGTAAATTTTTGATTTTTCATGTATATGGTATCTGGCACCTGTATCTTTATTGCATTTATCCTGTATTTGTAACTAGCCATGGCATGGAACAGTATCTCGTTGCTGATTAGTGTGCCACCCCTTGTCCTTGTCTGGTTGTAGGCGTGGTTCACTGTTTCGATGATAAGATTTCTGAACCGTGTTGTGGTTAGAATTTTATTTAATTAATCTAATTAGTTGTACCATGTAGCATTTAACATGTCATTAGTCATGTGGTTAAGAGCATGCTTAAGCTTAGGGTTTCTTTGAGTCAACCCAACCCCTATATATATTCTCTTCCTCACTCTCTCTCCTCATTCACTCTTTTCATTTCTTTTCCTTCCAACCAATAGGCAAGTAGATCTTGCACCAAATGGAGAGATTATTGCATTTTTATTTCTTGATTTTTCTTTGATATTATTTGTCTATATTGTTCTTCTCTTCATTCTCTACAAGTTTAGTTCTTGGAGTTTTTGATTTTAATGGCTAGTTTGGTGTAGATCTAAGTTTCTAAAACTAGGGTTCTATGGGTTTCCATGGTTTTGATCTATCAAACTTGGTTGTTTTCGAAAACTAATGGTCCTATGTTGTAGGAAATTCAATTTTATCCAATTTTGACCTTTGAAAAGTTAGATTTCGACTTGATTTGAGGAAGTTATGGCTAAAACAATTTTGGTCAAACTTCTATGTTCATCTGTCCTAATTCTGGCAGGGACGATGAATAGTGTCTGGCCGCATAAGAATTTCTGGCCGCATAAAATTTTTTGGCCGCATGACCATTTCTGGCCGCATGAGCATTTCTGGCCGCGTAAGAATTTCTGGCCGCATGACCATTTCTGGCCGCATGACCATTTCTGGCCGCATAAGAATTTCTGGTCGCATGACCATTTCTGGTCGCATAAGAATTTTTGAGCCGCATAAGAATTTCTGGCCGCATAACCATTTCTGGCCGCATAAAAATTTTTGAGCCGCATAAGAATTTCTGGCCGCATGACCATTTCTGGCCGCATGAGCATTTTTGAGCCGCATAAGAATTTTTGAGCCGCATAAGAATTTCTGGCCGCATAAGAATTTTGAGCCGCATAAAAAATTTTGAGCCGCATAAGGCTGATTTTTGGCTGATTTTGATTGTTTGATGCTCTTTTTGACTGATTTGTGGCCAGAATTTCTCCAAACTTCCAACATGAATGTTATAGATCTTTGTCTTGGTTTCAAGGACCTTCATGTCTCACTTTAACCAGAATTTACATGTGACTTTTATGTCACGAGGAGTCCACACGACTTCCTGACTTGACCATGTTCCTGACCTGATTACCTGTATACGTGCTGGTACATGTTCTAAGTGTGTATTGAGATACAATATTAGTATGCACTACGGTGCCATTTAATGAGTGTACTGAGGTGTGACTCTACATACTAAGTGATCTTTCGTGTTATATGTCAATACATGTGTACCTTCCAGCACAGTCATGGTAATTGATCAGTAATAGTATCGTGGTATGTTGTTTGTTGTTTGAAGCATTACACTAAGCATGGATCTAGATTGAGCCGATGTGGATTCATACTTAGGGTACACGTACTATGGTACGACATATAGGAGGATGACCATGTGACCACGACAAGTAATTCCAATATCGAGATAGGGTTAATCTAAGCAACTTAAATTGGTAGAAGCATTGGGAGGGAACAGAATCTCGAGATCATACGTCACCAGCCGTTCTGGGTCCCGTCTTGGCGCGTCGGGTTGGCTGCCTCGGATACTGTATAGTCATCCGTACTAGTGGAGTACAGTATCTGATTTGTGACTGCCGAGCCAGCTCTTCCTATCGGAGAGCTGAAACCGTTACTGCTTATTCTAGCACGGTGGCCTTTTGAGAGACCAGTGCATTTCGTGCTTGCTTGTATATAATAGTTTGGCTAGCCCTGCTGGAATGCGATACGATCTGAGGATTCCTATATATATATTGCATTACTGGTATAATCTAGACAAATCATAGAAAGCCGTAGGATTGATTGGCCGCTTGTAAGCTGACTTGTTTGTGATATGTTTTCTTCTATTAGCAACTGAGGAACATGGACTATCGTGGTACGTGGTCCAACCCATGTCCTTGTTTGGTTGTTGGGTTGGGCTATTGTGCTTCGATAGGCTATGGACCGAAGTCGCGAATCAGAAGCCCTTTTACCTGTCCATGGTTATAGGATATATCTTATCCCGGCACGATATTGGCACCGTTTGTCCTTGCTTGGTTGTAAGGGTGTCGTATTGTCTCGATGATATGGTATAAGCCTATAGCTCGTGAATCAGGTCTTATTTAACTCATTGGATTTATCTCACTCTTTTGTGCTCCCTTGTGGTACTTGCTATTCGGGGCCTGACCCCGCTGGTTTTATTTGGCCAGATCTCGTAGCAGCTCTAGAGGATCCAGCCTTCCACCCGAACAATGGTGCACACCAGGAGTATGGGCGCTAGGGACCATGAGTGGGTTTCTTCTTCATTACTCTGATATCTTCTATTTTGTACTTGGCGTTTAGCCACCGGCACCTGTTTAGCCGACAGTTCTGGACATTAGTTTCCTTTTACATAATTGTAATTAAATCAGACTGCAGCTGACTACGGTTATGTACTATTGACTCTCGGTACTAGCTCATCTTTTTGTAAAAGTTAGGCTCATGAATCATTCTGATGAAGCGTCGGGGACGCCTTACTGCTTTGTCTTATATGATCATTATTTACTGCTTCTTGTTTTGATTGATTGAGACATAGATGCTCTGTGGGACCATAGGAGACCTGATTGTAGCATGCACCCTCTAGTCTCTTGACAGCCACGATCGCCGTATGACGTGTGTATACCTCATACGGTGTAGCTGGCCTAGTCCGTCTCAGTATTCCGGTACTGGGACGTGACAAGGTTTTAGTGGTGGCCCATGTAGGTCTGTTTTTCAGACTTGTGGGGTGTTGCGATTATAGGAGTCTCAATCAAAACATGTTCCCCTTGATCTCCTGATTCGTCTTCTCTTTCTTCCACCTTGCTTGCTAACATGATTATCATCCTCGATTCTTTTCCGTCCTGTCTTTTGATACCTTGTATCCTTTCCTTTAGGCTCACATCATTCTCGGCTATTGGAGGAGCCGGCATAGGAGAGAATCCAGTAGATCAGGGACCAATTGGAGATCAGCAAGGGGTAGCCCCTCTACCTGGATAGATTTCTATCGAGAACGTTACCGAGCATGAGCCAGTTGAGCTACAGAGGCCAGAGGATCTCGTACCTCCAGTGATGCCGGTAATACCAGTAGCACTAGATGCGTCGGCACTATTGCAGATTATTAGAGGGTTATTGGAGACCCAGCAACGCCAGACGGCAGCCCAACAGTAACAACAAACCCGACAGCAAGAACAAAATCTGCTACAGAATCAGGGGTTGCAATTAGTCCTTGAGAGAAGTGTCAGAAATGATTCAGGAGCGTCCTGAAGGTTTTGTCGACTTAACCCAAGATATTTTAACGGCACGGAGGATGCCATCACGGTAGATGCTTGGCTTCAGGATACAGAGGCCATATTAACCGCAGCAAAGGTTCCAGCATAAGAGAAGGTTGACCAGGTCAGACTTTTACTTCAGGATCTCGCCCGCGATTGGTGGGCATCGGAAGAGGTTGGAATGAGGCGTCCTGTTCCCTGGGATAGCTTCAGTACCAGATTCAAGGCCAAGTACTTTGGCGTGGTAACACGATATGAGCTACAACAGAGGTTTATCAGTCTCAAGCAGGCTGGTAAGACGGTGGATGGTTATGTAGCATAGTTCTGCCGGTTAAGTAGGTTTGCTCGGATGATGGTGGCGATAGAGCCAGAGAGAGCAATGAGGTTCCAGCAGGGACTTTACCTAGAGATTTTGCAGCTGGTCGAGGGGCACGACAACCAGACATTCGATGCAGTATTGACGGCGGCTCGGAGGCACGAGCTTACCATTCAAAGGTTATCAGCAAGGACTGGGGGACAGAAGAGGTCTCATACGCAGAGTACTGGGAGAGGAGCAGTACCTCAGACGTCAGTACCAGCACCTGGCATCCGTATTGGTGATGCAGCACCAGTCACGACAATTACGACTGTACCAGTTCGACAGCAGTAACAGAGAAACCAGCAGCAGCATCAGGAAGCACCAGTGGGTTGCACTTACTGTGGTAAGGGAGGACACACTAGGGATGTGTGTCGTTCAGCTAATGGATTATGCTTGAGGTGTGGCAGTCCAGACCATAGGATTGCCAATTGTCCTATGATGCAGAGGCCAGGAGGGCCAGCTCAACATTTTCTGGCGTTACCAGCTCCAGAGGTAGCACCGTATCAAGGGCCAGCACTAGCAGTGAGGCCACTAGCCCAGCGCCCATTACTGATGCAAGCTCAGATGTACCGACAAGCGCAACATCAGGTTGGACAGCAGGGCCAGGGAAGGCAGGGACAAAGGCAAGAAGAATTTGGAGTATTAGAGCAGAGGTTGGCCGAAGGCGGTCAGATTGTGGGTAAGATTTCAGTATTATTCATTATAATTCCTTGAGTTCTATATTCGAAGAGTGAAGGCGACTTTCTCATCTCACTCATCTGCTCTCGTATCATGTGATACGTGATATTCATCATGTGTCTTGATTACGAGAGTACGTCCTGGGCAGAGTCTCGTTCTTGATTTAGTCATTGGTACCGACTTATCTCAAGCATTGACCCTTGTCCACTTTGGGTGTCAGTGTAGGACCTCGAGGACGAATTTCTACCTGACTTGAGAGGCATATTTTATTCGTATGTCTCCGATCATTTCCTTCTAGGGTATGATTATTGTTTGTGCTCTTACTTAATTATTCTTGCTTTCTTAAACTGTTCATGTGCCATGTGTTGTTTGATAATTGTACTTGCTATATGTCATGAGTGTATTTCGTGATCTGAGAGCGTGCTCAACTAGCCTTATCGAAATTCCGAGGACGAAATTTTTCTAAGAAGGGTAGAGATGTCACTCCCCATTTTCGGAATACGTAAATTTTTGATTTTTCATGTATATGGTATCTGGCACCTGTATCTTTATTGCATTTATCCTGTATTTGTAACTGGCCATGGCATGGAACAGTATCTCATCGCGGATTTGTGTGCCACCCCTTGTCCTTGTCTGGTTGTAGGCGTGGTTCACTGTTTCGAAGATAAGATTTCTGAACCGTATTGTGGTTAGGATTTTATTTAATTAATTTAATTAGTTGTATCATGTAGCATTTAACATGTCATTAGTCATGTGGTTAAGAGCATGCTTAAGCTTAGGATTTCTTTGAGTCAACCCAACCCCTATATATATTCTCTTCCTCACTCTCTCTCCTCATTCACTCTTTTCATTTCTTTTCCTCCCAACCAATAGGCAAGTACATCTTGCACCAAATGGAGAGATTATTGCATTTTTATTTCTTGATTTTTCTTTGATATTATTTGTCTATATTGTTCTTCTCTTCATTCTCTACAAGTTTAGTTCTTGGAGTTTTTGATTTTAATGGCTAGTTTGGTGTAGATCTAAGTTTCTAAAACTAGGGTTCTATGGGTTTTCATGGTTTTTATCTATCAAACTTGGTTGTTTTCGAAAACTAATGGTCCTATGTTGTAGGAAATTCAATTTTATCCAATTTTGACCTTTGAAAATTTAGATTTCGACTTGATTTGAGGAAGTTATGGCCAAAACAATTTTGGTCAAACTTTTATGTTCATCTGTCCTGATTCTGGCAGGGACGATGAATAGTGTTTGGCCGCATGACCATTTCTGGCCGTATGAGCATTTCTGGCCGCATAAGAATTTCTGGCCGTATGACCATTTCTGGCCGCATAAGAATTTTTGAGCCGCATAAGAATTTTTGGCCGCATGACCATTTCTGGTCGCATGAGCATTTCTGGCCGCATAAGAATTTCTACCGCATGACCATTTCTGGCCGCATAAGAATTTTTGAGCCGCATAAGAATTTCTGGCCATATGACCATTTCTGGCCGCATGAGCATTTTTGAGCCGCATAAGAATTTTTAAGCCGCATAAGAATTTCTGGCCGCATAAGGAATTTTTGAGCCGCATAAGAAATTTTGAGCCGCATAAGGCTGATTTTTGGTTGATTTTGATTGTTTGATGCTCTTTTTGACTGATTTGTGGCCAGAATTTCTCCAAACTTCCAACATGAAAGTTGTAGATCTTTGTCTTGGCTTCAAGGACCTTCATGTCTCACTTTAACCAGAATTTACATATGACTTTTATGTCATGAGGGGTCCACGCGACTTCCTGACTTGACCATGTTCATGACCTGATTACCTGTATACGTGCTGGTACATGTTCTAAGTGTGTATTGAGATACAATATTAGTATGCACTGCGGTGCCATTTAATGAGTGTACTGAGGTGTGACTCTACATACTAAGTGATCATTCGTGTTATATGTCAATATATATGTACCTTCCAGCACAGTCATAGTAATTGGTCAGTCATAGTATCGTGGTATGTTGTTTGTTGTTTGAAGCATTACACTAAGCATGGATCTAGATTGAGCCGATGTGGATTCATACTTAGGGTACACGTACTATGGTACGACATATAGGAGGATGACCATGAGACCACGACATGTAATTCCAATATCTAGATAGGGTTAATCTAAGCAACTTAAATTGGTAGAAGCATTGGGAGGGAACATAATCTCGAGATCGTACGTCACCAGTCGCCCTGGGTCCCGTCTTAGCGCGTCGGGTTGGCTGCCTCGGATACTGTATAGTCATCCACACCAGTGGAGTACAGTATCTGATTTATGACTGCCGAGCCAGCTCTTCCTATAGGAGAGCTGGAACCGTTACTGCTTATTCTAGCGCGGTGGCCTTTCGAGGGACCAGTGCATTTCGTGCTTGCTTGTATATAATGGTTTGGCTAGCCCTGCTGTAATGCGATACGATCTGGGGATTCCTATATATATATTACATTACTGGTATAATCCAAACAAATCATAGAAAGCCGTAGGATTGATTGGCCGCTTGTAAGCTGACTTGTTTGTGATATATTTTCTTCTATTAGCAACTGAGGAACATGGACTATCGTGGTACGTGGTCCAACCTATGTCCTTGTTTGGTTGTTGGGTTGGGCTATTGTGCTGCGATAGGCTATGGACCGAAGTCGCGAATCAGAAGTCCTTTTACCTGCCCATGGTTATAGGATATATCTTATCCCGGCACGATTTTGGCACCGTTTGTCCTTGTTTTGTTGTAAGGGTGTCGTATTGTCTCAATGATATGGTATAAGCCTATAGCTCGTGAATCAGGTCTTATTTAACTCATTGGATTTATCTCACTCTTTTGTGCTCCCTTGTGGTACTTGCTATTCGGGGCCTGACCCCGCTGGTTTTGTTCGACCAGATCTCGTAGCAGCTCCAGAGGATCCAGCCTTCCACCCGAACAATGGTGCACACCAGGAGAATGGGCGCCAGGGACCATGAGTGGGTTTCTTCTTCACTACTCTGATATCTTCTATTTTGTACTTGGCGTTTAGCCACCGGCACCTGTTTAGCCGGCAGTTCTGGACATTAGTTTCCTTTTACATAATTGTAATTAAATCAGACTGCAGCTGACTACGGTTATGTACTATTGACTCTCGGTACTAGCTCATCTTTTTGTAAAAGCTAGGCTCATGAATCATTTTGATGAAGCGTCGGGGACGCCTTACTGCTTTGTCTTATATGATCATTATTTACTTCTTCTTGTTTTGATTGATTGAGACATAGATGCTCTGTGGGACCATAGAAGACATGATTGTAGCATGCACCCCCTAGTCTCTTGACAGCCACGATCGCCGTATGACGTGTATATACCTCATACGGTGTAGCTGGCCTAGTCCGTCTCAGTATTCCGGTACTGGGGCGTGACAGACACCATGTACACGTTTCATTAATCCTGAGTTAAAATTACCTGTAAACTGATTTCTCTATTAAACTGTCCAGTATTGAACCTGAGAAGCATATTCAAATCTGAGAATTGATTTCTCCTATTACCTGAACTAAATGATTCCTTAAACTGCAACAGATTGATTGTTAATCCTCTATGCCTTGCATTGGGTAGCTAGCTCTTTCCCTCTTAACTGAAACTGTCGAATGTTGGATTTGCATTATTTTGAACTGTCAAGTGTTTGTAAAACCGGAGAACACACAGGTTTTCCCTTCATCTAGCTCACTGTCACCCAGATTTGATTCCTATATACACACTAGCACACACCTATCAATTTCCCTCACACTCACTCACATTGCAATCACACACACACATATGAATTTTATACATGTACCCACACACTTTCCTCTCCAAAAGAACCTGAAACACCCTCTACAAAAACCAGAGAATGAAATATCCCAAAACCTGAGAATCCCCTTCCTGTTACCTACCACACACCCTCCTTATTCCTGTCACTCTTTAACTAATACACATACACACACATGTGATTCCTACACTGTCAACTATCTAACACACACACACAAATTCTCATGTACATGCACACACTAACCTACCACACATTCCTGAGATTGAATGGCCTTTTCATATTGAACCTGTCCATAACCAGTCCTTGAGTTGGTCCTACATACCAGTCTTGTTAGCCCCCTAAACCACATAGCCTCTAACATGCCCATAGCTCCCTCAATGACAGCCTATCTGCTGTCCAAAACCACCTTCCCATATCAGACCCCATTACAGCTTGTACAGTCCTATTACCTGTCCTAAACCTGTCCAATATCAGCCTTAAGACAGTCCATAAATTCAGCCTTTGTTCATTCCCCTATACTAGTCCCTTCCAGGCCTCAAATAGCAGTCCAAAATCAGCCTAGGTGATGTCCAAAATAGGCCCTTAACCAAACCCCCTTAACCAACTCATGGTTGTCCCAATCCAGCCTCAAACCAGCCCTATTAGCCCATGTATCAGTCCAATAGGACAGTACACATTCAGTCCTGTTTAGCTCTACATTGGCCTATTTGTTAACTCCCATATGAACTAGTGCAATTGTGGCCAAATCCTGGAACCTACAAGCAACTGTGAACATTGACATTAACTATGATAACCCATAGGTGCACTTGTGTTATTATGTGTATGCAAACCTGAAAATTAAAACCCTCATTCCTGTTAACCCATAATTCCCACACACATACACATGTATACCCCCTCTATCTCTCTATGTGTGTATGTATGTAAATATGTATGTATGTATGCATGTATAAATGTATAGATAAAAGTAGGTAAATAAATGTATAGATGAAAGTAGGTAAATAAATGTATAAATGAATATATGAAGATAGGTATGTATGGATGTATACATGCATGTAACTAGAAGTACAACTCTGCCTAATGCCATACACACAACACCCTCACATGTGCCCCTTTCCTATTCTTCTATGTGTAAGCATATATTATAGGTAACCTATATGTTAATGTGTATTACTATATTATATTATATAAATATATAGAGTATACACATGCATGCATACAACTAGTTAATTTACTTGTTTCAATGTATGCATAGATATATGTTTTGTGTTAGCATGCTTGATATGTAATTAACATATAGATAATATAGCCTATGCCTTCCATTTCACCTCCATGTTCACGCACATAGCCTTACATGCTAGTTCCCTCTCTAATTTTCTCTCATTGTATAATGTTGTAAATATATGAAATCCTATATACATATAGCTATATATAAATTCTATGATAAATATCTAAATGTGAATGTGCCTTGATATGTGGCTTGTGTTTGGCTTGTATAGCCTTGTGATTGGTGTGTGATTGCTAGACTAGGCTTGGTTAGGCCTAATGATACTTGCTAGGGTTATGAGTGGCCTAGTTGACCTAGTTGACTAGTGTAGTTGACTAGAGTTGACCAAGTGTTGACTTTAGTCTATTTTGACCTAGACAGCATGCAGACGCATCATAGATTACATTTATTATCCCCTGTATACATCTTGACTTGTGTTGCTCTAAATAGGAGTCAGGTACCTCATCTCGGACAGTACATTTACTTCAGACATTCAGATACGAGGCGAGTACATTCTCTGATCATTTCATATCCTGCTTAGAATTATTTTCCTGCATTAAATTACTTTACTTGAAACTGTCACGTTGGTCACACGGATTAGTACTATATGGATCCCTTTTTGAGATGTTATCCCTTCAGGGAGCATCGGGTACTACATGTTCTTGCGTTTCACTTACATGGCGTATCACTATGCTTCTTTGGTTCTTTGATCAATTGTGACATATACTCATATGATCACAGAGACTTCTTTGAATCCTTATCCCATTTATTGGATTTTCCAGAATCCCCATTTATGGGACTACTATGTACCACCCTTCGGGGGCTTACCACCCTTTGGGGGTCGTTACATAGAATTATAACATAACCTGGTTGGATCCTTGTGTACTGATTGGGGGTACGAGGGATTATGAATAGCCATGTAAACAATTCCAAAGTAGTATAGCCATATACGCCTCTTTAGTATAGCCATGTGCAAATCAAGCTGTTCACATGTCGACTTTGTACTCTAAATCACTAGTCACTGGTAGCTCTTTACTTATAGTAGATATTTCTATTACAGTTCTCTCTCTGTTTATACACTGCATTTTCTTCAGTATCTATATCTTACTTTACTGCATGATTATATTTTCTAACCTGCTATGAACTGTTGAGATGTACTGTGCTCGCTCTGGTCCTGACTGGACCTGTTGAAAATTTTATAGAGGATGATGAGGAACCCTGCACCCCTTACTTTGGAGCTTGCCTAGATGACACTCGCGACCTGGACCCCTGGGGAGGTTCAGGTAGCTGCTGAGGATGATATCCTTGCATAGTATAGATAGCTTAGACTCTTTTTTTTCATGTTTAGCTGTTGTCCTTGCTTTCAGAGTTGTATATTTTTAGAGATGTTAAGACTTGTATTTCATTTCTGTTGTACCTCAGTTGAGGATTCTTTTATCTATTTTATCGTGCCATATTCTATCTCTAGATTGTGATTGAGTTGTACCTCTGTGTTGGCTGGATGCTGTTACGTTTTCGTACCCTCACAGTTGTAGAAGCATGGAAAATACTAAAGAAAATGACTCATGCGGCCAAGGAACCCCATGCGGCTCAGAAAGCCCATGCGGCTCGGAGAGTCATGCGGCATAAGGGGCTATGCGGTCCAAGACATCCCATGCGGCTCAGAAAGACACGTGGCAGGACAGCTCTCTCCTTTGCCTTCTTGCATTAATTGCTTGACGTCTGACACCTCTGAAAAAAGTGACAGCCCTGACACAGAAAGAAGTAATTATGACTCTGTCATAATGACGAATCTCTAGGGAAGAGAAAAGAGATCTCCGACACAAATCCCCCAAGAGCCATAAAAATGCCACGTGGCCTTGCCACGTGGGCGTTCGTATGCAGCTCACTTCTCATGCAGTTCTGAGTGAATCCGTCCTATGCGGCTCAGGCCTAGAAAGCCTCATGCGGCTCGAGCAAAGCAATTCTCATACGGTTCAGAGTGAATCCGTCCTATGCGGCTCAGGCCGAGAAAGCCTCATGCGGCTCGAGCAAAGAACTTCTTATGCGGTTCAGAATGAATCCGTCTTATGCGGCTCAGACCAGAAAAGCCTCATGCGGCTCGAGCAAAGAACTTCTTATGCGGTTCAGAATGAATCCGTCTTATGCGGCTCAGGCCGAGGAAGCCTCATGCGGCTCAAGTAAAAACTCCTCATGCGGCTCAAGAGGATCATCTCCATGCGGCTCAGGTGGATGTATCCCTATGCGGCTCACAATGATTACCTCCCTGTGGTTCAAAGGCTCAAGGGAGGGCCACTACCCAGACAGCCCTGACACGTGGCCCTAACCCTATGCGGCCCAAAGTCATATGTGGCTCACTCGTCATATGGATCAGATCCCCCAATGGCTCCTAGGACACGTGTCCTAAGCCGATTAATTTTTCAGATTTACTTCCATCAAAGATTGGGTCAAATCCCAATAATCTGGGACACGTGGCAGGAGAATAAATTTAATTTATTCCAGACATCACAAGATCATTATGAGGAAGATTTATTCCAATCAGCATTAATTGCTAATGGGATTTGGTGTAATCTACATTCGATGGCTCGGATTCGTCACAATCAAAACTGAACGGCCTGGATTGACCAATCTACGGGCCGCCGCTATCTCCGAGAGCTAATCATTGGCAATCCTAATGATGCCTCCACTATTATAAATAGCATTGTGCCATTCCCTTGTAAAGATATACACGATCAGAAGGAAAAAAAAAGGGAGCTTCCCCCTAATAATCAGAGAGAAAACCACAGAGAAAGAGAGAAGTCAGAAGAGCAACCTGAGGAGAGCAAGGAGAGCATTTCTTCATCGACGCCAACTATCTTTTCACAGGAGCCAAGGTTGCATACCGATCGTCCAAGGAGTAAGGCAGGGCTGCCGTCGCCTTTCCGAGCCTCTATCGTCACCCCCCAGAATCTAAAATAAACAATTGTACTTAGATTGCTATACCTAGGTTTTCGTCCCTAGGCTTTCTTTGTACAAGCGAGTTTGTAACGTGAAGTAAAAGTCCGGTCCTCCGATAATTGTTCTGTTCTTTTATATTTCATGGCAAATACGATGGCGACTCTACTGGGGACAAACTTCTCCCTGGCTGAGGAGTTGGTGACGCAATCGGATGCAGCCAAGCTTGGCTCAATGCAACAAAAGATGGTCGTCCGCTTCGACCAACAGGCATTTGAAGAGATGCTCTCCGAAGGAAGCGTTGGCCCGGTCCAGAAGCGCACCCGTACGATAAAGGCTCGCAGAGAGTGGAGGCCAAAATCATTTGCTCCTCCCCAAGCCCTCGACGGGATACCCTCTGTTGCTCAAGACGACGAGAAGGACTCTTCTGCGGCCCCACTTCAGACCGTAGACAACTCTGCTGTCCCCAAGTCTGGTAGAAGAAAACACTATGATGCTGGACTTGCAGGGGCAAAGAGGAACTCTATGCGATCAGAGCCGCATAAGGACGTTAGCCGCAGGGAGAAAACTCATGCGGCTACATCAGCCAGCCGCATGAAGAAAACTCATGCGGCCACAACTGTCAACCGCATAACTTATGTGGCTACAGCTGCCAATCATGTGGATGAAACCCATGCGGCCAGGAAAGTCAATCGCTTGCAGAAAACCTATGCGGCCACAATTACCAACCGTATGCGGCCAGCCTGCACGGTCGTGGCTCCTAGCCGCACAAAAATAATTCATCCGATGGCAGAAGACAACCGCATGCAGACAGCCTGCATGGTACCCAACCCTAGCCGCATAACGTTCATTCCACACTTCTCTCGATCAGTCTTCGACCGTCTCTCATGCGGTCCTGACCCTGATGGTTCTCTGGATGATAAGCCAGACTCTCTGGTATTCAATTTGGACTCCTCCTATTACGCACCCGTAAGTGCTAAAAGGAGGAAGTCTAGGGCAGCGCGGGCTCATCAGGCCCAGTCAGCTGTCCCAACCTATGACTATCGGGGCGTCCCGTTGATTATCACACGGGCCTCGGATGGGAAGTTGTATACAACCGCTCGAGTCCAGCCCCCGACGACAAACGGACATAGTGGTTCCTCTGACCTGCGGGAGGCGATCCTCCACAAACGCAAGGAAAGAGGAGGAGTGTCAGCGTGCAAAGAGTCCTCTCTTGGACATCGCTGCACCCAAATCATCGTCAACTGCTGTTGCAACAACGCGGCAGTGACGGAAGATCGGCCATCCGTCTTCCAAAGACTACAGCATCCGAGCTCAGAAGATGAGGCACCTCCTATTGTCTCCTGCAATTCCGCTCAGAAGGTCCCCATCGAAAGGAGGAGGAAAAAGACAAGCATCTCCAGTCCCAAGATATCAACCACTACAGCTAAGAAACTGTCGTCTAAACGGTTGTCTTCCACCGGAGTATTCCAACACACCCGTTCAAAGACGAAATCTGCTGCAGTGGGAAATTCATCATCCACATCGCTGGGGGTTGGGGGTAGCACTCCTCCGAACATCCGCAACAATCCGATGTTTCAAGGAGCCGAGCCCGGGGAAACGACTCTTCCATCAGGTACGACAGGCACCGATGTCCACGAGGACATCCATGACTCTCAAGACGAAGTAGATTCTGAGGCTGGGGGTACTGTTCCTTCCGAGTTCGAACCAGAAGACAATATTCCCATATATCCCGATGACTTCTCGGTACATGGGTACGACTCCGAGGGCACATCCTCCACCGTTCCTTCCATCACTCTTCATGTAAGGACGGTGTTCATGATGGACAGCAATCAAGGTGGTTCCAGTGAACGCCAGCGCATCGACAATCTCGAAGCCATATTACTTGCTTTGGTCAAGTCTCTAGACGAAATTAAAGTTGCCCTTCCAACTCTGCAAGGAGGGACGCCTGGCCAAACAAGTACGGGTCCCACAGTCAATGCGAACACGAATTCGGCGGCACCAAACCCGGGCAACAATCCTCCCGAAATAACAGCCCCTACCGCGATAGATGAGGCCCGAGACGTAAGAAGAGAGGTTCAGGAGCTCCGAGCCATGTTCCATGCCCGAGAAAACGCTCAAGACCTCAAAATTCGGCAACCATACCCTGCTGAATGGAGGGATGTTCCATTCCCACCAAAATATAAGCCGTTCAATATCAACCCATATGATGGCAAGATCTCAGCAAGTCGGTACATCACTTACTTCGAGGTCACCACCGACCATCTGCCCCATGATGATGCTATCCTCACTCGATTATTCATTGGGGCATTGGAAGGAGTCGCCTTCGACTGGTATCGCAATCTGCCGGACAACTGCATCCACTCCTTCGCCGGCTTCAAGCGCCTGTTCTTGGAGAGGTTCTACGAAGTAGGGCAGGACGTCACCATGTCCACCTTCATGGACGTCGTCCAAGGGGAGAAGGAGTTGACAAGGAACTATATTGAGCGGTTCCGCCAAACCGCCATGAAGCTGCCCTCCGAAAATCCAGATTCCTCTTTGATTGAGATCTGCCAAAAGAGACTGCTTCCAACAATCAGTCTCTGGATGGGCGAAAGTTAATTCAAAGATTGGAAGACCTTCATCATCAGCGCCACAAGCGCCGAAGAACGACTGAAGAAGGCTTGCCAACTGGGATTGCACATCTCGGAAGGAGAAAGCAAGGGCAAGCGTCCCAACAACGATAATGGGGGTAACCCCTCCAACAATCGGGAAAGCAAGGGAAAGCAGGCTATGGTGGCCGATACAACACAAAAACCTGAGCCGAAGCCCGTAGACAAACAATGGCCGCAAATTACTTACTCCTTCGAAGACAGTCACGTCAAGCCCATCTTGGACATGCTCATACAAGGGGACATGATTCAGCTTCCTCCACCAAGACGGAAACCACGGCCGGTAGAGATGGAGAATCAAAATACTGCCATTATTATCGCTATGTCCATCATGCTACACATGATTGCTACCAGCTGAAATGGTACATATAAAACCTCATCGATTCGAACGCTCTGGCCATCGATTTCGAAGAGGTAACCGTGACGGCCAATATGGTGTCCGTACAATTCGGCAGCTTTCCTCCGACGGAGACTCAAGACGGGGTGGTCCCCGTCCCTCTAGCGACAATGGAGATTACCAATCTTTCACCTCCCCGAGATTAGGCTGCCGGTCTAGTACCCCTCACCACATCTCGAGGGGAGGTCATGTGGATCCATCCAGACTTGGTGTCAGAAGTTACTCGGCCCACACCATCTTCCACCGACAAGAAGAAAAGTGGAAAGGTCAGGACCTGCCACACAATCTTGGCAGACAACGAAGAAGCTACAGCCGTCGTCACACGGTCCGGAGCACAATCCCAACCTGTGGTTGACAATCCAGTTGAAAACCATCAACCCACTACAGCTGATGCTCCGGGACCGGCTCAGCCTTCGACGACCGACAAGCCCAGGCCGAGGGAGACTCACTTCGACAAATCCCTCCGAAAAGAGGCAGCCCAAGGGCTAGAGAGGCCCTACAACTTTGACATCTTAGCACAATTGTCTAACACACCGGCCATGTTATCACTGTACGAACTCCTAAGGCTCTCCAAGGACGTTCGTATTGCATTAAGCGAAGCACTCCAAAATGCCGATGTCTATCTGGCTCAATCCAACCTCACCGGGGAGGACTCACCTGTGGATCTCTAGGACAGTGCCTGTACGGGAGCAATGCCCAACATCATCTTCACTCCGCAGGACATGCTCATCAAAACCAACCTGCACGATTGCCCACTATACTATACTGGATACATCGGCGACGTAAAGGTGGATCGGATGCACATTGATCCAGGCTCTTCCATAAGCATCATTCCGAAGGGTCTGCTACATCATCTCCGTATCCCAATGCATCGCCTGACACCTACAAGCACCGCCATCAGCGGTTTCAATTCGGACAGGAGCTACCCTATTGGGAAGATTCGTCTGAAGTGTCAAATTGGCGACCTCCAATCCGAAGTCACCTGCTACGTCATAGATGCAGACACTTCATACAACATCCTCTTGGGGCGTCCGTGGATACACAATTATATGATCGTGCCTTGCACACTGTACCAATGCTTCAAATATGTCGACAAACACGGCTTCGTGAAGACGGAATTTGCTGACATCGATCCCTTCAAAGGGGTCGAATCTTACTACTCGGACTCCTGCCTATACGAAAAGTCGAAGAGGCACCTTGATGAAGGAAATGTACAAGCTATTACCGAGATGGCCACAGGATCAGAAGAGCCTCTAACAATCCACCTCCAAGCTCGCAAATCGGGAAGGTCCGCACCCCTTACTGCCACTCTGCGGAAGGACGCGATCAGCCTCTCAGCGCAGGAAGAGCAGATGATAATCCGGCTGCTAAGGTCCGGCCAAGTGCCGAGACCCACAACGGGGCCACTGACAATCAGACTGCCGAGAGTCGGTCAGCCCCAAACGGAGAAGCTCAATCCCTCCGATAAACCACTGACGATACGCCTTCCCAAGAAGGGTCGTCACCCCGATACAAGGTCAGACACTTCTAACGAACCAGCCACTCCTTGCCCCACATCAAATACCAAACTGGGGGTCGCTAGTCTACCAACAACTCCACGCTCAACTCCATCAACTGAACCGCTGACGATCAAGCTCCCCAGGTCATCCTCTCAGTCCTCATTTACACAGGGGGTAGCCGAAGAGGAACCGGAGCTAGCCAAGTATGTGGCTGTCCACACTGATGTTCCCTCCGCTGATGATATAATCCCCCTAGAAAAGATACCTTACTTCATCAATAAAGGGTTATCTTTGAACTACACCGAGCTCAATAAGCTATGTACAATGTATGCTAGGGAAGACGGTATAGGCACTCACCTGCACACACAAGTGACAAATGTGTACACCGCGATCCAGCTTACTCCAGTAGAAGACGCTTATCGAATAATCGAGGGAGGGGACCATCCAATCATCTTCGGCTGGACGAACAACCCGCATCCCTCCACCATAAAGGAAATCGACCTCGGGTCAGATGCCGGGAGACTGCCTCTGTATCTGTATAGCCCACAATCCAAATATCTCATGCAAAAACAGGGGTATGATCTGGAGACGACGTCGGGTTTAAACTACGGCACTGGGCGACGATTACCTTTGAAGCTGCCAGTCCCGGCGGGTAAGCCACGGGATTACTATAACAAAACTCAATACGGGCTAGGGTATGTAACGCCCACTACGACCCCCGAGAGTTCAGATGAAGAATGCGACTGGCAGTCACATTCAACCGGGTCACCAACTTCTGACTCAGATACCAGCATCGGAGACGTGTTCAGACAAGTCATGACAGTCAACATGGCATTTGCCGATGCTTATGAAGAAGACGAAGACATCCCCGAAATCCTCGAGCTAGAACCGTGGGCCCAGCAGTTGGACGCACAATGGGAAAAGCGGTTCGAACAGAGAGAACCTCCTACTGAAGATGAGGTCATACAAGTGGATCTCGGCAGCGATTCTTCTCTAAAACCAATTTTCGTCAGTAAAAGCCTAACAGACGAAGAACGGGAGTCGCTGCTAGAACTTGTCAGAGAATACATTGATGTGTTCGCCTGGAGCTATGAAGACATGTCACGGTTAAATCCCGATATTGCTCTTCACAAACTCAATATTCGGCCAGATGCGAAGCCAGTCAAGCAACAACAGCGACGCTTCCGCCCAGGCATCATGGACGCGATCGAAGCTGAAGTCAACAAACTGATAGCCAGCGATTTCATTCGTGAGGAGCAACATCCCGATTGGGTCGCCAATATAGTACCCATCCTCAAGAAGAATGGGAAGATTCGAATCTGCATCGACTTCCGCAATCTGAATGAGGCATGCCCCAAAGATGAATTTCCCCTTCCTATTACAGACATAATGATCGACAATACCTGCGGCTTCGAACGTATGTCATTCAAGGATGGCTTCTCGGGGTATAACCAAATCAAAATGTCTTCTGATGACGAAAAGCATACATTATTCCGAACACCAATTGGCATGTACTGCTACACAGTCATGCCTTTCGGTTTGAAGATTGTCGGCACAACCTATCAAAGAGCGATGAGCATCATCTTCATAGACCACTTACGCAAGACAGTGGAGTGCTATGTTGACGATATAGCCGTTAACAGCCGCTGTAAAGGAGACCATCTGCAGGATCTAAGGACGGTATTCGACCTAATGCGAGCACACAATTTGAAAATAAACCCTACGAAGTCCTTTCTGGACGTATCCAGCAGAAAGTTTTTGGGCTTCATCATCACTGCAAAGGGTATCCATGTAGGCCCTGAGAAGACAAAAGCAATCATGGAGATGGGTCCCCCGAGAAATCTTCGCGAACTCAGAGGCCTCCAAGGAAGGCTAGCTTACATCAGGAGGTTCATTTCTAACCTCTCCGGGCGATGCCGACCGTTCACGCACCTCATGAAGAAAGGAGTCTCATTCATATGGGACGAGGAATGTCAACGTGCTTTCGACAGCATCAAAGAATATTTGTCAAATCCTCCAGTTTTGGTGGCTCCGGTTCCTGGAAAACCATTCCTGCTCTATATACGAGCAATGAAACACTCCCTCGGGGCTCTGCTGGCACAGAACAACGACGCAGGCCATGAACAGGCCATATATTACCTCAGCCGAATGATGATTGGGCCAGAGCACCGATACACCGCTGTGGAGAAGGAATGCCTCGCCCTGGTGTTCGCCATTCAGAAAATACGATACTATGTCACCGGACAAACGATACACGTGATCTCACGAATCAACCCTCTCAGAGTCCTCATGACTAAACCAGGGGCACTCAGCTCTCGCCTCGCTACATGGGCAATATTGCTGTCCCTTTATCATATGATCTTTGTCCCTTAAAAGGCAATCAAAGATCAAGCCCTGGCAGACTTCTTAGCAGCCCACCCAGGCTCAAAGTCCTCCAGGATAGATGAAGAGACCCCAGATGAGGTCGCCAACTCACATGCAACCTCTCATGAGAATATATGGCGAATGTTCTTCGACGGTGCTTCGAGGACCGGACCTAAAGGCAACATAGTCGTCGGAGTCGGGGTAGTATTGATCTCCTCTTCCGGATTGGTGATTAACCGCGCTTATTCCCTCACAGAGCCCTGCTCTAACAATATGGCCGAGTACAACGCTTTGGTCATTGGCCTCCAACTTGCAAGAGAGCTGGGGGTAGAATACCTTGAAGCATACGACGATTCCCAACTAATCGTCAATCAGATCCGGGGCTCATACGAAGTCCGCCACGAAGACATGATCCCTTATCACCAAATAGCGATTGACATCATCTCGTCATTCGAGGGGTTCTTTATCGAACATGTCCCCAGACTCCAAAATATTGAAGCTGATGCCCTAGCTGGTCTTGCCGCTTCCCTAGCAGTTCCGAATTATGATCGCCAATCAGTGGATGTGATAGGCCATGAACTGGTCTGTCCCAAGAACAATGTGCAATTCGTGGCGAGTTATTCCGCCCAGACAATCGATGATGCCCCAGATTGGAGACAACCATTCATCGACTTCGTCGTCTACGACATCCTGCCCGAGAACCCAAAGGAAGCTACTTCCATCAGACGGCGTTCTCTCATATTCTTCTACGATACAGAGACGAAAATGCTGTATCGTCGCTCCTACGACGGATTACTGCTTCGATGTCTGTCAAATGTAGAAGCCAAAGAAGCCGTACGAGAAGCTCATGACGGTGTCTTCGGGGCCCACCAGCCCGGCCCAAAACTGTAAGACCGCCTTCGCCGAATGGGCTACTATTGGCCCATAATGGTGGCAGATATGATAGACTATGCTAGAAAATGCAAAGCCTGCCAAGTCCACGCGGACTTCATTCACCAACCATCCGAGTTTCTACATCCGACAGTGGCGTCCTGGCCATTCGAAGCATAGGGAATGGATATCATTGGTCCAATCACCCCACCTTCTTCCCGAGGACATCGCTTTATACTTGCGATCACTGATTACTTCTCCAAATAGGCGAAAGCTGTCCCACTCGCAGAAGTTAAGACTTCAAACGTGACCAGCTTCCTTAAGCATCACGTCATCTACCGCTTTAGACTGTCCCAAAGGATGATCCATGATAATGGTCCACAGTTTGCAAGCCACGTATTCTATCGATTTTGCGATAAGTACCGTATTCAGAATGTCGCTTCGACACCATACAACCCGGCAGCAAACGGGTTGGCAGAGGCATTCAACAAAACAATCATCAAACTCCTCAAGAAGTTTGTCTCCTTCAATAAATACGACTGGAACAAGAAGCTCGGCGAATGCTTATGGGCTTATCGCACCACAGTTCGAACAGCCACCGGGAATACACCATTCTCCCTGGTGTACGGGAGTGAGGCAGTCCTCCCGTTGGAGACTCAGATCCCCTCACTACGTGTCGCCCTCACACATCAATTGACGATAAACGAAAACCACCATCGTCGGCTACAGAAATTGGAGGCACTAGATGAAAAGTGCCTCTTGGCTCAGCAACGAATTGAGCTATACCAAGC
The DNA here is from genome assembly GCA_029216955.1 of Iris pallida. Taxonomy (NCBI): domain Eukaryota; kingdom Viridiplantae; phylum Streptophyta; class Magnoliopsida; order Asparagales; family Iridaceae; genus Iris; species Iris pallida. Next base: position 2,209,373 of record JANAVB010041220.1, on the reverse strand, counting down.
ACGCATCTCTGGAGCCTTCAACAAAAAGGTCAAAATCAGAACGTTCCAGGTGGGCGATCTCATCCTGGCAGTCCGGAGGCCAATGGTCATGACTCACAAGATCATCGGTAAATTCCAGCCAAAGTGGAAAGGCCCATTTATATTGAGACAGTATTCTCCAACGGTGGTTACCGCCTCGCAAAACAAAATGGAGACTTGCTCATGTTGCCCGTCAACGACAAGTTCATGAAGAAATATTATGTCTAAATGACATTCTCTCCAGATTATCGAGTCATGTACCCGCTGGTACCGCTGAACTCACATCCATAACATTTCAGATTATCGAGTCATGTACCCGCTGGTGCCGCTGAACTCACACTTTCTCAATATTCCAGATTACCGAGTTATGTACCCGCTGGTGCCTCTGAACTCACATTCCGGTCACTCCTTCAGATAGTAAGTCACGTATGATTATACCTCTGAACTTTCTTCCTGGAAGAGATCCTTCTTCATGATCCACTACCCGCGCTTCCAGTGCACAAAAAGGGTAATCGATCCACAAATTTCTGAAACGGCCATGTCCTCATTACCTCTGAGTCATTTTCACTTCCACCAAAAAACAAACCACCCCCTCGCATGGAACTTCCACGTTCTCCTACCTCTGAGTCGTTCTATGTACCCCCTCTTTATTGAGCCCACTCCTGCCATGTTCTCATTACCTCTGAATGGGAAGGCTCCGTCGAAGAAACCTTCATGCTTGCCATGTCCATATTACCTCTGAGCAAGTATGTAGGTCCCCTTTCAACCTATTATCTGTACCCACAACCGAAGTACGACAAGGATAATAGGTCCACAAATGTCCTCTGTTGGCCACAAATGTCCTCTGTTGACCACCAGTACCCTCCGTTGAGTCCACTCTTGCCATGTACTCATTACCTCTGAGTAGGAAGACTCTACATTCTAATAACTTGCCTACTTGCCATGTCCTCGTTACCTCTGAGCAAGTATGTCGGTTCTCCTTCATCCTATTATCCGTATCCTAAACCAAGGTACGCCAAGGATAATAGGCCCACAAATATTCTCAGCTAAATTTCTCAAACCTACCACCTCATCATGCCCCGGGAGCCCAGCTGCTCTATGGCATTCCTTTTCTCAATACCAAGAGCACCCATGACCACTTTGCTATGGCTGCTTCAGGTACCCTGACCAAAACTTGTTATCTCTACCTAAAACCAAGGTACGCCATAGGTAACAGGTCCACAAATATATCTCCTATGCGGGAGAAAAATATCACCACAATATCACAGGCACAGCAGGCAATACAAATGAAGGGTAGAATTGAAAGTACTCTTTATTTGAAGGAAGAAAAAGCATTACATATTTCGGGACCACGTCCCTTTCAAAAAAGGAAAAGAAAAGGGCCGGCTACATTTCAGCATTACTCAATTCTAGGAGGCGGTTTCTCACTGAGGTGATCCTCTGCTCAATCCGTCGCCGAGCACGACGCTCGGCCTCCTGGAGTAACCGCTCCTTATTGTCCAAGCCCAGAAGCGCCTGACAGTCATCTTCTAATTTCTTCAGGGCAGTCTCCAGGTCAGTCGAAGCTTGAGTAACCCTGTCAGCCTCCTGAACAATTAGCCCCCTGTCATTCCGGGCAGCCTCAAGTTCGGACTCCAAGAAAGTCAGCTTCTTCTGAAGCGCAAGGATCTGCTCCTGCGTCTCGGTAATCTCACAAGAGACAGACTCCTCCCGGGCCGTGACATTTTCATTCGCGTAACTCAATCGATCATACCGATCAGATAAGTCGCTGACATCCTTCAGTATGGCTGGTCTGGTCTTATCCCGAGCAGCTCTGGTCCTCTCTATAACAGCGATAAGGGAATCCCGCTCCTCGTTTATAACAGCAGACAGATCAGCCAGCCGTAATACTCGAAGCTCGGCCACCAGCTGATCAGTCTCCAACAATTTTGCCTCCAGAAGCGAAGCCATTCCTGCATCACTAGGAAGATCCCTAAGGATATTTACTTGACCCTGGGAGCATTGTCGGGCCAAAGTGAAGGAGGTCCCTCTTTCTACAGCGGCCTCGATTCCCCTCTTCAAATGATGATAGAAACTGGCAACCACGTCCTGCAATGCGTCATCCAAAACTTCAGCAGAGGATGGCTTCAGGGGAAGCAGGAACGGCAACGTTGAAGAAGCAACATGAGAGCTCGCCACCAGGGGAACGGAGTCCGAGTAGAACGATGCAAGAATAGCGGCCAACTCGTCTTCCGTCGCCCGGAGAGCCTGGATACTCGGTAGGGCAGAAAGGTCGATTCTCGGAGCCACCGGAGCAGAGGATGGCGCAATGGCCATCGTTTCCTGCCCCGACTGCCCCGATGGCTTGGCCCGCTAAACTCGAGCCCCCAGAAGGCCCATCAAGACGAGTCGGACAGTGAGGAGGTACACCCTTATCCACCAATGCCCCTTCGGTTGGGGTTGTCTCAACAACGTCCATCCTCGGCACTGGAGGGGCAGGACCTGTATGTCCAGAATAACAATCAATCGACGTAACCCGAAGGACATGATGATAGAGCAGATAGGCTTCCTCACAGGTTAAGATTCGGCTAATCTTACCAGGGGAGGGGCATAAAGGCTGCAGCTCATCCATAACTGGCATGATCCCCTCACCCGCGATCCCCGAGTTAAACTCAGTCACGTCCTCTGTCCCCGTCGCCTTGAAGTGGGATACAGATTGATGTGCGTCATCTTGAAAAGGAACAGGCTCACGAGAGTCCCCGTCATCCTGGGTCACCGCCTCGACATCTTGAAACTCTTCTTCTTCTCCTGACACCTAAAAGAGAGAACGAAGACGATTAGAATTGAAGCTCGAAGGAAAGAAGAAAGAAGGAATCGAGAGCAGTTTTGTTACCACTGACGCAGGGTTAAGTTCTTCTCCACTTTCTCTTATGGCTAGCGGGCGGTGCCTAGTCGCAACCAGCTTCCGGGATCGAGAAACACCGCCAACAGGAGAAACTTGCCTGCTATGTTTCGAAGTAGGACCAGACGCAACGAGGGACTGATCCTCCAACGTCTCATCTGACGAAACAGGCGGTTGACCCACCTCTGCATCGGCCACTGGAAGGATAGAGTCATCTTTATCATGCTCGTTGCCTTCATCACCCTCAGCAGCGGAGTCCAAATCTGGTACTTCGGCTCTAGTCTTTCTTTTCTTGGCCCCTTGAGAGCCTTCCTCTAGACCGATACCAACAATAAAACTGGTACCTGGATTAAAACCGACCGGGGGTTTGTTCGCCATGACATGATACAAAGCCGCCATATACAAGATCTCCACTGACTCCTTAATAGCAGGGACCGAGAAAATGGTACGAGTATGAAACGAATCATAATATTGCCAAGCTCTGATACCATCAAGAAGGCTACCTTCATAACCTAGACAAGAACTGGGGATGTCCAGATAAAGTTGGCTGTATCCAAACTGTCGGGCAAATCTGCTAGGCAGATAAGGCTCCAGAAAGACAGTATTGCGATTACGATATACCAGATATGCGGGACGAATGTTACGCAGCCATAGGAGCATCTGGCCATCCAGAAGCTGAGGGGGTGCGATACCGTCAATATGTACAGCCTCTATATCCCTGGCAGTAAAGTGAGGGACGGATACGAAAATATGATACTTATCTGCCCTCGCCAATGCCATCCGACAAGCCCGCATGGTCTCACATTCCCAAGGCTCGTCACGATAACGGAAGATAAATGCGTCATCATCAGTCACACCGTCTTCAGAGCCCGGCCTCATCAATGACGGGTAATGTATCAGCAGCCACCCCATCAAATAGTGATAGGGCAACTCAGTTCGTTCAAAGTCCTTGGTCACGTCGCGAGCAATGACTTTAGATGTGAAGGTACGAAGGCCGTGGTGTATGCTGCACACCATGGCCGGGAGGAGAGCTAGCCTGATTCGCAAAACTAACTTCACAGCCGGAAGGATAAAGTTACGACTAATTCTCTCAATAGAACCGACTCCTCCCGAGACTACACAATTTCGTAGCCAGATCATCAAAAATCCCGCCAGAAGTGCTTTCTCGGATAGCTCTTGAGTATCCTGGTAAAAGTAACCGAAAGTGTCAGTCTTGCTCCCTAATCCGTCACTGGTAATGGCCACTCTCTTAGCCGACGACATCAAGTCCTTAACCGCTTCACGAGATCGAGGGCGACGAGAGGTGACTCGACCTGAGGCATCTGCCGGGAAGAGATAGTGCACCCAATCCTTCGTATAGGGATCATTCCCTTCCGAGTTACCATCCTTTCGGGTTATTTGATGGCATGTGTTATAATGGCATAATATCTCCTGGTAAAGAGCCACGAAGCCATGATACCGTCATTCCAAATCCTCGAGTTCCTCATTAGTGGGAGTATACGCTTCAAACGCTTCGTCCCTCCAAGGAAGCTTGGAGACCGCATGCACCTCATGGAGCGCGAGTCCCGTCTCCCCTACAGGTGTGTAAAAGGTCCCCGTGCGGCAATTATACATTTCCAACAGAGACATAAACAGCTTCTTGTTTATGGACAAGCCATAACTGGTACCTCGGATAGCGTGGTAAAGGCCAATCTCGCACAAAAAGACCTCATACTTCTGCAAGATCCAAGTAGACAAATTGATCCACGAGGGAATAGGGTGTACCCAACCAGGGAACGTCAACCGACCAACGGGATAGGAGCCTTTCCGAGCAAGTTGATTTATAAAAGTATCGGCAGTAGAGAATGTGAAGTTAGGGCCCGCCACATTCAGGAAAGAACCTGGGACCAACCCCGTCACAGAACAACTAGTATGCACTTTGCCGGCAGTCACGGACTTCAGATTGTTATTATAGTGGATGTTCCCCACAAACATCCCACTTCTGGTAGGGGTTAAAGTCTCCCCCATCTTCCGGTCCAACGGGAGCATATTGAACCAAGATAATGGGAAGTGTCGCTCCATTTGGGGGATGCGGATCGCCATCCCGTTAAAAACAAAACTCCAATCCTCCGACACCTCCAGAACATGATCGTTCTCCACGGTCAAGGCATCTCCAAAAAAGAATGCAGGCTTCAAGTACTCCCCTTCAAATTTCTCGGAGTTCATCATAGCATTAAGGAAATGGAAAGACTGATTCTTGATGGCGTTCAATCTTGCCATAGGCTCATCGCTCGGAAACTGGTCCGTTATATGCTGAACAATATGGTCATACCTATAGCCGAGAGCAGCTTGAGCGCTACCCACCAAGAGTTCTCCAGCAGCGTTAACCGACAGATTCACTGAAGAACAGACAGAGAAAAGTAAGTTAAACGGAGGGATGAAAAGAGCTGATTGGGTGCTTTCAAACCCCAGGCGGCTCAAAAAAACATCCATGTGGCCCCATGAAGCTCTCATAAGTCTTATGCGGCTCCAAAAAGCCTCATGCAGCTCAAGCTCAAAAGAACGCTTATGCGGCTCCGTACAATTAAAGTCTATGCGATTTAGCGTCACTTATGCGACTTTGCCGACAAGACGCACATACAGACACGGTGGTTTTCTTATGCGGCTCGCAGCTCAGCCGTAGGGCGAACATGCGATTTATAAAGGCTCGTGCATAAAGTATGCGACGTAGCCATGGCAGTTGGGGTTCTTTAACTCATACATTGTCCTTACCAGTAATGGGGGGGCGAACGTCAGGATGAACATCAGGTACGACGACTGGCGGAGTAGCAGCCACAGCCGAGGCGGAAGTGGAGGCCGCCTTCCTGCCCTTTGCTGCCACGGTCTTCTTGGGAGCCATTAATTATCAAAGAAAGGAAGGGCAATTGAGATAGGGAAGGTCTGAGGAAGAAGAAAGAAAATAAAGAAGCCTTCTCTCTCTCTTCAAAACTCCTCCTATTTATAGAAAGACGGGAGAAGGAGGACACGTGGGCCAATGACCGACTCATGAAGAACGAAACCGACTCCTTGGGTTTCGTCTCCAAGATTCACCCAAGGCGTCAAATCCGAAAGATTTAATGAGCTGACCCTTGGAATTCCCCCCTACAAAGACGGCGTTGAAACGAATTTGAGGAAATTAAAGACCCGCACACGTGGCGAGAAGCTATACGGCTGAACAGTCCCCTGCGGCTGGATCACCTACTCGGCTGAACAACCTATGCGGCCAAGATCTCTATACGGTCAGGGTTTCATATGCGGCTAGAAGAACACAGCCATGCTTCTTATTCAAAGTATTTTAATTTTGCAAATTGAAAACTTTGAAGGGGGTCTTGTAGAAGCATAGAAAATACTAAAGAAAATGACACATGCGGCCAAGGAACCCCATGCGGCTCAGAAAGCCCATGCGGCTCGGAGAGTCATGCGGCATAAGGGGCTATACGGTCCAAGACATCCCATACGGCTCAGAAAGACGCATGGCAGGACAGCCCTCTCCTTTGCCCTCTCGTATTAATTGCTTGACGGCTGACACCTCTAAAAAAAGTGACAGCCCTGACACAAAAAGAAGTAATAATGACTCTGTCATAATGACGAATCTCTAGGGAAAAGAAAAGAGATCTCTGACACAAATCCCCCAATAGCCATAAAAATGCCACGTGGCCTTGCCACGTGGGCGTTCGTATGCAGCTCACTTCTCATGCGGTTCTGAGTGAATCCGTCCTATGCGGCTCAGGCCTAGAAAGCCTCATGCGGCTCGAGCAAAGCACTTCTCATGCGGTTCAGAGTGAATCCGTCCTATGCGGCTTAGGCCAAGAAAGCCTTATGCGGCTCGAGCAAAGAACTTCTTATGCGGTTCAGAATGAATCCGTCTTATGCGGCTCAGACCAGAAAAGCCTCATGCGGCTCGAGCAAAGAACTTCTTATGCTGTTCAGAATGAATCCGTCTTATGCGGCTCAGGCCGAGGAAGCCTCATGCAGCTCAAGTAAAAACTCCTCATGCGGCTCAAGAGGATTATCTCCATGCGGCTCAGGTGGATGTATCCCTATGCGGCTCACAATGATTACCTCCCTGTGGTTCAAAGGCTCAAGGGAGGGCCACTACCCAGACAGCCCTGACACGTGGCCCTAACCCTATGCGGCCCAAAGTCATATGCGGCTCACTCGTCATATGGATCAGATCTCCCAATGGCTCCTAGGACACGTGTCCTAAGTCGATTAATTTCTCAGATTTACTGCCATCAAAGATTGTGTCAAATCCCAATAATCTGGGACACGTGGCAGGAGAATAAATTTAATTTATTCCAGACATCACAAGATCATTATGAGGAAAATTTATTCCAATCAGCATTAATTGCTAATGGGATTTGGTGTAATCTACATTCGATGGCTCGGATTCGTCACAATCAAAACTGAACGGCCTGGATTGACCAATCTACGGGCCGTCGCCATCTCCGAGAGCTAATCATTGGCAATCCTAATGATGCCCCCACTATTATAAATAGCAAGGTGCCATTCCCTTGTAAAGATATACACTATCAGAAGGAAAAAAAAAGGAAGCTTCCCCCTAATAATCAGAGAGAAAACCACAGAGAAAGAGAGAAGTCAGAAGAGCAACCCGAGGAGAGCAAGGAGAGCATTTCTTCATCGACGCCAACTATCTTTTCACAGGAGCCAAGGTTGCATACCGATCGTCCAAGGAGTAAGGCAGGGCTGCCGTCGCCTTCCCGAGCCTCTATCGTCACCCCAAAATCTAAAATAAACAATTATACTTAGATTGTTGTACCTAGGTTTTCGTCCCTAGGCTTTCTTTGTATAAGCGAGTTTGTAACGTGAAGTAAAAGTTCGGTCCTCCGATAATTGTTCTGTTCTTTTATATTTTATGGCAAACAACAGTGGGTGCGTGTCGTGACACATTTTTAGTGGTGGCCTATGCAGGTCAAGTTTATGTAGTAGAATTCGAACTAGGGTATCACTACAGCCTGCAGTAGGATTAGGTTATTTTTTTTGAGGTACGCAATCACATTAGGAAAAACTCTTAATCAGATTCCTTTTGTCTAAAATTGTTGCTTACTGACTTCCCTTGAATATAAACTGCCCTCCTTTGAATTTTTGCTTCATTCTCAAAAATAGCTTCTTGTTTTGATCTGTTTTCATGATGGTTATGAAGACACGATCTCATCGCTTCGGTTCGGGGGATACTATCGAGAGGCTGGCCACCACTCGTCCTGTTCATCAGGACCTCGAGACCGCAACTCCTGTTGTGTCGACTCAGGTTGGTATTTCTGCTACATTGGAGGTGCAACTCCGTCTGTACAGAGACCTGTTTCCCGTCATTCCTGATTTCTCTCAGCGGCAGCAGTTCATGCAGCATCAGCAGCAGACCAGGGGAAACCAGCAGGGGCGAGCTATTGTCAGGACAGTCGAAGATGCACAGACCATTGGAGATCTTACTGCAAGTTCTGTTCTTCTCAATTTCATTTCCTAAATTGTCTTTTATAACTACCTTGAAATCCGATTCCATCTGTTCCTTGCTGATTGATTAATTTTGTCATGTTGTTCTTTTGTTATGTTGGTTTTTCTTCAAAAAAATCATATGGACAAGGTCACCTAAATCATGGGATCTAGAATCTTCGATAGTCGTGTTAGTTGGCATAGTGAGGACACGTAGTCAGATTTTGGATGTATTTCTCGGGTATGAAAATTTAAGGTTTTCGCCGTCGCATGCGGCAGTACAAAAATTTTAAATACCATGAACCTAGGGGTACGTACCTTAGTCAAGGGCTCCGTGATTATCGTAGCCTTGCTCACTAGCATGATGAAGACTCTGGACAACATAATTTTGGGCAGACGCATATGATTAACAGAGTGTATCTTGAGAAAGTTTTAAACATCATACCCTTTTGATTGTTATAAATGACTTAGGAGTACGGACATTTTAGTTTTGTAGAACTTATTCATAAATAATTCCTTCATAGTATAATGATATGACAACTTATAGGATGTCTGTACCCTAGAGATAGTAGTTAGCATTGGTATTAGAATAGTAACCTAATGTAGGTGATTCTCCTGTTATCTATAATACCAACCAGTTTACACATATAGGATGTTAGTATGCCATACAATCTTGATGATTATTTATTGTTTTCCTTTATCCTTCCAGTGAGGCACCCAGTGACCAGAGCCTGTCCTTGAGTATAGTTGTAGTTCACCTAAGACTGAGAGGCCTATATACATATAGATTGCAGATGATATACTTAGGATATATGTGATGGGTTGTTGTTCTTGGGCTTATGTATATGTGGTATTTGGGATTGGTGTGCTTAGCTTGTAGGTATTTAGTTATGGGTGACTTGATAGGATTGAGAAGTTAAGAGCTAGCCTATTATAGAGTTTCTTTTTTGATAAATTCTAGTTGCCAAAACTTAGGTAGCTAGCATAGGTAAAATCCTAAGAAGTTGACCAGCTGATGACCAAGTACTAGGATGTTGAGAAAATTGACTAGTGATTGACCCTTGACTATGTTTGACCTAGAAGGACTACTACCATTTTAATTTTGAGGACGAAATTTTTCCAAGGTGGGTAGGATTGTAACACCCAGTTTCTAAAATAAGGGTAATTTTGAAATTTTATATTTTAATTTATTTAATTATGGTATTTAAAATTTTATATGATTTTTAGTGATTTTTAATTATTTTTAAACTATTTAAATTCATGACTTGTGATTTTGGTGTTTTTCTAGTAAAACCGTAGAGACTGCCTACCCTAGAGCCTAGCCATGCGATTAGGGTATTTTTGACATTTTTAGGGTTATTTGAAATTATTATAATTTATTTGAATTTATGGGAATTTTTAGGATTTATTCTGGAATTATTTGAATGATGGTTGATTAGGTTGACTTTGACTAGTGTTGACTGTGCAGACTAATCTAGAAGCTAACCCTAGATGTGTTTGGACTTGGTTAGGTCATGTAACCCTAGTTAGACTAGAGTTAAACTCATGGTTAGTCATTAAACTCAGGTTAGAATAGAAAGGCTTTTAGTCATAAGCCATGACTTATGATTTGAAACCATTAATTAACAACTTAGCCCATAGAGGCCCAAGCCCATAGCCCATCACTAAAGCCTAACTCTAACCCACTATGGCCAGCCACATTGGGAACCCTACCCCTATTTATACTCTCTTCCATTTAGGGCTAGCCTCTTTTAGGAAAGAACAAGCTTAAGGAGGAGGTATTTTTCAAACTTTAGAAATTCATAGAAATTCCATTTTATCTCCTTTTTCCCTCAAACAAATTGCAATAGGTTCTAATTTAGGTATACTTGCTGTTCATAGAGAGAAATCTCAGGTTTGGACCAATTTGGAGAGTTTTGGCTAACAAGGAGGATCCCCCATTTTGAAGCTTCTTTGGAGAAGAACACCAATAGGTAACTTATCATTCTCTCCATAAAATTCTAGTTTTCTTATATATTTAGACAGGCCTAGGTGTCCCTTAGCCGTAGGTATTGGTTTAGTGTTGAGTCGTGTCCGTTTCGTGTCCGTATCGGACACGAATCAGTGATAGGGTGCATGTGTTCAATGAAATGCTTGAGTGAATAAATTCTTCTTATTTTTAAATTCTATTTGAATAGATTTCTAGCCCTTGATGTGTGCTTTCAAACCCCTAAGCTCTGAGCTCATATCGAGCTGTGTCCGTGACCAAAATAGATACGAACTCGTTGTATGAGACACGGCGCACATGCCCTGCTACTCGGGGGCTATAACTCCCTGTACACGACACATCTGGACATGAAATTTTGTGGGGACACTGTTTAGGTGACTGACACTGTGCCCACAAAATTTAGGGTGGTGTCGTGTCGTGTCGAGGAAGAAAACACACGCGCACTGTTCCTACACAAACTGTACACAGGTATGTTTTGGCCATTAACACGGGGTTCGTGTCGCTTCTGGACACGTCGTGGTGACGTGTCAGGGACATGAGTGTGTGGCCCTACTATAGGCGAACACAGGGACACATGCACGAGGATACTAGTGTCGCGTGTCGGGTGCACGAGCCTATGAAACGTCCGCACGAGGCTGCCTGTGCAGTATTTTCATATTCTGTGTAATTAGTGTTCTGGACACGTTTGTGTCCTGATATTGGACACATTTTGGAGTGTGTGACACGTGTACATGTTGTTTGTGAATTACCAACCATTTGTTGATGTATTATCAAGTTTTTGATTTATAATCTTGGGTTTTGAATAGGTATTGGGTGGACTGTTAAGTATCAGTCTTGATTTGTTTCCAGTTCTTTTTATGAAGTTTAGATGTTAAATTATGATTAATTAGATATTAATTATACACGTATATATTGGGATTTAAGTTGTCTTGCCTGGGATTCATATTGTGTAGTGGTTGATGATGTTGGTTGTCTGGTTTTCTGATACTGTTAAGTATCAGTGTAAAATATACACTGTTTTCTTCATTCGATTTTGCTTTTAATTGTTGTATCCTGTAATTTATAAGGTTACTGGTCTAATTATTGATTGGGGTGCGTGGGTTGGTTTTGTAATGAAAGCTGACAGTTAAGTTAGTTAACTCGAGTACTGGGTCTCACATGAACTTGAGTTCTAGGTCTGTTTACTATATTGAATATTAACCCAGTTTTGAATTTATGATTGTGTAGAGATAATGTTAACTAAGAGTTCATTGTGTATTGATTGGGTTTTCATTCAATCTGTTTCGAATTGGACTTCTGATAGTGTGGACTGACACCATGTACACGTTTCATTTATCCTGAGTTTAAATTCCCTGTAAACTGATTTCTCTATTAAATTGTCCAGTATTGAACCTGAGAAGCATATCCAAATCTGAGAATTGATTTCTCCTATTACCTGAACTAAATGATTCCTTTAACTGCAACATATTGATTGTTAATCCTCTATGTCTTGCATTGGGTAGCTAGCTCTTTCCCTCTTAACTGAAACTGTCGAATGTTGGATTTGCATTATTTTGAACTGTCAAGTTTTTATAAAACCTGAGAACACACAGGTTTTCCCTTCATCTAGCTCATTGTCACCCACATTTGATTCCTATATACATACAAGCACACACCTGTCAATTTCCCTCACACTCACTCACATTGCAATCACACACACACATATGAATTTCATACATGTACCCACACACTTTCCTCTCCAAAAGAACCTGAGACACCCTCTACAAAAACCTGAGAATGAAATGTTCCAAAACCTGAGAATCCCCTTCTTGTTACCTACCACACACCCTCCTTATTCCTGTCACTCTTTAACTAATACACATACACATATGTGATTCCTACACTGTCAACTATCTAACACACACACAAATTCTCATGTACATGCACACACTAACCTACCACACATTCCTGAGATTGAATGGCCTTTTCATATTGAACCTGTCCATAACCAGTCCTTGAGTTGGTCCTACATACCAGTCTTGTTAGCCCCCTAAACCACATAGCCTCTAACATGCCCATAGCTCCCTCAATGACAGCCTATCTGCTGTCCAAAACCACCTTCCCATATCAGACCCCATTGCAGCTTGTACAATCCTATTACCTGTCCTAAACCTGTCCAATATCAGCCACAAGACAGTCCATAAATTTAGCCTTTGTTCAGTCCCCTATACTAGTCCCTTCCAGGCCTCAAATAGCAGTCCAAAATCAGCCTAGGTGATGTCCAGAACAGGCCCTTAACCAAACCCCCTTAACCAACTCATGGCTGTCCTAATCCAGCCTCAATCCAGGCCTATTAGCCCATGTTTCAGTCCAATAGGACAGTACACATTGAGCCCTGTTTAGCCCTACATTGGCCTATTTGTTAACTCCCATATGAACTAGTGTAATTGTGGCCAAATCCTGGAACCTACAAGCAACTGTGAACATTGACATTAACTATGATAACCCACATGTGCACTTGTGTTATTATGTGTATGCAAACCTGAAAATTGAAACCCTCATTCCTGTTAACCCATAATTCCCACATACATACACATGTCTACCCCCTTAACCCCCTCTATCTCTCTATGTGTGTATGTATGTAAATATGTATGTATGTATGCATGTATAAATGTATAGATGAAAGTAGGTAAATAAATGTATAAATGAATATATGAAGATAGGTATGTATTGATGTATACATGCATGTAACTAGAAGTACAACTCTGCCTAATGCCACACACACACAACACCCTCACATGTGCCCCTTTTCTATTCTTCTATGTGTAAGCATATATTATAGGTAACCTATATGTTAATGTGTATTACTATATTATATTATATAAATATATAGAGTATACACATGCATGCATACAACTAGTTAATTTACTTGTTTTAATGTATGCATAGATATATGTTTTGTGTTAGCATGCTTGATATGTAATTAACATATAGATAGTATAGCCTACGCCTTCCATTTCACCTCCATGTTCACACACATAGCCTTACATGCTAGTTCCCTCTCTAACTTTCTCTTATTGTATAATGTTGTAAATATATGAAATCCAATATACATATAGCTATATATAAATTCCATGATAAATATCTAAATGTGAATGTGCCTTGATGTGTGGCTTGTGTTTGGCTTGTATAGCCTTGTGATTGGTGTGTGATTGCTAGACTAGGCTTAGTTAGGCCTAATGAGACTTGCTGGGGTTAGGAGTGGCCTAGTTGACCTAGTTGACTAGTGTAGTTGACTGGAGTTGACCAAGTGTTGACTTTAGTCTATTTTGACCTAAACAGCATGCAGACGCATCGTAGATTACATTTATCATCCCCTGTATACATCTTGACTTGTGTTGCTCTAAATAGGAGTCAGGTACCTCATCTCGGACAGTACATTTACTTCAGACATTCAGATACGAGGCGAGTACATTCTTGATCATTTCATATCCTGCTTAGAATTATTTTCCTGTATTAAATTACTTTACTTGATACTGTCATATTGGTCACACGGATTAGTATTATATGGATCCCTTCTTGAGATGTTATCCCTTCAGGGAGCATCGGGTACTACATGTTCTGTGCGTTTCACTTACATGACATATCACTATGCTTCTTTGGTTCTTTGATCACTTGTGACATATACTCATATGATCACAGTGTCTTCTTTGAATCCTTATCCCATTTATTGGGTTTCCTAGAATCCCCATTTATGGGACTACTATATACCACCCTTCGGGGGCTTACCACCCTTCGGGGGCCGTTACATAGAATTATAACATAACCTGGTTGGATCCTTGTGTACTGATTGGGGGTACAGGGGAGTATGAATATCCATGTGAACAATTCCAAAGTAGAATAGCCATGTACGCCTCTTTAGTATAGCCATGTGCAAATCAAGCCGTTTACATGCCGACTTTGTACTCTAAATCACTAGTCACTGGTAGCTCTTTACTTATAGTAGATATTTCTATTACAGTTCTCTCTCTGTTTACATACTGCATTTCCTTCAGTATCTATATCTTACTTTACTGCATGATTATATTTTCTAACCTGCTATGAACTGTTGAGATGTACTGTGCTCGCTCCCGTCCTGACTGGACCTATTGAAAATTTTACAGAGGATGATGAGGAACCCTGCACCCCTTACTTTGGAGCTTGCCTAGATGACACTCGCGACCTGGACCCCTGGGGAGGTTCAGGCAGCTGCTGTGGATGATACCCTTGCATAGTATAGATAGCTTAGACTGTTTCTTTTCATGTTTAGCTGTTGTCCTTGCTTATATTTTTAGAGATGTTAAGACTTATATTTCATTTCTGTTGTACCTCAGTTGAGGATTCGCTTATCTATTTTATCGTGCCATATTCTATCTCTATATTGTGATTGAGTCGTACCTCTGTGTTGGCCTCCTTATAGAGAGTATTCATATTATGTTAGTTATAATTCATGACCTAGAACAACGTTCTACCGTCGACACTGCGGCGTTGGCTGGGTGCTGTTACGTTCTCGTACCCTCACAGTGGGTGCGGGTCATGACAATGACAGTCCTGGCTATTTTCAAGTCGACTACCAAAATTCTGACAATCATACGCAATGAGTTTTATGTCTTAGGATAATGGACTGCCAGAATTCTGACAGTCCTTCATCGTTTCCAATCCGACTGTTACGATTTATATAGCTTCCAAATCCCGACAACGAGGTTCAAAATAATCAATAATATTGTTCGAAGGAGCATGATATTGTAAGAGCAAGAGGAAGAAAAAGTTGTATGTGATGAAGATGAATTTAGATGTTTGAAATATTGTGTTGTCTCCTACCAATTTTATAACTTAAGAGTGACGTTCCTATCATGTGATAGCTCATATCACTAATGGTGGTGCCTGTAATTTTCTTATAAAATAGTTGAGCAAGGTTGAGTTATAGATCTAAGTTTAATATGTTGAAATATGTTGCACAACTTGGAAGAACATGGAATTAATATACCCCAAAAAGCATAATTGTTCTGTGCTAAATTTGCCGTCGTGGGATCAGTTTGCATTTACATATGACTACATGAGACATGATAAAGTTAATTTAATCATGGATGATTTGATTTTTCTCAATTTAGAGAGGAGAAATTATGAAACGGTCATTCTGACTGCAAAATTAGGAACCACAAAAAAACTCGACATCCTAGTGTAAATTCGTGGGCAACAACTGTTGTAGTTTTTTTTTAAATTAAAGAACAAGAAAAAAAATTGTTTGTGTGGATTGTGAGTGTCATTTCCATTTTAAAATTTCTTTTGGCCAATACTAAGAGTACTACATAAATTTTTAGTAGTTGTCACCAATTTTTACAGTCCTACGTATAGTGAAGATAACATAATTTTTTTACAGTTTTTGTTGTGCTTATGAATGCCAAAATTTTTGCAATCTTGTATTGTCAAAGACTATCAAAATTTTGACAACTCTGGATATGCACAAAATTTTCAAAGTCCAAAGGTCAGCCCTTCAAACTCTGTGATGACCATAGTTCGTATTACGTATTTTGGGATATGTGTACGTATCTGACTCGTATTGCATGTCTCCTGGCTATGTTCAGCTTGTTTGGGTTGGCTTGGTTCGGCTTGGGTTGCTTATTGGTTCATCATGAACCAAGGGGAGAACCCTTACCTACCACTACCATTCCCATTTATTAACCCAACACTCTTTCTCTCTCCGCATTCACTCTTCTTCTTCCTCACAATTACTCTCCACCTACACCCAAGAGCCTAGGCAAGTGCAACTTGTTTCATGATGGATCTCAAGTTTTATTGTTTCATTCTCTTCTTTACATGATTATAAGCCTCTTTAGAACTTGGAGTTTTTAATTTTATGGATAGATTCTTCTAGATCTACGTTGTAACTTGGGATTTCATGAGTTCATGGAGTTTTTCTTGGTTTTGATCTACTAAAACTTGTTATTTTCGAAAAATAGTTCCATGAGCAAGAGCACGAAATTTCGTATGAATTTGGTTTTTGATTCACCTCATTTCGAGTTAAAATGAAATTTTATGTCCAAAACAAGTTTTCTGAATTTTTCATGTCGTCTGAGTGAAATTTTTTGCAGGGAACCCTAAAATTGCATATTTTACGCTGGATAGCATCCAGAATGTAAGATTTTACGCAGAAAACCCTGAAATTGTGTATTTTACGCTGGAGAGCATCCAGAATGTATGATTTTACGCAGGGAATCCTGAAATTGCGTATTTTACGCTGGATAGCATCCAGAATGTAAGATTTTACGCAGGGAACCCGAAATTTGTGTATTTTATGCTGGATGGTACCCAGAATGTGAAATTTTACGCTGGAACCCTCCCCTTTTGCGTATTTTATGCAGAATTAAATTTTTGTCGTAAAAAGTGCACAAAATGACTGTTTTTGCCTAGTTTAGCTATTTTCTAGCCAGAATTTCGAAAAACTTAAAACATGAAAGTTTTAGATCTTTGTCTTGCCTTTCCGAACATCTCTAGAGCACCTCATTTTGGGTTCGTATATGGAAGTTATGCCCCGTCTTCCCTGAGCCGCATGATTCCTCCATAACTCTTGTACCATATTTATATTTAGTTATTGCATATACGCTTATACCAGGTTAAATGTTAATTTTAAATATGTTCCATGACATAATGGTGACCAGTTGTGGTAAACTTTTGACAAATGACATGACATGATAGTGGCCCGTCGTGGCGCACTCTTGACAGTGAATTTGACATGATATATATCTCGAATGCTGTTACGACGGCTAGCATGTCATGACAGAATTAAATGACCTGGACATCATGGACGATTGCGTTTGTACAAATAAACCAGTACTATCTTGCATCATATCTAGGATAGGGATCCCTGAGTACCACGGTCAGGGATACCTACAATAATTGACTAAGGCTAATAAACTAGAATAATTTAGTAGACATGAAGAGATTTCTAGCTACAGACAATCCCGTTATCTGGGCGCATTAGGTGGACTTGTAGCCTACCGACGAGTAGGGCACATTTTTAGCACACAGTCACGTGTTGCATTCTTCATAAACAGACATTCGACCTAGATAACTAGATGGTCTGCAGGGCTTGTGGCTGTTAGGATAATATCATTGCATTTGCTAGTAACTAGGCCTGTGATAACCCTAGTTAGTTAAAGTATCAAGCCATACTCTTTGCTTGGCCGTGATTGATTGAATGAAGTCTAGCCCAGCTTCGACTTGTCCTGATCCTATGTAAGATTATGACAAGACATAATTATTTATGCTTGCCTTAACAATAACGATCAGGGGTCCAATTCTGTTCAGGCGAAGGGTTACAACCCCGGTCCTTGTTTGGTTTAAGGGTTGTAAGCTGGCTCCCGGAGCAGTTCTGTATCATCTCTTCGTTTGTTGTCTTATTGCTCCCCATGTCATGTTCGTCATGTTTTATTTTACTTCAATAGCATGATTATTTATACTGGCCTTAACAATAACGATCGGGGGTCCAGTTCTGTTCAGGCGAAGGGTTAAAACCCCGGTCCTTGTTTGGTTTAAGGGTTGTAACCTGGCCCCCGGAGCAGTTATGTGCCCTCTCTTCGCTTATTGACTTATTTTATCCTATGATCTTGCTTACCAACAAGTAGTTGAGACGGATTTCTATTCAGGTGAAAGGTTACAACCCCGGTCTTTGTTTGGTTTAAGGGTTGTGACCTGGCTACTTGAATGGTTTTCTCGTACTCAATTTATTGTTGTTATCCTTATTATTATCTGTTTCATTTATAATCATCTATTATTATTCATTTGTGGTATGTTGGTTTTAGTTCCTAAGTGAAGCCTCCTTTGTGGCACTTGCTCTTTCTGGGGTCTGACCCAGCTAGTTTTGTGTGGCCAGATATCGGAGCAGCACCAGAGGATCTACCTACCTTCCAGCCAGATGGTGACCACCAGGCGTAACCCTGGCAACGAGTGGGTTTCTTTTGTCCTCCTACTTTATTGTAAAATTATTCTTTTGAGGCGTTTAGCCGACGAGTACGTGTTAGCTCGTATTGCACCTTTATTTACTGTCTGCCTACAGGCTGTAACATGATTGATAAATTCTAGGGTTGATCATGTATGACCAAAACTCTTGCTAGTCTTGATATTTTGTACGACTAGCTTCATGATTATCCGAATATGTAATGTATGGGATGCCTTATTATTGTATATTTGGTGCTCTGACATCTTGTAACTGTTATTCCTTGCTTGAGATTGAGACAATAGGCTTGTTTGTGACCATAGGAGACTGATGGCTTGTAGTTAAACCCTCATGTATCTAGACAGCCGTGACCGTATAGCGAGGTAGGTTGCACTTTAATATACGTAGCTGGCTATGTACGCCCCCGCTCTCCAGTATTCGGGTTCTGGGGTGTTATATGGTTTAAGTGGTGGCTCATGCAGGTCTTATAAATTAGGATATGTGAGGGTTTACCGAATAGAAGTCTCAATCAGTACTCGCCCTTGATCTCTGCTTGTATCTTCTGAATCCCTGTAATCTTGACCTGATCACATGCTTGTATCGTTGATCTGCCCTGGTCCTTCCTTATTATTCCCTATGTTATCTTCTTCAGCGGCATTGTTCCTAGACCTGTCGATCAGCAAGGCGGAGCACCTCCCGCGGACCAGCAGCAACCTGGAGATCAAGCCCAGCATTCAGGAGTAGCCTCCAAAGTCATGCCTACTGGAGGATAGCCACCAGTTCAGCCCGTCCAGCCTGCAGAGCCTGATGATGGCACTTTGGTGGGTCTCATCAGGTCACTATTAGCCTCTCAGGATCGTCGAGGAGATGCCTTGCACCAGACGGTGGCAGACGCTTTGACCAGATAAGGTCATCAGGGTAATAGCACGGCCAACAGCTTCAAGCGCTTGAACCCTCCCTTCTTCGACGGCAGTGAAGATGCGATCGCTGCAGATGCATGGCTTCAGGACACAGAGGTGATTCTAGAAGCAGCCAGGACTCCAAAGAACGAGAAGGTGGCCGTGGTGCGCCTACAGCTATTGGATATTGCCCGCAGCTGGTGGACGGCGCAGGCCGTTGGATTAGTGGCCCCTATTGCCTGGGCAATATTCAGGGAGAGATTCTAGACCAAGTATTTTGATGTTGTAGCTCGGTATGATCTACAGACGAGGTTAACCAATCTAAAGCAGATGGACAGGACGGTCGATGGATATGCGGTCGAGTTCTCCAGGCTTAGTCGGTTTGCTCCCACCTTGGTGGCGATCGAGTTCGATAGAGCCAAGCGGTTCCAGCAGGGGCTAGCTCCACCTAGAGATTTTGTTGGCGGTGGAGCAGTTTGAGCATTAGACCTATGATACAGTACTGAGGGCAGCCAGGAGGCATGAATATACCTCCCAGAGGATCGTGGATAGGACCGAAGGTCGGAAGCGATCCTATAGCCAAATGAACCAGTCGTCAGCCCCAGCCCCGACAGCCAGGGCTTTGACCATTGGAGCTCCGAGACGGGCGGCCTCAGTGACGTCAGTTCAGCATTCTATCCCGACGCACCCTCAGCAGTAGAAGCAGAAGCAGTCTTCCGTAGTGGGATGTTCACACTGCGGGAAGCCAGGGCATGTGGTGTCAGAGTGTCGCAGAGCATAGGGTTTTTGTTTGGTTTGTGGTGCCCCGGACCACAGGGTTGGGAACTGCCCGAACAAGGGGAGTTCATCGGCCTTCTCTAGTCCTTCAGTTAGAGGACCAGCACCAGTCCAGCAGCAGTAGCAGCTACAGTACCCGTTCTCGAGGCCATTGTCGACGCAGGCCCAGACATTCCAGTAGCAGAGACCGCAGCAGTATGCCCAAGCCCTAATCCAGAGCAGGTAGAGAAATTTTCAGCAGAGGGGACTCGCACCCAGAGGGCATGGTCAAGTGCTGGCCTTGACCATGGGAGAGGAAGGAATAGCACCCGGTGAGGTAGTGGCAGGTACTATTCTTGTCAATACCTTTCTAGCTTCAGTATTATTTGATTTTGGTGCCTCGCATTCATTTATGTCTGTACGATTCGCGACACGGATAGGACTGGAGCCCGAGTCATTATCGGTAAGGCTCAATAAACTTACTGGTAATGGTCTTGTGGGAGTAGATAGAGTGTTTTCCTTGTGTCGGGTCGTAGTTAGCGGTAGAGAGTTTCCCGCTAGGTTGATTGAATTCCCGATGGCCGATTATGGTGTGGCCTTAGGAATGGTTTGGTTGAGGGACCAGTTTGCTCGGATAGATTGCCATATTGACAGGGCTGTTTTTAGCATCCCAGGCGAGCCAGAGTTTTCCTTTTCCTGAGGCAAAGTTGAACCTTCTCCTCCCGTATTGCGGATGGCAGTAGCAGCAGTGCAGTTACCCCGGATCGTCGAGGACTTCCAGATGTTTTCCCAGAAGAGCTTTCAGGAATGCCGCCAGAACGAGAGATCGAGTTCACCATAGACTTGATCCCCGGGACTGCACCTGTGTCAGAGAGAGTCTACATGATGGTGCCATCAGAATTGGAGATATTGTACAAAATGATTGAAGAACTCAGGACCAAGGGATTTATTCGTGCTAGTGGATCTCCTTGGGGAGCCCCGATGCTTCTTATGAAAAAGAAGGATGGTACATCCAGATTATGTGTTGACTATCGTACCTTGAACTCAGTGACAATCAAGAACAGATATCCTCTTCCAAGGATAGATGACTCTTCCAAGGATAGATGACTTGTTTGATCAACTCAGAGGAGCAGCAGTATTCTCGAAGATAGATTTTCGGTCAGGGTACCACCAGATCAGAGTCAGAGAGTAGGACATCCCGAAGACGGCATTCAGATCTAGATATGGACATTGGGAGTTTCTTGTGATGCCATTTGGAGCAACCAATGCGCCAGCTGTATTCATGGACCTCATGAATCGCATTTTCATGCCTTATTTAGATCAGTTCGTGATTGTATTCATAGACGACATCCTGGTCTACAACAAGAGTGAAGCGGAGCATGAGCAGCATCTCAGAGTTGTCCTCCAGATTCTCCGAGAACACCAGTTGTATGCCAAGTTCAGTAAAAGCGAGTTCTGGCTCGATCGCATTTCGTACTTGGGTCATATCATCACCAGTGGAGGAGTAGAAGTGGATCCCCAGAAGATCGTGGCTATCGAAACGTGGCCAGTGCCCAACACAGTTACAGAAGTTCGCAGTTTTCTTGGATTGGCCGGCTACTTCCGGCGATTTGTTTCGGACTTTGCTCGGATTTCAGCACCACTGACGCAGTTGGCCCGCAAGGATGTGCAGTTTGCTTGGACAGCAGAATGTCAAGATTCTTTTGAGAAGTTGAAGCGAGGCTTGATGACGACACCCATTCTCACACTTCCAGATGGGACCGGAGGATTCTCAGTGTATTGTGATGCTTCAGGCCGAGGTTTAGGATGTGTTTTGATACAACATGGGAAGGTAATAGCTTATGCGTCACGACAACTTCGTGATCATGAGAGGAATTATTCGACCCATGACTTGGAACTGGCAGCAGTAGTGTTTGCACTCAAGCTTTGGAGACACTACTTGTATGGAGATAGGATGGAGATTTTCACCAGCCACAAGAGCCTGAAGTATGTGTTCACTCAGAAGGATCTTAACATGCGTCAAAGAAGATGGCTAGAGCTGCTTGTGGATTATGATGTCAACTTACAGTATCATCCTGGGAAAGCCAATGTTGTTGCAGATGCATTGAGCAGGAGAGCCAGAGTCTATTTTTTGACAGCGCAACCAGAATTGTTAGCAGATCTTCAGAAGATGGGTATAGAAGTTGTCCTTCCTACCAGTGTGGCATTGATCGCCAGCATGCAAGTTCAGTCCAGTATAGTTGAGAGAATCAAGATAGCTCAGTCATCAGATTCTAAGCTTCGGCGGCTTAGGACAAAATGTGTAGCAGGACGAAGACCAGAATTTTGCATTTATGAAGACGGTACACTTCGACATGGAAAACGACTTTGTGTACCCAGTGGAGATATCAGACAGGAGGTCATGACCGAAGCTCACAGTTCTCAGTATTCGATTTATCCCGATGGCACGAAGATGTACCGAGATATCCGTCAGCACTTTTGGTGGAATGGCATGAAGAGGGAGATAGCTCGGTTTGTCTCTCGGTGTTTGGTTTGCCAACAAGTCAAGGCTGAACATCAGAGGCCAGCTGGACTTCTTCAGCCCTTGCCGATTCCAGAATGGAAGTGGGAGCATATGACCATGGATTTCGTGAATGGATTACCTAGGT
This sequence comes from Iris pallida, assembly GCA_029216955.1. Taxonomy (NCBI): domain Eukaryota; kingdom Viridiplantae; phylum Streptophyta; class Magnoliopsida; order Asparagales; family Iridaceae; genus Iris; species Iris pallida. The sequence continues at coordinate 2,186,764 of JANAVB010041220.1, read as the reverse complement.
CCTCGGCCGGTAGAGATGCTATTTGGGTTATAGTTGATCGGCTCACGAAGGTGGCTCACTTTCTTCCATTCAGAGTTGGTCAGTCAACAGCTCAGCTAGCAAAGATGTACCTCAGGCAGATCGTCCGACTTCACGGTATACCAGTCAGTATCACCTCGGACAGAGATTCAAGATTCACGTCGCACTTTTGGCGTAGTCTGCAAGAGAGTTTGGGAACTCACCTCCAGTTCAGCTCAACTTATCACCCGCAGACAGATGGTCAGTCGGAACGCACGATCCAGACACTTGAGGATATGTTGAGACCTTGTACGCTCGACTTCGATGGTTCGTAGGAAGATCACCAGCACCAGGTGGAGTTCTCGTACAATAACAGTTTCCAAGCAAGCATCCAGATGGCACCGTTCGAGGCACTGTATGGTAGGAAGTACAGATCCCCACTAGCATGGGACGATATTGGAGAAAGGCAGATGCTTGGTCCCGAGTTGATCACTCAGACAGTCGATGTGGTCAGGAGAGTTAGAGATCATCTTCGCGTTGCACAAGATTACCAACGCCATTGGGCTGATTCTCATCGACGTCCCCTTGAATTTTCTGTCGGCGACCATGTATTTCTTAGGATCTCGCCTAACCGTGGCGTCATTCGTTTCGGCGTACGGGGAAAGCTTAGTCCTAGGTATATAGGGCCGTTCGATATCCTAGAGCGAGTAGGATATGTGTCCTATCGTCTCGCTCTTCCGCCGTCTTTGAGTGAGGTGCATGACGTGTTCCATGTATCCCAACTACGACGGTATATCCCGAACCCGAGCCATATCCTGGATCATTTAGAATTAGTTGTTGGTACCAACCTTTCGTATGAGGAAAGGCCCGTGTCCATATTGGACCGGAGAGAGAAGATACTCAAGAACATGACTATCAAGTTAGTCCGAGTTGCTTGGGGTCATCACTCTTTGGGTGATCAACGTGGGAGCGTGAGGATGAAATCCGATCGCGATATCCCGACCTGTTTGACTCGTGAGGTATAATATCCTTCTTATGCCTCATGCCTTCAATTCCTTGCTTGCATGAATAATTGCTTGATTGCTAGACTAGTATAGCTTGACTGTGATTAGTATAGCTTGTCCTTGCATCTCTAGCCTTTTGATTAAATTTCGAGGACGAAATTCTTTTAAGGTGCGTAGAGTTGTGATGACCATAGTTCGTATTACGTATTTTAGAATATATGTACGTATCTAACTCGTATTGCATGTCTCCTGGCTTGGTTCTGCTTGTTTGGGTTGGCTTGGTTCGGTTTGGGTTGCTTATTGGTTCATCATGAACCAAGGGGAGAACCCTTACCTACCACCACCATCCCCATTTATTAACCCAACACTCTTTCTCTCTCCTCATTCACTCTTCTTCTTCCTCACCATTACTCTCCACCTACACCCAAGAGCCCTAGGCAAGTGCAACTTGCTTCATGATGGATCTCAAGTTTTATTGTTTCATTCTCTTCTTTATATGATTATAAGCCTCTTTAGAACTTGGAGTTTTTAATTTTATGGATAGATTCTTCTAGATCTACGTTGTAACTTGGGGTTTCATGAGTTCATGGAGTTTTTCTTGGTTTTGATCTACTAAAACTTGTTATTTTCGAAAAATAGTTCCATGAGCAAGAGCACGAAATTTCGTATGAATTTGGTTTTTGATTCACCTCATTTCGAGTTAAAATGAAGTTTTGTAGCCAAAATAAGTTTTCTGAATTTGTCATGTCGGCTGAGTGAAATTTTACGCAGGGAACCCTAAAATTGCGTATTTTACGCTGGATAGCATCCAGAATGTAAGATTTTACGCAGGAAACCCTAAAATTGCGTATTTTACGCTGGATAACATCTAGAATGTAAGATTTTACGCTGGATAGCATCCAGAATGTAAGATTTTACGCAGGGAACCCTGAAATTGTGTATTTTACGCTGGAGAGCATCCAGAATGTAAGATTTTACGCAGGGAACCCTGAAATTGCGTATTTTATACTGGATAGCATCCAGAATGTAAGATTTTATGTAGGGAACCCTGAAATTGCGTATTTTACGCTGGATAGCATCCAGAATGTAAGATTTTACGCAGGGAACCCTGAAATTGCATATTTTATGCTGGATAGCATCTAGAATGTAAGATTTTACGCTGGATAGCATCCAGAATGTAAGATTTTACGCAGGAAACCCTGAAATTGCGTATTTTATGCTGGAGAGCATCCGGAATGTAAGATTTTACGCAGGGAATCCTAAAATTACGTATTTTATGCTGGATAGGATCAAGAATGTAAGATTTTATGCATGGAATCCTGAAATTGCGTATTTTACGATGGATAGCATCCAGAATGTAGAATTTTACGCAGGGAATCCTGAAATTGCGTATTTTACGCTGGATAGCATCCAGAATGTAAGATTTTATGTAGGGAACCTTGAATTTGTGTATTTTACGCTGAATGGTACCTAGAATGTAAAATTTTACGCTGGAACCCTCCCCTTTTGCATATTTCACTTAGAATTGAATTTTTGGCGTAAAAAGTGCATAAACTGACTGTTTTTGTCTAGTTTAGCTATTTTTTAGCCAGAATTTCAAAAAACTTAAAACATAAAAGTTTTAGATCTTTGTCTTGCATTTCCGAATATCTTTGAAGCACCTCATTTTGGGTTCGTATGTGGAAGTTATGCCCCATCTCCCCTGAACCGCATGATTTCTCCACAACTCTTGCACCCTATTTTTATTAAGTTATTGCATATACGCTTATACCAGGTTAAATGTTAATTTTAAATATGTTCCATGACATAGTGGTGACCAGTTGTGGTACACTTTTGACAAATGACATGACATGATAGTGGTCCGTCGTAGCGCACTCTTGACAGTGAATTTGACATGATATATATCTCGAATGCTGTTACGACGGCAAGCATGTCATAACAGAATTGAATGACCTGGACACCGTGGGCGATTGTATTTGTACAAATAATCCAGTACTATCTTGCATCATGTCTAGGATGGGGATCCCTGAGTACCACGGTCAGGGATACCTACAGTAATTGACTAAGGCTAATAAACTAGAATAATTCAGTAGACATGAAGAGATTTCCAGCTACAGGCAATCCCGTTATCTGGGCGCATATAAGTGGACTTGTAGCCTACCGACGAGTAGGGCACATTTCCAGCACACAGTCACGTGTTGCATTCTTCATAAACAGACATTCGACCTAGATAACCGGATGGTCTGCAGGGCTTATGGCTGTTGGGATAATCTCATTGCATTTGCTAGTAACTAGGCCTGTGATAACCCTAGTTAGTTAAAGTATCAAGCCGTACTTTTTGTTTGGCCATGATTGATTAAATGAAGTCTAGCCCAGCTTCGACTTGTCCTGATCCTGTTCAAGATTATCACAAGACATGATTATTTATGCTTGCCTTAACAATAACGATCGGGGGTCCAGTTCTGTTCAAGCGAAGGGTTACAATCCCGGTCCTTGTTTGGTTTAAGGGTTGTAACCTGGTTCCCGGAGCAGTTTTGTGTCCTCTCTTCGTTTATTGTCTTATTGCTCCCAAAGTCATGTTCGTTATGTTTTATTTTACTTCAATAGCATGATTATTTATATTGGCCTTAACAATAACGATCGGGGGTCCAGTTCTGTTCAGGCGAAGGGTTACAACCCCGGTTCTTGTTTGGTTTAAGGGTTGTAACTTGGCCCCCGGAGCAGTTCTGTGTCCTCTCTTCACTTATTGACTTATTTCACCCTATGATCTTGCTTACCAACAAGTAGTTGAGACGGATTTCTATTCAGGTGAAGGTTTACAACCCCGGTCCTTATTTGGTTTAAGGGTTGTGACCTGGCTACTTGAATGATTTTCTCGTACTCAATTTATTGTTGTTATCCTTATTATTATCTATTTCGTTTATAATCATCTATTATTATTCATTTGTGGTATGCTGGTTTTAGTTCTTAAGTGAAGTCTCATTTATGGCACTTGCTCTTTCTGGGGTCTGACCCAGCTGGTTTTGTATGGCCAGATATCGAAGCAGTACCAGAGGATCTACCTATCTTTCAGCCAGATGGTGACCACCAGGCGTAATCCTGGCAACGAGTAGGTTTCTTTTGTCCTCCCACTTTATTGTAAAATTATTCTTTTGAGGCGTTTAGCCGGCGAGCACGTGTTAGCTCGTATTGCACCTTTATTTACTGTCTGCCTACGGGCTGTAACATGATTGACAAATCCTAGGGTTGATCATGTATGACCAGAACTCTTATTAGTCTTGACATTTTGTACGACTAGCTTCATGATCATCCGAATATGTAATGTATGGGACGCCTTACTATTATATATTTGGTGCTCTGACATCTTGTAACTGTTATTCCTTGCTTGAGATTGAGATAATAGGCTTGTTTATGACCATAGGAGACTGATGGCTTGTAGTTAAACCCTCATGTATCTAGACAGCCGTGACCGTATAGCGAGGTAGGTTGTACTTCAATATACGTAGCTGGCTATGTACGCCCCTGCTCTCCAGTATTCTGGTTCTGGGGCGTTACAAACTCCCAAGGCCAGCCCTTCCATCTTCCAATACATGGAGAAAGACAAACCATGCATTTTGTATGCATAAAGAATATGAACAGGTAAGCCATTGGACTTCACATGTAAAATAACAACAAGAACAATAGTGATGGAAGAATAACACACAACATGAACAACAAGGTTCTAATAGAGGGAAGATTGTGAGGAAGAATAACACAACATACAACAAGAACAAGGTTCTTTGTAATCCTCTCACGAATATTGTTGTAATCCACCAAAATGAATTATGAGAGAGAGGGTGATCCTCAAGCTAAGTTGTACCAGTTTGAGAGTGGCGTCTTTTGTAATCTTTCATTTCATTATAGTGAAAACGGTAAAGGATGGAAGGACGTCTCAAATTGAACCGAGCCTCGGTAAATCTTGTGTGTGCAATACCTCTATCTTCTTTTCACTTCCATTTTATTTTTCTTCTCAACTCATCATAAAGATGAAAAAGTTCTGGTTTTTTCCAACAAATCTCACGATCCGATTATCTACATCACCCCACTTCCTAAGCCAATTCGAAATATGTTGTGAACCGTTACCCAAATTGTTGGGCCGGGCCATGTCCAGCCTACGCTTGTGTTATAGCATAGTAAGCTGTACTAAGTAAAGACAATAAATGGATGTAAGATACTGACAGTTCTAATATCATATTTTAATTATTCATCACAACACAACATCTATGAGCGAAAGCAAAAGTTCAGATTTAATTATTATATTCCCAAGTATACAGCTGATGATGAAGTCCAGCGGCAAAGGTGGAGTCTAAGCTGTTTCCAAAACACCAATACCAAAGGAGTGAGCTAAGTCCAAGGCAACTAAACGAGGTTCCCTGTGGGGACTTCCTCGGGGGCAACGACTTGGTCCTCTGCAGCAGATCCATAATATGTGTCATATAGCATTCCCTCCTCAGAAAGGATGCCTGCAACGTTTTCTGTCAGGAAGGGAGCAAGTATTGGTACTACAAACTGTACATACTGAGCATGGAATGAAAAGAAAGGTGGTAAAATAAGAAACATGTCATATCATATCATGTTATATGGAAAGTACTTGTCATGGTGGTATATATGTAAGGTGTTTGAAACTCGAGTAAGTACGTGATCGGTCAATGGGAATAAAATGTACCAAGGTACAAGTCTACATGAATAAAATGTAGATACGTACAAGTATACATGTATAAATGTACTGATCGTACAAGTATATTGGACAAGGCCTACGGCAAGATTGCATGAGGTGCAACCGAGCTCGATACATGTACTAAGTTACAGTCTGATCACGTACTCAACTAGCAGTTTTTCCATCCCCAAGGTGTAATCATGTGGAAAGATATTAAGAACAGTATAAAATCATGTGAAGCATATGAAATGTATATAGAAATATGTGAGATATAATTTCAATTGCAAATAGCTACATTATCAGTGCTCATACTCAAGTCATTATCATGTGCGATAAATAAAGTTTATAGTTTGTGCTTGCCTCAATTTGGTTGAAGTCGACGTACACGATACGTCAACACGGGATAGGTACGATGCTATGCTCCACAAGATGGTGCCAAACGACAGCACATGTAGTTCCATTGAGTTCAGAATAGTCCAAATAGCCTAGTTTGATATAGAAGTCCAAATTTGAGAGTCGGTACGATTATCGAGAAAAGAAAACGAGTTGATTAGTCGATGATTGTTGTTTGATTAAATCGGCTAAGAGGAAACTGAATAAGAATCTAGTCAATTATCTATAGCTAACTTAACCAAAATATTTTTGAAAATATATTAAATTATTTAGAATAATACTTGAAAGTATTTATTAGGCTAAATCGTATATTCTGGTGAACAAGTTTAGAATATAATATAAAATACTATAGATTCTCTAATTAAAATCAAGGTTAAAAATCTACTCATAACTTATCTATAAAATATTTACTAAATAGATATTTTGTATACGTATTATAATTAACAGTCCGAATTTCATGTATAAGCATATATTACTTTTAAATCATTACATGGGCCTGGACCAAAACAGATTTGGCAGAAATATAATAAATACTGTAATAGGGCTATTGGGCTGTCCAGTCCGACTCACAGAGCAATATTAAAACAAAACCAATTTATGGACTTGCAACCCAAACCAGAGAATAATAATCAATTATTTAAATAGTAGAACATAGGGCCTGAAGCCCAAGTCCATAATAAGCTTCAACATTTTACAATTATTAACAATCGATATAAACAGCTTATGCTGCTCCAAACCAAAATGAGAGAGAGAGTAAAAGACAGTGAAAGAGTGAACAAAGGCAGAGGAAGGAAGAGAGTATTAGTTAGAGAATCTCTCTCTAATTCCTCTTATAAACACTCAAAATAAATCCTCAAAAGAATTACTCAAAAGGGCTTAGCTTAACCCAATTATTAAGATTAAAATTGTTAACCATTGGGCCCAGCCCAAGGCAAAATCTATACCCAAATATATTTGTCACTAACGTAATTTAGAATCATTTACATAATTACTAATGAAATAATATTATTGATAATAAATATAATGAAAATAATAATCATAACAATATTAATAACTAGTAGCAATGGCATTAGCTGCTAAGTAATTGAAGGGGAAAATCAATTGATGTTGTGTCATTATTTCCTCCAATCATAATTACTAATATTAGTTTAACCATTCAAATGCTCCCACATGGGTCACAAGCTCTTGTTACAGAGCTCAACCCAAAATTTAATAATTTCCCTAAATTAAAACCAAGCAGCAGCAGTGGTCGGCTGCTCATCCATTCAATCATCTAAACCATAATATATCGAAGGGGAGAGACACTCAAAGCTGCTGGAACATGTCACCCCAAAAATACTAACACCATGTTTGGGAACATAGGATATGAGGTAGAGAAAAATTTGAGAGGAAGAAAAATTGAGGGAGAGAAAAGTTAATTTTACCTCTTCTTATTTGGATAACAAAAAAATGGGAAGAAAAAAAGTAAAAAATTGACTTCTGTTTGTTTGTGAGATAGATAAAATTACTGATTTGTCCTTAACTTTTTCATGATTTTTAAAATAATCAATTAAGAGGAGTTAAACTCATCCGTAAGTTTTATTTATGAGGTGTCTCATAACATGAGTTGTAGATTAACTAATCTAGTAATATATATGAAGTTAACTAATAAATAAATCTATAAGACACCTCATTAAAAAAAATCTTATATTTATGATTTTCTTTTGCTAGAGTTATCTCAAAAATCATAAATATATATTTATGAGGTGTCTACAACTCACGTTTATGATTTTTTTTTAAGATTAACTATATACGTGAGTTGTAGATTTTTTTAAGATTAACTATATGTACGTGAGTGTAGATTTTTTAAGATTAACTATATACGTGAGTTGTAGATTAACTAGATTTTTTTAAGATTAGCTATATATGTTTATATTTTTATTTTTATTATTAGAGATAATACAGTAATGTAAGAAATTTAGCTAATAAAATAAATCAAAATATAAAATCTTATATTTGAATTAAGAATTAAATAATAAAATATTATCTTTAAAATAATAAACTTTATAGCAATTAAACTCCTACGATATTTATTTATTTATTTATTTTTGAGATGTCTTATACGTGAGTTGTAGATAAAATCAATATTTGCTTAAGCTTTAAAAATTGACTTTTTTGGTTTATATTATGTTTTTATTGTTAGAGATAATACAGTAATTTATATGAATTTAAATTGTAAATAAATCAAAATACAAAGTCTTATATTCGATTTAAGATTTAAATGATAAAATATTATCTTTAAAATAATCAAATTAATAGACTCATACATGAATATTTTTATGAGAGTTTTAGATTAACTTATCAGAGAATTTCGGGAAATGATTTGATTTTTTTTAATGAGAGTTGTAGATTAATCTATCAAAAAATTCAGCAAAAGAAAATGTGCAATATTGTAGCAAAAGCATAATGGTTCATCTGCAAAACATCTCGACATATCCTTTCATTTTCCATTAAATGCGACATTGCTTGTAGCCGAACATTTGATCTCTCAACCACATCATTTCTTACCGACATATCCCTAATTTGATTAAGAAATTGACATATTACTAATAAATGTGCAATATTGCATACAAGCTAGACTGCACTACGACGCCTTTGCTCCCACCTTTCAACCATTCCCCGATGTTCTCTCATTCGGACATATAAAATTCTAATAATTCTTCAGATTTTGGATCCATCTATAAATCTAAAATTATTATACATAAAAAAATTCAGACAAATGAACTAACAAAGCAAATATATAATTTCACACTATTATAACGACAACAATAAATCAAATAACAAATTAGATTATTGCAAGTTTTGTTCATTTTGAGATAAATACATTAAATATCTCTACTTTTATCAAATAGTGAAGAGAGAACAAACCACACCAACATGACATATTTATTCCCATAAAACAAACTTGAAAATGATTTAAAATAAACTATTTTAACTCGGCTTAATTGTATAATATTGTATAATAATAGTTATGTAAACATATATTGTTTTAAGTCATATCTTAATTATATAATCTCTCTTACGACATAGTAATATTTTTTTTCCTGTAATATTGTTTAAAATAAATTTAAATTAAGGTTTCTTATAAATATAATTTGAATGTATTATTATTAGAATATATATAGCACTATGATTATAACATATATTTTAAGTAATATTTTTCTCTTTCTATTTTTTTCCTACCTACATGTATAGCTATAACAAATTCCTTGTTCATGTCAGAAAAATCACATTGCTAGACACAGAAACTCGTACTTATCTGTCTTTCTTTATTTTATAGAGAGTCATTTCGTTGATCTAAATTTAATATATACAATGCCATTTGCCTAATCTTGATAAAGGAAAAATCTATTACTTCCAAAAGAAGATAAAGGAAAAACATATTTAGTTAATCTTGATAGAATAAAATTTAACATGTAATGCAAGTAATATTTTATAGAGAGTCATTTGATTGATCTAAATTTAATATTTGCAAAGTCATTTGGCTAATTTTGTTAAAGAAAAAATATATTACTTCGCAAAAACGATAAAGAAAAATCTATTTTCTTAATCTTGATAGATTATATATTGCAAGTAATATGTAACCTACAGGTATATCTATAACAAACTAAAGGAAGAAAATTTAACAAACTACACAGAAATTTAACATACATAAATTTAACCTACATGTATATCTATAACAAACTACCGGAAGAAAATTTAACAAACTACACAAAAATTTAACATATGTAAATTTAACCTACATGTATATCTATAATAAACTACCAGAAGAAAATTTAACAAACTACACAGAATTAACATACGTAAATTTAAACTTCATGTATATCTATAACAAACTACACAGAAACTTATATATTTTATAGAGACATATTTGTTTAATCTTGTGATAAGATAGTTTGTTAAATATTTGTTAAACAAACTACACAGAAACTTCATGTACAGAAATTGACGTATGTACATATTTGAACAAAATTTAAAATCAACAAAATTTAAAAATAGAACAAAATAAAAGGGATAAGATAGTTTGATTACCTGATATGTAGCAATCACAACCGATAATTTTTTTGTGATATATAAGCTGATAGGAGAGAAATATATATACTACCCAAAGAAAAAAGAAAAGAAAACAGAATATGAACGAACAACCTAGAAAAAGAAAGAATTGATTGAGGGGTAATTGGGTAAATATTATCCAATTCCCTCAAGCACCTACATTTTCCTCCCGGTTTTGGGAGAAATTTTTTTTGGTGGGGCATACCAAAATTTTCCTCCAGATTCCCCTCATCCTATTTCTTTTTCCCATTTCCAAACAACTTAGTTTCTAATTTTTCCTCCACTTTTCCCTCAAAATTTTCCCCTCCCACTATTTTTTCTCCTTCCCAAACGTAGTGTAAGGGTGTGTTCGGTAGGAGGGAAAAGTGGGAGGAAGGAAAATATATGAGGAAAAAGTGAGAGAAAAGAAACATTTTCTCTTGTTTGGTATAAGGAGAAAAGTGGATGGAAGAAAAAATGGAGGGATTGGTGTTTTCCCCCATAACCTAAGAAAATCAATCATCCCAAAAGTGGGAGAAAAAGTGGAAGAAATGCATACCTATCTTAATTTATAATTATACCCTATATAAACTATATTATTTAAAAGTAGTTCAATAAAGTCAAATGGTAAATACATGTTGTTAGTTGATGATATAATTGGTAAAGTCTATATTTTTTATTTTCCTTCCTTCCATTTTTCTTTCCATACCAAACAAAGAAAAATATATCACTTCCATTTTCCTTCCATCCTACAAAACACAAAAGAAGAAAATAGTCTTTCCTTTCCATATAGATGGAAAATAAATATTTCTGATTTTTCTTCCTTCCACTTTTTCATCCTTCTTACCAAACACAACCTAAGGGGACGTTTGGTTCAAGTTTTTTGGCTTAGGAATGGGTTTTGAATTCCTTACCTATATTTGGTATGTTTAAGATTGGGAATGAGGAAGGAATATGAGGGGCTTAGGGGGGGAAAGCTATTCCCATTGGAAATCTATTCCCAAGCCCCCCCTTGGGAATCGATTTGCTTTCCTAGGAATGATACTTGACTATTTTGTTTGGACGGTTATACCCTCTCTTTATTTTCAAATTTTTAACTTCTATCCCAAACATGTAAATCATCATGAAATTAATGAAAGGGTATTAAAGAAAATCTAAATAAATTAATATTTATATTCCTTTGTAAATCAAACATGGAGATAATTTTTTTTAAATTTTGAACTACATATTTCCATCCTAACCAAACATGGGTATGGGAATGTTGAATTCATTTTCCATGGGAAAGGAATTGAAAACCTATTCCTAGGAATACAATAACTTGATCCAAACGAGCCCCAAGTGTTTCTTAATAAATAAAAGAGAGAGAATCTCCATGGCTCATTTTGTTTTCTTCCAACGAAATCACTAGAGAAAAAAAAGAGAAAGGGGGCTCACAATGTTTCGGCAGCTCGCCGGGGGAGGGGAGCGCGGGATGGAGACGCACTGAAGGCCTACGGTGGCGGCGAAGGAGATCTGGCGCATGGAGGAGCCGGGGCAGAGTCGGCAGAGGTGGACGCCGCACGAGGACGGCAGCGCTAGTCCTCAAAGGAGGAGGCTAGAGGTGGTCGGGCACTCGGGGCGGAGCTCAGGTGAGGAAGGTGTGGCTGTTGCTTGCCCCCTTTTTTTTTTCTATTCGTGGTTGCGATGGCTTCATTTGGGTGGTCTTTTGAGGGTCGGTGATGGCCGATATGGTGGTGGTGGCACGTTCTTTGGTGGTGGAATGGGGTATTGCCAAGGATTGTGGTGCAGTGGTAGTACAGTATCAGAGAGGGGGTAGTTACTAACCGCTAACATATTGCTAGTCATTTAAATCAGTTAGTTAATTAATACTAATTTATCATTAGCTAATAGATTTTAGCAACTAGTTAATCAGCTAATAAATATATTTTCTATTTACAATCATAACCGACAAATATTTTGTTTATGCAAAATAAAAATTTATGACTAATATAAACCTATAGAAATGAGCAGAAAATCAATTTGATAAAATCTCGTATATATATTAGTTTTACAAAATCAATGACTCAAACAAAACATCGATAGCTAATTACAATTTAGCTACCACTAGGATTAGGAACAAAATGGTCTTAGGCCGATACGATGGAGAAATCTAACAACCTACAATTTTCAAAATCTTTTAGTAAAAGAATTAGTAAATAAATATTTTTTGTTTACAAAACATTATCTCACTAATATTCTTTTATAAGAAAATAAATATGTATAACTTATATCTTTTTTCGAAGTGGACAGATCAATTAGCGTAAACATCTCACATAAAGGTAGTTTTTACAAAACCAAAGACAAATAAGCACTGATAGCAATTACGGTCAAAAATATTTCTCAATATTAGAATTGTACAATTTTCAAAGATTCAGAAAATTCAGAGATTTAAAAAATACAAAATTTCAAAAAAATCAAAAAAATTCGTTAACGGAGGTACAAAATATCTACATTATCCCACTTCCTATACCACCATTAGAGCAGAGCCCACAATCGATTATCTACACCATCCCATTTCCTAAACCAACCAATTAGAGCCATCCAATGTTGGAAAAAGTGGTGTGATACATGAGGTATCACCACTTTTAAGCACTCAACCGGATACCAGATACAATCAACAATAACATCATCAAATGGAATTCAGATGTAAAATTACATTGTTAGATTATATTTGTAAATATAAATATGGTCCATAAGCCCAAATGTAGACACTATATATATTGTAACAAACCCTAGCAATAAGAACAAGACATTATTATTTCCTATATGGTATCAGAGCCTCCAGAAAAATCCTAGCTGTCATATTCACCACCCCCTACGCGCCCGCCGCGCCGATCCGACGACCCGATTCCGACGCACCGACCTCGCTGATCCCGACGCACCGACAGCGCCGATCCCGGCAAAGATTTCTTAAGAGACGGATCAATGGTATTAAGAACCCATTGAACCAATAGCGCTTGCACACATCTCCAATCAAGCAATTTACTAGCATCATTAACAGGTTTGATTTCAGTACCTTCCAGAAAAGTGAACTTTCGCCTAGAGATCAGGGAGAGACGTATCGATCGAGACCACTCAGCATAGTTCGGTCCACTGCTAGTCATGGTGTCCCTGCTGGTCTTGCTGGGAGTTCGGCGGACATGATGCATGAAGGGTATCCTTCACCGCTCTCAGGTGAACAATGGCAGAAACTGATGAGCTTGCTGGGTAACGACAATCCTTCCAACCCTGGTTTTTCAAACTCTGATCGTCTGTTGGGTAAAAATTCATCTGTCCCTTGGATATTCGATACTGGGGCTACTCTTCATGCGATAGGTTATCGTGACTGTTTAGTTGATTGCTTTGAGGGCCCTGTCTGTTCTATGATTTTACCTGATGGGAGCACTATTGAGGCTGTTCTGAGAGGCAAAGTATTTTTGACTGCCTCATTGGTGTTGACGGATGTTCTTTATGTTCCGATATTGACTTGTAATTTGATCTCTGTCTCACAACTAATTGGTGCCAGAAATTGTGATATGTTATTTACTAATGATTTGTGTTTTGTTCAGGACCGAAGTACGAGGATGGTGATTGGAGCAGGTAAACAAAGGGGTGGACTTTACTTCTTGGGAGAGGTTTCAGCTTCTTTGGCTTTGGTGATTCTGGCATACAGAGAGATTGATTCCGAGGTTTGGCATAGTAGACTAGGGCATCCTTCAGATAAAGTAATGCAGACTTTACCTTTTTTTCTCTGGTAGTGGTGTGTTTTCTCATAAGGCTTGTGATATTTGTCATCAAGCTAAACAGACTCGTGATGCTTTTCCTGATAGTAGTAGTCATGCTTTGAGATGCTTTAAACTTATATACTGTGATCTGTGGGGACCATATCGTGTTCCGTAATCTAATGGGGCACGATATTTTTTGACTTTGGTGGATAATTTTTCTAGAGCTGTTTGGGTTATTTTATTGAAGGATAAGTGTGATGTTTATTCTATGTTTCTTAAATTTATTGCTATGGTGAAGCGTCAGTTTGGGGCTGATATACGTCATGTGCGGAGTGACAATGGCACTGAATTTAATTGTTTACGAGATTATTTTTCATCTCAAGGTATATTGTTCCAAACATCCTGTGTTGGGACACCTCAACAGAATGGAAGGGTGGAAAGAAAATATCGACATATTTTAAATGCAGCCAGGGCATTGAGATTTTAGGGTTCTCTATCCGTAGATTTTTGGAGGGAATGTGTTCTGGGTGCATGTTATTTGATAAATCGAACCCCTTCTAGTATCTTGCATTTTAAGTCTCCTTATGAAGTTTTATATGGTTCGGCTCCTTCGTATGATCAACTACGTATTTTTGGTTGTATGTGCTATGCGTATGATTTAAAATCTCGACACGGTAAATTTGCTAGCAGGAGCATAAAATGTATCTTTGTTGGGTATCCACTTGATAAAAAGGGATAAAAACTGTATGATTTGGAGACTGGTGAATTTTTTGTGTCCCGTGATGTTACTTTTTATGAAAAAGAATTTCATGGGTGTGGCTCTGCTAGCGAGATGTCTTCTGTGACACGCCATACATCTGTTGCGGTACCGAAAGACAATATAGAGGCTTTTGGGATGGTGACGGCTACGGTTGCTGAGGCCGGAGTGGTTGCTGGTGGCTCGGCACCGGGTGACGAGGATGCACAGGTAGATGCAGAAGTATTGACAGAAGAGTCCGCTGGGGGTGATGCAGATACTAATGATGATACAGGGGATACAGTGTTGCCAGAGGTACCCGACGAGGTAGTATTGGGAAGAGGAATGAGAAAGAAATCACAGCCAGTGCGATTACAGGATTTTATGACAAATATTGTTTAAAGTAAAAGTCCCCCTTCACCACAGTTCATCTGTTACCGTCACTTCCTCAGGTACTTCGTATCCTCTAACACAATTTCTAAGTTATGACAAATTTACTGCTGGACACAGAGATTTTCTTGCAGCTATCACTGCAGGTGTTAAGACTACTTCATATCGCCAGGCCTCGCGAGATTCAGGCTGGCGCGCGGCTATACAAACTGAAATACAGGCTCTGGAAGATAATGGGACATGGAGTCTTGTCGATTTGCCTCATAGGAAGAAAGCATTAGAAAATAGATGGGTGTACAAAATAAAGTACAAATTCGATGGCAGTGTTGAGCGCTTAAAGGTACAGCTGGTTGTGTTCGGTAATCATCAGGTTGAGGGAATCGACTATTCAGAGACATTTGCCCCGGTAGCTAAGATGCCTACAGTTCGGGCATTCTTGGTTGTTCAGCTGTGAGAGGATGGACTTTACACCAGATGGATGTGCATAATGCTTTTCTTCATGGAGATCTGACAAAAGAAGTGTATATGAAGTTGCCGCCAGGTTTTTCGCATAGTGAAACCAACAAAGTGTGTCGCCTGCGTAAGTCTCTATATGGATTGAAACAGGCACCACGTTGTTGGTTTGCTAAGCTTGCTGCTTCTCTGATATCCTATGGATTTATTCAATCTCATTTCGATTATTTCCTTTTCTCTCTTTTTAAAGGAAAGGTAGAGTTGCATGTTTTGATCTATGTGGATGATATGATTGTGTCTGGTAATGACACAGGTGCTTTAGATGCTTTCAAAAAGTACCTTAGTTCTTGCTTTCACATGAAGGACCTTGGTGTGTTGAAGTACTTCCTTGGCATAGAGGTGGCTCGGAGTGCAGAAGGAATTTCCTTGTGTCAAAGGAAGTATGCTTTGGATATCATTTCAGAATGCAGCTTGATGGGGTCTCGACCTGCTGGCTTTCCCATGGAGCCAAATCACAAGCTGGCAGAATCGACTAGTCCAACGATGGCGGATGCAGAGTCTTATCGGAGGCTGGTTGGGAGGTTGATTTATCTATCGTTTACTTGCCCTGACTTAGCCTATGCTGCGCATATCTTGTCTCAATTCTTACAAGAGCCTCGACAAGATCATTGGCATTCTGCTTTGAGAGTTGTCAGATATCTCAAACATGCATCGGGACAGGGTATTCTTTTGAAAGCTGATTGTGATCTTCGTCTTTCTGGTTGGTGTGATTCCGACTGGGCCAGTTGTCCCTTGACTCGCCGCTCTGTTACAGGCTGGTTGATGTTTCTGGGGGGTCTCCTATTTCTTGAAAGACCAAGAAGCAATAAACTGTTTTCCGATCTTCCGCTGAAGTTGAATACCGATCTCTTGTTGCGCTTGTTTGTGAGTTGAAATGGTTGGAGGAGTTATTGGTGTGTTTGGGCGTTCGCCAGGAGTCTGCTATGTCGGTGTATTGTGACAGTCAGTCTGCCGTGCACCTGGCTCAGAACCCGATATTTCATGAGCGCAGTAAGCATATTGAGGTGGATTTGCATTTTGTTCGCGATGCTATTCGAGATGGCACCGTAATAGCCTCGCATGTTCCTACTTCTTCTCAACTGGCTGACATCTTCACTAAGCCTCTTGGAAAGCATGTGTTTGATTCTTTCCTTTCCAAGTTGGGCATTTGTGACTTGCATGCTCCAACTTGAGGGGGGGTGTTAGATTATATTTGTAAATGTAAATATGACCCATAAGTCCAAATGTAGACACTATATATATTGTAACAAACCCTAACAATGAGAACAAGGCATTATTATTTCCTACACATGTTCTTTATTTTTATTTTTCCATTGGACTGAAAATCATTTACCCCTCCAACTCATTAAATTTATGGCGCTGTGACTAATTTTGGTAGATAGGGCGTTGAACCAACAAAGCTAGGATTGATGCGTTGTCATTACTTTGGATTTGAATTGCCAGCTTTCACACCATACTTGATTCTTCACCTTTATAGCTCTGTCAAGAGGTGTCATGCTTCCTCGTCTCTAGCAGTTTATTTACAACAGTGATACTTACACCAGGGCTAGCCCAGAGGATTGGGTTGTCCTAGTCGAAACTAGATTTGGTTGTCCCTTGTCATTGACTCCAAGAGAAGATATCAAAAAATTGATAGCGAGTTGGGTTGGCAGCGACGTCGAAATATGTTCTGACGACATCGTGGAGCTCGGATTATGAGTTTATCTCCATGAGCTACCCGAGCCATTCCTAGTAGGAAGTCAAAATATTGGTCTTGAAGATTGGTAATTCAACTAACAGAGAGGAGTTAGGGTGGACCGCGGAGACTATTAGTGGAGAGATGGAACTTGGGAGTGGGGGGTTGCCCAAGCCCGATGGCTTGTTCGGCTTACCCCAGGACCAGCCCTGACTTACACCATGGTTTAAACGAAATCGTGCTGCCACGTGGCGGCCTTGATTGGCCAAATTTTTTTGGCCTTGCCGACATCATTGGATTTGTTTCGTCCAATCAAAACCTGACATGTGGCACTCAGTTTGGATTTCGGTTCAACCTTCGGGCTATCAAATTTTATTAATTTATATATGATTTTTCTCTCCCTTCGAAAGCCTGTTTGGAAATGGTCCCGAATAAAGGAGAAATTATTGGATGGTCCGGGCTCACCACGTGCCAATGATGAATGGTGAGCCCGGCCAATAATTTGTTGACACTTAGGCATAATACATTATATCACTATATTTCCCTTATTTTCTAGGTCAGTTTTTTTAACTTTTTTGAAAGGAAAAAAATCTATTTTTTTTCTTCTAACTATATGCAAGTGAATTTCTATATAGTTTATAATTTTTTTATACATTTTTTTGAATTTTTTTATGCCAAATATTATACTAAGTGTTAACAAATTAGTCGCCGAACTCACCATTCACCATTGTCACGTGGTGAGTCCGGACCACCCAATAATTTCTCCGAAGAAAGGGTAGAAACACAAGTGAAATACTATAATGATACCATGCCACTTTGCTGCAATCTAGGTTGAACGGACAAGGATACAAATGTGGGTATGACACAAATTCGAAATACAACATTCAGGAAAAAAGAAGGATACATGCATGAATATGTTGCACGGACAGACAGGTCATGACACGTTTCATCCACAATGACACAGATCCAACATCTATTTTGGTGTGTTCGATATGTATGTCTGACACGACACAGACGACATAAATTTTGGAGTGTTGGTGCTTCTTAGATGCACGACATGGTGACGGTTATATTACACAAGAAAGTATTTCTATCACATTTTATAAATTCAGATCCTATCATCTTAATAATGTTAATATTTGTACATGTTTGAATAGTAACTAGGTTTCAAAACTTTTATGGATTCGTTGCAAAGAAATGTTTATTTCTCATATTGTAATTACATTTGGCACGACCATGATTCTTGGGTCCATTCGGAGCCTAAACATATCCGGTACGAGTGTCAAGGAAGTATTGTGTCGAATATGGTCATATCATGAATAAATATTTTTTCAACCTAGGTTGCAATGTACGACCACAACCAAACCCCTACATGTATTCAAAAATGGAAATGCTAACTTCCTCGCAGGCGGGCTAGCCCGCCCGCCTGCGTGGCCAAACCCCATTGCACCTCCCCCCTCCTATTTTCATGGATCCTATGTCGGTTGACCTGTCAATAGATGGTGCCACGTGGCAGTGGGTGTAGTGCCCTGTTCCGCTAAGTCAATTGGAGGAATCGGAACACCGACGACGTTCGGACTTAGCCTTGCAACGACTGCTCGAAGACATCGCTTGGTCGAGGCGACTACTCGCTCAGGTGGGATAGTTTCAGTGAACTCGCCTCATCTTAGCCTTCACATAATAAATTGCATATTTTCAATTTGCACGAGTAGGCTTGATAATAAAATAGACAAATCCACATAGCTAAGGGAATAATCCCGACGGGTCGAATTGAGTTAGAATGTGGAAAGGTCCCATGGTCGGCTTAGAATCGTTGCACGATGGATTTTAAAAAGACACTCGGTCCTTCGTTCCGTGGCTTAGGAGAAGGAAAAGTTGGTCTTCGACACAAACTATGAGTTAGCCTAAGTCATAGGCATCGTCCGCGTAAATGCTCGATAAAGCATGTACGCTTCCACGATGCAAGGTTTGGCATAGCCTTTGCCCATCCTACGGGTTAAGTAGTAGGATCGATTGAGTTAGACTAAGTTATGCTAGGCGATTGAGGGAGTTCTAAGCAATGTCCCATGTTTTCTACGGTTGTCGATATTACTTGGTTTCACGATCATAAGGCCTGTCATATAGAGTATGACTTGGGTGGTTGTGTCGCATAGAGTTCAAGTTGGTTTAAGGCACGATGTCACGGACTTAGTATTTTAAGGCACGGGCCACGGTTGATTAAATTGAGTTGGAAGGAGGGCTTTCAAATAGTAGTTCCTGATTCGAATGAAATTATAGGACAAGAAGAAAGAATGCTCGCGACCATGGGTCGTCGAGACGGTCTCATATGTGAGAAGTATTGAATTTGGCCCTGAGAGAGATGGTAACACTAGAGATAGAATGACTGTATGAGACGTCAGTTCGAGTCGAGTTTTGCATGGTTATTGGGCAACTTGTCGACAAGATAAAAGTTTCCACGAGCAGCAACCCTGGGTGCCATGGGACCGTTTCAACTTAGAGGAAAATACGGTATAGCCGAGCTGGGAGTACCGCTCAGGTTATTCGAAAACTTTCAGCGGGGCTCGCTACTTGCGCTGAAAGGGTCGCCGAATAACAAAGCTATAAGTCCAGGATAGCTTATGGTGCTAGTGACCTTTCATATAGATGAATCGACATATAGCGGCTATCCACGTGTATGCCTTTGGATTGAGTCTAGTTGAATGTGTGTGCAGTTAGAACACAAAGTTTGGGCCTAAGATTTGGCTACAACGAAGGCAACGTGCTAAGGCACGAGATGGGGCGTCGAGTCTTAAGTGTTGGCATGTAAGTTGCATAAGTTAGATTTGGGTTATTTCGAGTTTAAGTCGAGAAATGCCGCAATGTAAAGTCAGTCGAGTGACACTTAGCCCACAAGTCTTGATTGGGTCAGTTGGTGATCAAAGTAGCAAGGGCCGCGAGGCGACGATATGGTTAAGTCACACTAAGTTCTGAGGTACGGTACGATGGATTTGTAGCACGGTCACAAGAAAATTGGGTACTATCGCGTAGTCGCGTCTCTAATTTTGGGCCATAAGACAAACACGACTTGATAGGTTAACGTTGTTGATACGAGAAGGGGTCTAGAGGCAAAGTATGAGTTGACGTTGTTGTTGAAAGCACGGGATGGTCTAGAGACACAAAATAGGCCAAGGCGTCTGTCCTAAAACTGATCCTAAGGCAAGAGTAGAAAGACAATCATAAAGGGACTATATTACACAAAAGTAAATAAACATGCCAATTTTGTATGGGTGGACGAGGAGCTCATTCCACCAGTACAGTTGAGTACTGACACCCACACAGTTTTCATGTGCAAGCACAGGTAGAAGCTCGTAGCATGGAGCTCGCTTGGATGCGTCGAGGTACGGAGTTCCTTGGCGATTCGAGGCGTGCGGCTGCGTGGAGTCTGGACTTATACGGGATATAATATATGGACATCTTCTATCTGAAGCATCCGCTGGTTCAAGACTTGTATTGAGAGATGAGAGAGAGGTGAGGGACTTATAATGTGAGAATAGTGAGCTTGAGTGACTTGTAATCTTGGCCTTGCGCCCTATTGTAACATTTGTTTCAATATCAATAAAGAGATTCTTTTGAATGACATGTGTTTTACTTTAAATTTTTGCTGCTATTATTCAATGTCTCTGCTTGGGACTTCTGTGCGACGACCCGTCGCAGTCGCTGTAATCGACTGTTATGGAACCCGCCTTACACGAGTATAATCTAGGCTCGTGCGACACATGCCTTAGCGAGGACGATCGCTCCTACAGGAGCGGGACGTGACATAATGGAATCAGAGCACGGCTTTACGTCCTTAGACTATCGATTGAATTCTTTAACTCTGTTGTTTCTGCAAACTCTGAAGTATTGCTTCCGCAAGTTGATATTATTGATGCTCTCTCTCTCTCAAATGTTCCACGGGATGTCCATACAATAAGTCTAAATAATTTGCAAAACGTAGGAGAATAGTTTTTGACAAGAAACAAAAAGATGGTTCACGTAAGCACGGTTGCCTAAGTCAGGCTGGACATATACACCAAAATTATGTCAACCTTAGCAAAAGTCGAGTGCGGGATTCGAATTATGTTAGACGAGGATGAGTTGGAATCGATTGAATAAGTGGGATGACTATCGATATGGGTACTGTCGAGTGACGATAACGTCGGTGTGATATAGATGAGCATGCTTAAAATTTAAAGAATCGTTCGGACAAAAATTCGAGGAAATAGATTGTGAATCGAATGATAAGTTAAGGATTTGTTGAATGACTTCATCCCTGAGTGGTGTATATGATAGCCTCAGGGATGTCGATCGATCGATTGAGGATATGGGATGTCAATGAGTCTATCAGTAAGCGTCGCGTATATACAAAATCGTAGATTAAGTATCGTTGAATAAGTTGTAGTCTTAAGATTTGACGAGTTGATTCGAACAACCTAGAAATTGACACGCACGGAATGTGCAAGGGATTGAGGATTGCGCGAGTATGAAATATGAAAATGATTAAGTAGGTGAAATTGAATAAAAAAAGTTAAGGAGTGCGAATGGATGACTCAATCGAAAAAATTGATAAGAATCGTATACGAAAAGTTAGCACGATCGGATGATAGCGTGCATAGAAATGATTTAAATATTTAAGAATAACTTTAAGGAATCGGGATAGATGTTGCTAGATGATTTGAGTTAGCAAGAAATAATGTGATTTGAAAAAAAATGTTGCTCGATGACTTAAAATAGACGGATGAACAATACGTAAATTTGGGTTTGAGGAAATTGATGTTGTGAATGATTCGAGGGATAATGATCGAACTTGAATTTGAATGTCGATTAGATTATCTAGTCGAACGATAGCATCATTCGCACAACTCAAAATTCATTACAAAGGAAGATCGTCAGGTTACGCATATCATCGATGGTATTGAGGCGTATCAAAGATCGATATGCGATAACTCGGGGGCACTCTAATTCGAGGATTGACGATCGTGCAAGTATTATTGTTCTGACGGATGCTATACTTAGAATTTTGATTAAAATAAATGTGGATGAAAACAAAAGTATCTTGATGGTTACAAAAAATAACCATAGCATCGATATTCTTGTCTTGCGCGAGCGCAACTCTAGCCTCGCACATAGGTCACGTCGGATTTGTGGCGATCGTTCCGCGTGAGCGCTGACATGGTGATTCATGTCGTAGGAACGATCGAACTCGAAAAATCAGGACACGACAACTTTTATTGTCTCGACTTGTTGGTTTGATACGAATGAAAATTCGAGGAAGTTTGGACTTGCGAATGATGATTGAGTAAACTTGAGGATTGAATAGATCCAATCTACGTATCGAGAATGAATTAGTCTAGACACAAAAGAAGAGTTACGTCTCGATACGGATGATTATCCTGCGGGAGCGTGTATGGTGATTCATGCCTACTGTGGATAATCTAACTCATGTGAGATCGGGGCACAACATATTGTTAAGCTAGACGACCTTATGATCGAATACGTGAATTGTGATGAACGACTTAGAAAATATGAAATGTGAATTATGGCTTAGCAACAAGTTGTGTTGTAACGTGCTTGACTTGGAAGGATTGATAGGCGGATTATGTTGAACGTGTTCAAAGACATAGACTATGCAAAATGGCTTGATGAACGAGTGATATTGATATGTCAAGAAATTAGTTGAAACGTGAGTTATCGTAGGATGGCTTTGCTGAATGACTCAGACCCCTTACGACGAATGTTGGGATGTGTGTAGGGAATCGATGCTCGATATTTAGAAATCGGAATGATGCGAGCTTGGGTAGAAAACTCCGTATTATCAACTTGGTTTGACCTTAGGATGGGGTTAGTGTTGATATTATTGTTTGAGAACTATGATTTCAATATTGACGGATGACTTTAGCCGAAAGACATAGCCTAGCGGTTAGGCAGACGTCCCGGTGTGGAGCGATAGGAATTATGAAGGCACCACTCATGAGGCTCGGTTGACATGCACGTATATCATGGACGCTTGAATATGTGTACGATCCGACTCGAGTGGTGATGGCGGATTCTCTATCACGAGGCTTGGCTGAAATGTATGTATTTTGGGGATGCCTAAAATATGTGCATGATCTAACTAAGTGATACGTTGAATTCAAGTGAGACTTGAGGAACGAAAAAATGTCAAAAATTTTGAGATCGTGAGTTTTGAAGAAAAGATTGTAGGTAGCACGAGCGTGTCTCGAATTTGAAAAATGCATAGGAAAAGTGTGCGCGAGAGTCGTTGAACATTCGAGTGGTAAGTCGATGAGTAAGTACTCTGTTAGTTTCGAGGATGAAACTTTTTTGAGTGGTATATGATGTAGTGCCATGTCCCGCTTAGTCAATCGGAGGAATCAGAACGCCGACGACGTTCGAACTTATCCTTGCAACGGCTGCTCGAAGACATCGCTTGGTCGAGGCGACTCCTCGCTCATGTGGGGTAGTTTCGACGAACTCGCCTCATCTTAGCCTTCACATAATAAATCGCATATTTTTAACTTGCACGAGTAGGCTTGATAATAAAAGAGACGAATCCACATAGCTAAGAGAATAATCCCGACGAATCGAATTGAGTTAGAATGTGGAAAGGTCCCACGGTCGGCTTAGAATCGTTGCACGATGGCTTTTAAAATGATACTCGGTCCTTCGTTCCGTGGCTTGGGAGAAGGAAAAGTTGGTCTTCAACACAAAACTGCCTAAGTCATAGGAGTCGTCCGCATAAATGCTCGATAAAGCATGCACGCTTCCACGATGCAAGGCTTGGCATAGCCTTTGCTCGTCCCACGGGTTAAGTAGTAGGCTCGATTGAGTTAGGCTAAGTTATTCTAGATGATTGAGGGAGTTCTAAGCACTGTCTCATATTTTTTACGGTTGTTGATATTACTTGGTTTCATGATCATAAGGCCTGTCATATAGAGTATGACTTGGACGGTGGTGTCGCATAGAGTTCAAGTTGGTTTAAGGCACGATGTCACGGACTTAGTGTTTTAAGGCACGGGCCACGGTTGATTAGATTGAGTTGGAAGGAGGGCTTTCAAATAGTCGTTCCTGAGTCGAATGAAATTATAGGATAAGAAGGAAGAATGCTCGCGACCATGGATCGTCGAGGCGGTCTTATATGTGAGAAGTATTGAATTTGGCATTGAGAGAGATGGTAACACTAGAGATAGAATGACTGTGTGAGACATCAGTTCGAGTCGAGCCTTGCATGGTCATTGGGCAACTTGTCGACAAGGTACAAGTTTCCACGAGCGGCAATCCTGGACGCCATGGGACCGTTTCGACTTAGGAGAAAATATGGTATAGCCGAGCTGGGAGTACCGCTCAGGTTATTCGGAAACTTTCAGCGGAGCTCGCTACTTGCGCTGAAAGGGTCACCGAATAACAAAGCTATAAGTTCAGGATAGCTTGTGGTGCTAATGACCTTTTATATAGATGAGTCGGCATATAGCGGCTATCCGAGTGTATGCCTTTGGATTGAGTCTAGTTGAATCTGTGTGTAATTAGAACACAAAGTTTGGGCCTAAGATTTGGCTACAACGATGGCAGCGTGCTAAGGCACGAGATGGGACATCGAGTCTTATGTATTGGCATGTAAGTTGCATAAGTTGGATTTGGGTCATTTCGAGTTTAAGTCAGGAAACGCCGCAAGGCAAAGTCGGTCGAGTAACACTTAGCCCACAAGTCTAGATTGGGTCAGTTGGTGATCAAAGTAGCAAGGGCCGCGAGACGGCGATATGGTTAAATCACACTGAGTTCCGAGGCACGGCACGATGGATTTGTAGCACGGTCACAAGGAAATTGGGTACTATCGCGTAGTCGCGTCTCTGATTTTGGGCCGTAAGGAAACACGACTTGATAGGTTAACGTCGTTGATACGAGAAGGGGTCTAGAGGCAAAGTATGAGTTTATGTTGTTGTGCAAGCACGAGATGGTCTAGAGACACAAAATAGGCCAATGTATCTGTCCTAAAACTGATCATAAGGTAAGAGTAGAAAGACAATCATAAGGACTATATTACACAAAAGTAAATGAACGTGCCAGTTTTGTATGGGTGGACGAGGAGCTCATTCCACCAGTACAGTTGAGTACTGACACCCACACAGTTTTTATGTGCAGGCACAGGCGGAAGCTCGTGGCGTGGAACTCACTTGTATGCGTCGAGGCACGGAGTTTCTTGGCGATTCGAGGCGTGCGACTGCGTGGAGTCTGGACTTATACGGGACATAATCTATGGACGTCGCCTATCTGAAGCATCCGCTGGTTCAAGACTTGTATTGAGAGATGAGACAGAGCTGAGTGACTTGTAATGTGAGAAGAGTGAGCTTGAGTGACTTGTAATCTTGGCCTTGTGCCCTATTGTAACCTTTGTTTCAATATCAATAAAGAGTTTCTTTTGAATGACTGTTGTTTTACTTCAAATTTTTGCTGCTATTATTCAATGTCTCTACTTGGGACTTCTGTGCGACGACCCCGTCGCAGCCGCTGTAATCGGCCGTTATGGAACCCGCATTGCACGAGCACAATCTAGGCTCGTGCAGCATCACGTCTTAGCGATGACGATTGCTCATACGGAAGCGGGACGTGACAGTGGACTGATCCGTACGCGGGCAAGATAGCAACGCCCATTTAAAAATTATCAACCTTTTGCTTTTTCAAAACTGTTGTGCAGTTACATCTCATACATATCAACAAAAGGAAGCTCAGCTTCGTGATATCTGCAGGTGATGCCACTCATAGTATTTAATGACCGTTGCAAATGGCTAATTGCCAAGAAATACCTTGACTTTTGATAATATTTTTAGAACATTCTATGCCCATCTCATTTTTTCAGTTTAGAGAGTTGTCTGATGCCTATTGTTCATATTTGTAGAAGAATAAGGTTAGTGGGTAGGATTAGCCTATCATAACTTGTCTTCCATAATCTTCCATGCCTGTTTTGTCATCCGGAACTCAACAACTTTGTTAAATACTTGAGTTACAGTGTCCAAGAATCATATGGAAATTACCTACTAAACTATATCCTTACTTGAGCCTCTTCTGAGTAGGATACCATCCATTACCTGAAGTTTTTTCACCCTCTTTTTCTGATTAATAATAGTTTACAGTATCGGCCTAGTGGTATTAGAGCGGACATCCGGAGGCGCCGGCAAGGTTCGAGCACCCCACCCCCACCCCCACCCCCCCCCCCCCACCCCCCCAATGGTGTGTGCGCGTGTGATTTCAAAAAAAAAAAAAAAAGTTTACAGTATCGGCCGATACCGATATGGTTTTGCATGCCTCGATCCAATACCGACCAATACCAGATACTGACCGATACCATCATTGGAGGTCTTTTTTCTGATCAATTCGCCGAAGAAAATTGAACGCAAAAAATAACTCAACAAGGGTTTAAAGTATAATATGGTTGTAAAAGCATGTAAAAGAACAAAAATTATATATTGCATGTAAACCAATCGGTAAGGGTGACTGTTATTTCATTTAATTTTAAACCTACTAAAAAATAACACTTGAAATACTTAAAATTATTCCTAGTATAAAAAATATATATTTTTAAATGTTAATAGTTTATTAATAATTATTTGTTTTTCGATACCAAAAAATTCGATATTCCGCTCCGAAACTGTCGATACTACCGATATCGCCGATACCGATACTCATAGGAATGGTCCGATATCGATACCGATACCGATACTGCGACTTTTCTTGGACAAATGTTGGGCTATCTTGACGTGTTTAGTTTGATATATTGGATCACTGGCAACCTTGATGTCTTTGTTATCACCGTAAAGCTGAATATGAAGTTCAGGCTTCTTCACATTCAACTGTTTGAGCAGTCTGCACATCCAGACCTTCAACATGTCGATGCTTTGTATTCTGTTTTTTTAATCAAGTCGCCTAGGCTACCTATAGGAGAGGAGCAGTAACCATTGTTAGAACTTTCATCAGGAATTGCATTAGAGATGACCTCAGATTCCGAGATGTGAATTGTTTGTGAATAAGATTTCCATTTCTTGGACGTGTCTTTAAATGACAGAGGATCCTCGCTATGGATTGAGGTGAGTTGATTTTGGTGCATTCATGAATTGACTCACATAAATTATACATGCTTTAGGTGAGGGTTATTTAGTTTTACGGTATCATATAATATTGAAAATTTACCTTAGTTCTATTACATAACTCGGCTGCTTGCTTACCCGCTCACTCGAACTGTAGTTATCGTTCACTTCTCCTAGCTTGTTAAAACAACCTGATCGGAACCTCTCCGAGTTCCCTCTTTCGGCCGTAGATCACTGAACTATGCGCCCATCTTCGCTTTTCGATCAGCCGTAGCTCCCCATCCATATTGTTCAGAATAGAATTTGAGTCTCCTTCTAACAGTTGACTTTACCGTCCAAAATGGAGACCTAAACATAAATTTGAAAAATTATACGAAGTATGGACTGAACCATAAATTCGAACTGGGATGGACTGGATTAGGTTTGGGTAGGCTGGGATATGAACATTCTCATATATGGAAAAAAAAAACAAATTTTTTTGGGATGGACTGGAGCCTACCTTAGCCTTTAAGGTGGTTTTGCCCTTCATACGAGACCTCAATGAAACAAAAATATGTAAGGGCGGTGTAACTTGGGTTACTTAGCATGAACAATCGAGAATGAGACTTGTGACACTGCTGCTTCTATCATGATCTCAGCAGCCACACAATCATCTTGGCAGTAGTTTTGATGGGGACGACTTTAAGAACATCGTGTATCGTCATGTCTTTCGTTCCGATCGTATTGTTGAATGCTTGCAACTCAAGGGTCCTGAAAGGTTGTGTGACTATTGAGATCAAAATAGAAGCAAACAACAATGTCACAAGTATTATTCTCGATTGTTGATGATAAAATTAAAAAACCCAAGTCACATAATCTCGACTATGCAAAACTAAATAACCCAAGTCACACAACACTTACATATTTTCATTTAGTTTTAGGGTGTCGTATAATATTCAAATTTTGTGTTTAGTTCTCAATTTTTATAGTCAACCGAAGTCAACAATTGGGATGAGACCCAAACCTTCTATCTTGACAATATAGAGACCTAAACGCAAATTTCCAATATTATACGAGACCCTAAAACTTAATAACCCTTTAGGGAAAGTAAACGAGAATGGATTTACCTGCTAAAATTTGATATTTACTGATGTTCAGAATCAATCAGCCGCCAGCCAGCATCCTAGTTTCCTGTTTGCTTAAGCAAATGGAGTGTGTAGTGCTTTGATAGATGAACATCCTCCGTTCCTTGATCGAGCAAACCTCAATCCAAGGGGATGTCACTGTTGGAGTGGGTGGGGTTCCCAACCTATGTGGAGAAGATCCCGGAGTGCGACGACCGCCGTTCGATATCGAAGAAGCTCGGGAAGTAGGCAACGAGGAGTTGCTACTGCTGTTGCTGCTCCCAAGGGGAGCTTCTGGAACTGGGCCACCGAGTTCGGGTCGAACTCGGTCCCAGGCCAAGTTCTGGCCGAACTCGGTCTGGCCATTCCAGAATGTTGCTGGTAGGTTCTGTTTGCCCGACACAGAGTTCTGGCCGAACTCTGTGTCGTCGGTGCTGAGGCGAAAATCTGGGTGATTTTTCACCATTGGATCTAATCAAACGGTCCAGGTTTGTTGCGGAATTAGGGAGTTAAGTTGGGATTTTCAAACCCTAATCTGTACGTAACACAATTGTAGCACACAACGAGAAGAGAGAGAGAAGGAGGCAAGAGTGCCATTGCAACTTCGGGAAGAGAAGACGGAGGATTGAATGTCGTTTTTCGAAGGAGATCGCGTACGGGTAATCTCTACTCGTCGTTCTCGCTCTTCGTAGCCTTGTAATCATTGTTCTTACTTCTGAGTGTTGTGGGAATCCGATTTGAATCGAAAGGAGTTTGTAGAGGGTGTAATTCTTCTATTCCATTAGTGGAGGCTTCTCAGGGTTGGACTCCGATCGTCCCGTGGTTTTTCCTGCAAGGGTTTTCCACGTCAAAAATTCTCTGTGTCTGCGTGGATTATTTTATGTGATTGTTTTTGAGTTCGTGCGTTGTATCGTTCGGTCCTCTCGCAGTCCGATTTGGGGAAAGGTTTCCGCGCTTCTTTCCCAACAGAGTGGTGTCAAAGCAAGATTCTGCAATTCAGAAGGGTGTCAGGAGTTGACAGAAACTAGAGAGGAGAGATGGACGCGAAGCCGGTGCGCATGGTGAATCTTAATGGCATAAACTATCATTATTGGCAGAGCAAGATGAAGGATTTGCTGTTTGTCAAGAAGCTGCATCTACCCGAGTTTGCATCCGAGAAGCCCAGTGATAAATCCGAGGAGGACTGGACATTCGAGCATATACAAGTGCGTGGGTACATACGGCAGTTTGTGGACGAGAACGTGTACAACCACGTTGCCAATATTGAGCACGCGAAAACGTTATGGGATAAGCTGGAATCTCTGTACGCGAAGAAGACCGGGGTAAACAAGTTATTCCTGATTTGGACGATGATGGGTCTGCGTTACAAAGATGGGGCGTCTATTACGGATCACTTGAGTGATTTCCAGGGCGTGGTTGACCAGCTATCTTCTATGGAAGTCAAGTTTGACGACGAAATTCAGGGACTGTGGCTGCTGTGTACTTTACCAGACTCGTGGGAGACCGTACGAGTATCTATGATCGCTTCTGCTCCAGAGGGCGTGGTCAGTCTGGAGTTTACCAAGAGTGGGGTGTTGAATGAAGAGATACGGCGACGTTCTCAGGGCACTTCATCCACATCCCACCACTCAGAGGCACTTGTTTCAGAGAGCCGCGGAAGGGATAAAAGCAGGGGTCCAGGTGGTGGCAGAGACAAGAGCAGGGGAAAGTCCAAGGGCCGTTACGAGGACTCAGAGTGTTACCATTGTGGTAAGAAGGGCCATATCAAGCAGAATTGTTTCGCTTGGAAGAGAGAGAAGAAGGGCGACAAGGGGAAGCAAGAAGAGAACACTACAGCGGCGGTCTCGATGCACGGAGGCGATGTGATCATCGTAGGTGATGAGGTCATTATAAACCTCACCTGCGATAACAATTCTTGGCTGGTGGAATCAGGGGCTTCAGCACATGTATCTCACAACAGGGCACTGTTTGCCACTTACACTACAGGCGACTGTGGAGTGTTGAAGATGGGCAACGGAGATGTGTCGAAGGCGGTTGCCGTTGGAGATGTGCATTTGAGAACGAAGACGGGTGCGGTTCTTGTTCTCTAGGATGTTCGTCATGTCCCTGATATCCGTTTCAACCTGGTGTCGGTTGGAAGGTTGGATGACGAAGGATTCTTCGGTCTCTTCGGGAATAGTCTGTGGAAGCTTTCCAGGGGTTCGATGGTGATTGCCAGAGGAAGCAAGAAGTCCGGTCTCTACTATATGGAGGGGAGCGCACAGGGGGCACAGGAGGTGAACGCAGTCAGTGATGCTGTAGAGTACTTCGGATCAAAGTTCGCGTTGTAGAAGTTGCAAGAACTTCGGATGAAAACTTGTGGTGTTTTTCCATAGTGGATTCAACTGGAAGCTAGAGTTCTTCCGACTGGACTAGTTCTCACAAGAGGAAAATTAGTATACATCCTTGTGTTTGCGTTTGCTCTCTACTCTCTACTTTTTATTTACTTATCTATGATCTTGTTACTATCATTTCTTCAATAGTTAATTTTTGCTGCCTACTCTATTCACCCTCCTCTAGAGTATTGCGCTTTACAACTCGTTCCTACAATCGGTCCTACAACACACACACACTCACTTACTCTTTTACCTCTCCTTCTCTCTCTCTCTCTATATATATATATGTATATATGTATGTGCCTATATATAGCTTTCCTATATATATCTATGTATATGAATATGTGAATGTGAATAATATATATACATTATATGACTAAGTTTGTGTGCCTTGTTAGCTTATGGTTTAGTTTTGTGCTTGGTTTAGCAAGTGACTTAGACTATGAGTTAGTAGCTATCTTGGATACTTGATTTGCATAGACTTAGTTTGTTTAGACCTAGAATTGACTAACCTAGACTATTTGACTATTGTTGACCAAACCCTAGATAGTTTGACCACAGTTGACTAGAGTTGACCTAGTTTGACTTTATAGTTGACTAGAGTTGACCAAGAGTTGACTTTGACCTAGATTGACTTAGACTCATGTAGATTGCATTATAATTTTAATTATCATATAAATTGTACTCTTTATAACCTGTGTTACTCTAACTAGGACTCTGTGACTCTGTTGGCCATCTTTTCATATCTGCTGTTCAGGGTATCAGGTGAGTACATTCTCTGATCATTTCATAACTTGCTTAGGATTATATTCTTACTTTAGATTACTTTACTTGAAGCTGTCACGTTGGTAACACGGATTGGTACTATATGGATCCTTTCATGAGATGTTATCCCTCTCGGGAGCATCGGATACTCATGCCTTGTGTGTTTCATTTACATCATGTATCTCATGCTTCTACTATCATGAATCTATCATAAATCTGCTTGTGACTCATGTACTCTCATGAATCACAGAGCCTTCACAAATCTATTTATGAATCACTCATTATGAGTGAGTAGTGTAGTCATGAATCTTAACATAACTTGAATGGGTCCTTGTGTATTGATTGGGGAAAAAGGGGGAGTAGAACTAAACATGTGATTGATTCCAAAGTAGTGTAGTCATGAATCAACTCTTTAGTATAGCCATGAATTACCTCCAGCAGTTCACATGTTTTATCTTATATTCTGATTCACTAGTCACTGATAGTTCTCTATTTATAGTAGCTATTTACTTAGAGCTCTCTCTTTTATTCTATGTTGTTCTTTTAGTTTCATGTATCTTTCTCTCTAGCGTGTTTATATTTCCTAACCTGTTATGGTTTGGGTGAGATGTATTGTGTTCGCTCCCGTCCTGACTGGACCTGTTGATAAACTTTACAGATAGCTTGGAGGTTACCTGCTAGCCTAGAAGAGACACAGTAGAGGTTGGAGTAGATGGCTAGAGTTTTTCTTATTTTATTTTCAGTTGTCTTGAGTTGTATTTATTTTATGCTTGTTTGAGTTGGTGTTGATAACACCGAGATTTATTTCTCTCTATTGTACTTCTCTTGTGGATTCATAATTATCTTATCGTGCTACTTCTAGTTTTGGTGATTGAGTTGTATCCTGCTGTGATTGTCCTTCGTACGGAGAGTATATCATATTGTACTTAGTTTTAATTATGACCTAGAACAACGTTCTACCTCCGATAATGCGGAGTAGCCTGGACGTACCCACTTCTTGTGCCCTACACTGGGTACGGGTCGTGACAGTTCTCAAGAGTTGTAAAAAGGTTGTTCAAAGTACAGAAAGTATCTCTGTTGTGGAGCCGGCTGTGCGCTCATCACCAAGTACGGTGTTGTGAAGTTGGTCGTGCACTTGTCACCAAGCACGGTGTTGTAAGAGACTGCAAGCTCTCAATTATCTTGTGCCTTAGTGGATCAATATCGAGCAAGATTACTCGATACTGGATTAGTCTTCTTAGAGGGATACCAATATACATCGCTGTGTCACTGAGTTTGATCTCTCTATCTCTTGCTATATTTATTTATTGTCTCTTATTTACTGCCATAGTTATCTGTTTATAATTTTTAAAACTGGTGATTATTTTTTGCTGCACTCACACTCACTCTATTCACCCCCTCTATAGGTGCTCAACGGTCCTACAATTGGTATCAAAGCAGGTTATATTCAAATATAACAAACCTCAAAGAGTATATATGGCAGCCGTGAAATCAATATTCAATGGTGAAGGGCAATCCACAAATAGACCCCCACTATTTGATGGTACTAATTATACCTACTGGAAAATACGGATGATTTTTTTCTTAAAGTCTCTTGACTTTAATCTTTGGTCTATAGTTGTTGACGGTTATAAGAAACCGGCACCTACAGTAGTTGATGGCCTGCTTGTAGACAAGCCTCATGACAAATATACATAGGCTGAGAAAGCAAAGGCTAGTCTAGATGCTCGTGCCATCAACTCACTGTTCTGTGCAATTGACAAAACGGAATTCAACAGAGTTTCAACCTGTAAAATGTCTCACGAGATTTGGAAAACTTTTTGAGGTAACTCATGATGGTACTTCCTAAGTGAAAGAATCCAAAATCAGTAGACTAACACAGGAGTATGAATCTTTTAAGATAAAATCCGGTGAGTCAATTACACAGATGTTCACACGTTTCCTTGATATACTAATCCTTTGCAATCTCTTGGTAATGATCACAACAATCATGAGAAGATCAGAAAAGTGCTATGGCCTCTAACCAAGAACTGGAACCCAAAGACAACAACAATCATTGAAGGAAACGATCTCACCACCATGTCTCTGGAAACACTGATGGGTAAGCTCATGACCCATGAGCTTGATCTGCAAGAGTGTAAAATCCCCTAAATTTTGGTATATTTAAATTAATTTTTAATTTGATATTTTTAGGCATGTATACAAATACTTGTGAGTATATGTTAATAATAACAATAAATAAATATTAGTAATAATAATAATAGCATTATTGTTAATAATATAAATGAATATATATTACTGTGTGTATATTTATATATACATGGAAAATTTGAGTGTGTATATTTATATATATGCATTATATAAATTCATTATGCAAATAATAAGGAAAATGAAAATGTGTACTGTAGCAAATGCTACAGCATATAAGCTAAGCCAAACCCATTCTCCTCTGTAGCCGTAGGCTATATTGCCAGCGGGTCCCCGAGATGGCCCACCATCTCACGAGTGCCCAAGAAGCAAGTTCGAGCTCTACACGAACTTATACTGCTCAGCAGTATATAAGCCAATGTATTGCCGATTGGTCGAAACCCTAACCCCCCATATCTCGTCGATCCTCTCGAACCCATCCACCAGAGCACCCCCGACCTTTCTCCGGACCCCGACGAACCACCCAGGGGAGCTTGCGACCGCCGCCATCGACCGGAGCTTCGCCAGCCACCCGTTCCGACCGAGAACGATCCTCCCTGTTCTTCGTTCAGCAACTGAGGTAGCCACTTCTCGATCCAAGTTTTTCCTATCTATTACATCGTTTTCGATTCTACGAGTTCCTACGTAAGGCCTATACAACCCCCTACAAACCTCTTTCGATAGATTGAACGGAGACCCATTACCTTCTTCGTGAAATCGATGAGAAATCGTCGAAAAACTGCCCCAAAGGCAGATCATAAAAACTGTAGGAACCCCTGTTTCGACTTCAATTTTGCACAACCTATTAATTATTTTTGGAAAATTTCTGAGCAGATTTTTAGAACACCTATAGGACTACCAACCCCATCTTTTAGAATAATTTATAACGCCCTACCTGCTAATATTTATGATGTTAAAGTTTGAGGAAAACATATTTTTGAAAAATCAAATTTTAGAAAAATTAATCGATACGATGTGCACCTCGACAAACCGGAGGACGTGGTCGCACGCTATATGCATCGAAAGACGCGTATGGACGTTGCTGACGTGTGGGAACTGACGGAACTCAGTTTCGTCGTGTATGCGCGACGAAATCAGTCCGTATCCGTCAAGATACCCACGTATCGCCAATTTGCAAACTTTGCCCTAACTTCGTGTACACTCGTAAAATCGAGACGAAACTTGCGCCAACTGGTCCGAATCAAAATTTTGGTCCTGTGTGCCAAGTTTGGTTCGATTCTGATAAGGTCGAATCGGAATCCTTTTTTGGCGGGCCCGCGACCCACTCAAACAGGCAAAATTGTACACGGCTCATCGAAATCCAAAACTGGACATACTGTTGAGTTACTCTCCTCAAACTGAATCCGTAGACATATAGTTTGACGACTTTAGAGACCATAGACTTTCGCACGCGTTTCGGTACAAAGCAGGTCCAACGACAAACATCGTTTTGACCCAAAATTACCATTTTTCCCCTGTTCCAGAATTAAACTTTTAGACAGGCGTTTGCTAGGTATATCTTCTTTACCGAGATTATTTTTGATGTTTGTTTCAGTGTCTGGAGTCATATGTAATTATGACATTTTTTGGCTGACATTGTGATTTTCGAGACTTGCCACTTTGTACCATAAGACAAGATACCTTGCCACCTTACTCTGTGATTATTATATTTCTTATTTTAGTTGTTATTTTTAGCATTTCTTATTTCTTGATATTTAAACTGTGCGTCCAAGTCACACTTGGGTGCAAGCGACTCAATCGGTCATTTTTTTCGCTTTATTTATTTCTCTTGCATTGACTTAGTCTAGTGACCACCTATTGATGATGAGGTATTGGTATATCTCGTACGGCCTTGACACTTGCTTTACTATGTGATGTGAGTCACATGTAGGACACGTGTCCGTGTAGTCGGCTGGCTACCGATACGTATGGAGCGTACGACGGTTAGGAGTAACTGCCAATAGAATTGAATGTTAGAAGACTTGGCGGTTACTAGAGGTTCATATCATTCATAGAGATGATGATACTAGGAATTGGGTAGGGAGAACAATACCTGACATATGGGCTTCTTTGCACTTCCCTGATTACCTGTGCGCTCCTCCGGAGACGCAGGCCCCAGGTTCCCTCTGACGCTTTCCAGAGCGTTATGGATGTAGCCCCTTGCATATAGTGCCCTCTGACGCTTTCCAGAGCGTTATGGACGTAGGCCCCTTGTGCCCTTTATAGGAACTATGCCAATCCCATTTATAGCCAGGGCTCATGCGTCGAAGGATTGTATCTCAACTGCATCTTCACAGTAGAATGGTCAGAAATCTGATTGTATGCATACCTTTTTCTCTTATTATATTATCACAGTTTATATGACATGGTATTTTCTTTTATCTTGCTACGTCCCTCTGAGGACCTGGGTATCTCTCCAAGGTTAGACGATTTTCCACAGGAGTACGGAGCGGCGTTGGAGCTATCCTACATTAATGACGAGGCAGTCCCTACTGATTTCTAGTCTATTCTTTATTTGAGACATTAGTAGACATTATTTTTACATCTCTTTTCTTTCTATTTCGCGGAGGTTGGACTCCGATCGTGTGAGACTATTTTTTATAGTTGTTTGGAGTGAGCATGTTCACCCGACTATCTTTTGATATATTTATTTATTTGGACTCTATTATCTTCTGCATTGAGCTGTGATGAGATTAGATTATATATTTTTGGTCTGTGCTTATTTTATTTACAGCTTATGTGCATATATAAGGATTCCATATATTAGAGTATTCTTCATATATGTGCAGCTGGCATGTTCACGTGCTTGGTCCTATGTATTTTGGGACTAGGATGTTACATGTTTTTGTGGTGGCCCATACAGGTCTACGTTAATATTGTTGGGTTAAATGACTGTTCCCAACAAGCCTGCATATAGGAATAGGAATATCTCATCCAGAACTACTACTACCTCTTGACTTCCAATCTTTTCGAAACTTCCTTGATTATTTAATTTACCTCATATCTAATCTTTCCTAATATCAACTTATCTTCCTTGTGCCAACAGTATGCATTTAAGAAGCGGACGCACTTCTGCCTTGGCCATCACATCTGGTGAATAGGCTACTCCGGAGGGACAAAATCCTCCCATGACTCCAGCGACACCATACCAGCCAGGACAGTCGTAGCCTACTACGACACCGACGACGGAGTACCCAGAGATCGTAGCACCCTCAGGTAGCTTGGCTGGACAGACCACTACCATGCCATCGGAAGGGAATGTACCACTGCCTCCACCACCATCATTCCCTCAGCAGTTTCCCCCACAGTCGGGACCTCAGATTCTCCCACCACCGACAGATGGAACGCTACTTCCCAGTTCATGTACGCCATGATGCAGGCTCAGTGGCAGCAGACTGAGCTGATAAGACAAACGATAATGGCAGCATTGGCTAGACCTCCACCACCACCTCCAGTACCAGAACCAGCACCGGTTCTGTATCCTTATGAAGGCTCTATCAAGAATTTCACAAATATAAACCCCAAGGCCTTTAGAGGAACGGAGAAGCCACCAGAGGTGTCACAGTAGCTTATTAGTACAGAAAAGCTACTGAAGGCATCCCAGTTGCCCGCTCGAGATTGGATGACAGCAGTGGACCTACTGTTAGAAGACAATGCTCACCACTGGTGGAAGGCGGAAGAGAGACGATTAGGCACTGGGATCACCTGGAAGCAGTTCTATGATGCATTTTATGAGGTACTTCCCAATTCATGTCAGAGATGGTCTCTATGACCAGTTCCTTCATCTGAAACAAGGAAATATGACAGTTGATGAGTATGACTCAGAGTTCAATCGTCTGAATAGATTTGGTACGGGATTGATATCGACAGAGTTAGAGAAGGCGAGAAGATTTTACCAGGGGCTTGCTCCAGAGCTCAAGTCTTATACGACTACCCAGTCTCGAGTCTCCCACTCAGTTGTCCTGGAAGAAGCTCATGCTCAGGAGATTCTTTGCAAGGAACAACAGCAGGCATCGAGGCGCCATGCCCCAACAGTTACACCAGCCCGAGCTACGCAGGAAGGACTTATCAGGAGGACCACAGGACAGTACCAGCAGAGGACTATACCCTACCAGAAGCCCATTTGCCATTACTGTGGAAAGCAAGGACATCTCCAGAACGACTGCAGGACTCGTATTGGATTGTGCTTGAGATGTGGATCCAATCAGCATATGCTCAAGGACTGTCCGGAGCAACAGACGATAGTATATGCTCGGCAGAACCCGAGGCCTACAGCCCCAGCTCTTCCAGTACCACGACCTGTAGCAGGAGCACCTCGTCCACCATTACCTCCCCAAGGTATACAGTACAATAAGGCTAGAGCTCAGGGCCCAGGACAGAATTATGGGCAGGTATTCTCACTTGCTATTGAGGATATAGAGACAGAGGCAAAGGTTATAGCAGGTATGGTTTTAGTTGCATCTTTTCCTGCTATTATATTATTTGATACTGGAGCCACACATTCATTTATAGCCACTAGTTTTGCCACTAGACACAGCATTCCCATCACACCCTTAGCTAAAAATATTAGAATCCTCACTGGAGGAGGAATTGTACCTGTTAGTGGTGTTTGTAGACTTTGTCCTGTAGTAATAAGTGGTAGAGAGATGAGGGCACGACTTCTTGTATTTCCTATACCGACATTCGATGTGGTTCTTGGAATGGACTGGTTGAGCCAGCATTTCGCTCTCATAGACTGCCATAGGGGCAGTATTGTCTTTAGAACACCGAATGCGGAGGAGTTTGAGTTCACCAAAGAAGACAGAGAGAGTTATGATGCACCCGTATCAGGGACTCATATGAGGATGCAGGATACCACTCAACACCCTATCATCACCGAGTTCGAGGATGTATTCCCTGAAGAATTGCCAGGACAGCCACCTTATCGAGACATTGAGTTTTCTATTGAGCTTATTCCCGGAGCCGAGCCTATTTCATCTCGAGTATATCGCCTGGCACCCAAAGAGTTGGTACGATAAAGGTGCAGATTGATGACTTATTAGAGAAGGGCTTTATTCGTGCCAGTGCATCACCGTGGGGAGCACCCGTTCTTTTCGTGCCTAAGAAAGACGGGACAGTACGCATGTGCATTGACTACAGAGCATTGAATGCAGTGACGGTAAAGAACAAGTATTCCTTGTCGCATATAGACAAACTATTCGATCAACTAAGTGGAGCAAAAGTATTCTCCAAGATTGACTTACGATCAGGCTATTACCAATTGAAGGTCCGAAATGAAGACATTACAAAGACGGCTTTTCGATTAAGGTATGGATACTACGAGTTCTTGGTCATACCTTTCGGTTTGACCAATGCCCCCGCAGTCTTCATGAATTTAATGAACAAGATCTTTCACCAATGCTTGGACAAATTTGTAGTAGTCTTTATAGATGATATCTTGATTTACTCCAAGAGTTAAGAGGAGCATGAGCAGCATCTACGGATAGTTTTGGAAATGTTGAGGAATGAGCAACTTTTCGCAAAACTTAGCAAGTGTGATTTCTTTCTCAAAGAGGTATCATTTCTTGGTTATATTGTTACGGGTGATGGTATATCAGTGGACCTTGAGAAGATCGTAGCAGTCGAATCATGGCCTGCTCCCACATCAGCTTCTGAGGTGAGAAGTTTCCTCGGACTTGCGGGTTACTACCGACGGTTCGTAGAAGATTTCTCTCGAATAGCGGGGTCTATAACTCGATTAACTTGCAAGGATCAGAAGTTTGTATGGACGGACGAGTGTCAAGCCATATTTGATGAGTTGAAGAAGCGATTGACCACAACACCGATCTTGACACTACCATCGGGCCCGGGAGGATTTGTGATCTACAGCGACGCATCCGGAAAAGAATTAGGATGTATATTTATGCAGTACGGTCGTGTAGTAGCATATGCATCGTGACAGTTGAGGGTGCACGAGAAGAATTATCCGACCCACGACCTAGATCTTGTAGCAGTTATCTTGGCTTTGAAGTTATAGAGACACTACTTGTAGGACGAGAAAGTTGATATCTACACTGATCATAAGAGCCTTAAGTACGTGTTCACACAGAAGGAGTTGAATATGCGACAACGACGTTGGTTGGAGTTGATGAAGGATTATGAGATTGAGCTACATTATCATCCGGGCAAGGCTAATGTCGTGGCAGACGCATTAAGTCGTAAGCCTATGGCACACTTTTTGACTACACAGAAGGAGTTAATTAGAGACTTGGAGCAGCTTGGTATTGAGGTAGTATTGCCTGGAGCCGATGGCGTATTATCCAACCTCCAAGTGCAATCATCATTGGTAGAGCGCATCAAAGCAGCATTGCCTACTGATGCTAGATTTCGGTGGCTCAGAGAGAGGACTGAAATAGGAGAGCAGACGAGATTGAGGATCCATCCCGATGGGACATTACGATGTGGTGATCGTATTTATGTTCTTAATGGAGAGTTACGGCAGGAGCTGATGGCAGAGGCTCACAGTTCGACTTACTCTATTCATCCTGGAGGAACCAAGATGTACCGTAACTTACGACAGTATTATTGGTGGCATGGAATGAAGCGGGAGATAGCTCGTTTTGTTGCCAAGTGCTTGGTATGTCAACAAGTGAAGGCAGAGCACCAGAGGACGGCCGGATTATTGCAACCGCTATCCATTTCCGAGTGGAAGTGGGAGCACATTACTATAGATTTCATCACGAGTTTTCCTCGGAGTCCTAGGGGATGTGATGCAGTATGGGTGATTGTTGATAGAGTCACAAAGTCAGCCCATTTCTTACCTTTTAGAGTGGGCCAGTCGACAGAGGTATTGGCAGAGATGTATATGGAGCAGATTGTGAGATTACACGGTGTACCTGTTAGTATTGTATCGGATCGCGATTCAAGATTTACCTCACACTTTTGGAGGAGCATACAAGAGAGTTTGGGCACCCGATTGAAGTTTAGCACGGCGTACCATCCGCAGACAGACGTCCAGTTGGAGCGTACCATTCAGACGCTAGAGGATATGTTGAGAGCGTGCATGCTTGACTTTGGCGGTTCATGGGAGGACTATCTTCATCTTATTGAGTTTTTCTACAACAATAGCTATCAAGTGAGCATTCAGATGGCTCCGTTTGAAGCATTATATGGTAGGAAGTGCTGGTGTTGAGCACAGTAGAGACAGTGAAGAAAATCCAGGGCCATGTGCGAGCAACGCAGGATCGTCAAAAGCAGTGGGCAGATAATCGTCGTCGACCTTTGGAGTTCAAAGAGGGCGACCATGTGTTCTTGAAGATATCCCTCTACTAGAGGCATAATTCGATTCGGAGGACGTGGCAAGTTGAGTCCAAGGTACATCGGGCCTTTCGATGTCTTGGAACATGTTGGAGAGGTTGCCTATAGATTGGCCTTGCCACCGTCGCTGGAAGGAGTGCATGACATATTCCATGTATCTCAACTTAGGAGGCACGTGGCGGACAACAATCATGTGCTTGATCACTCCGAGATCACAGTTGGACCGAGTTTGTCATACGAAGAGCAACCAGTAGGTATCCTCGATCGTCGAGTGAAGGTATTGCGGAATCAATCTATTCTATTGGTTCGCGTGGCATGGAAGCATCACTCGCCAGGAGAGTCTACTTGGGAGCGCGAGGACGATATTCGGAATCTCTACCCTCAATTGTTTGACAACCAAGGTATGTCTTACACATATTAAATCCTTAATTAGATCTTGCACCCTTTGCATTGCATTCGACCACCTATCCTAACTTAATTTCGAGGACTAAATTTTTAAAAAGTTGGAAAGGCTGTAAAATCCCCTAAATTTTTGCATATTTAAATTAATTTTTAATTTGATATTTTTAGGCATGTATATAAATATTTGTGAGTGTATGTTAATAATAACAATAAATAAATGTTAGTAATAATAATAATAGCATTATTGTTAATAATATAAATGAATATATATTACTGTGTGTATATTTATATATACATAGAAAATTTGAGTGTGTATATTTATATATATGCATTATATAAATTTATTATGCAAATAATAAGGAAAATAAAAATATGTACTGTAGCAAATATTGCAGTACATATGCTAAGCCGAACCCCATTCTCCTCTGTAGCCGTAGGCTACATTGCCAGCGGGTCCCCGAGATGGCCCACCATCTCACGAGTGCCAAGAAGCAAGTTCGAGTTCTACACGAACTTATACTGCTCAGCAGTATATAAGCCTATGTATTGCCGATTGGTCGAAACCCTAACCCCCCATATCTCTTCGATCATGTCGAACCCATCCACCAGAGCCCCCCCCGACCTTTCCACGAACCCCGGGGAATCACCCAGGGGAGCCTGAGACCGTCGCCGTCGACCGGAGCTTCGCCATCCACCCGTTCCGACCGAGAACGATCCTCCATGTTCTTCGTTCATCAACCGAGGTACCACTTCTCGATCCAAGTTTTTCCTATCTATTACATCATTTTCGATTCTACAAGTTCCTATGTAAGGCCTATACAACCCCCTACAAACCTCTTTCAATAGATTGAACCGAGACCCATTAGCTTCTTCGTGAAATCGACGAGAAATCGTCGAGAAACTGCCCCAAAGGCAGATCATAAAAACTGTAGGAACCCCTGTTTTGACTTCAATTTTGCACAAGCTATTAATTATTTCTAGGATATTTATGAGCAAATTTTTAGAACACCTATAGGACTACCAACCCTATCTTATAGAATAATTTATAACGCCCTACCTGCTAATATTTATGATGTTAAAGTTTGAGAAAAACCTTTTTTTAAAACCAAATTTAAGAAAAAATAATCGATACGGCGTGCGCCCCGACAAACGGGGCGACGTGGTCGCACGCTATATGCATCGAAAGGCGCAAATGGACGTTGTCGACGCGTGGTAACTAACGGAACTCAGTTTTGTCGTGTATGTGCGACGAAATCAGTCTGTATCCGTCAAGATACGCCCGTATCGCCAATTTGCAAACTTTTCCCTAACTTTGTGTACTGTCGTCAAATCGAGACGAAACTTGCGCCAACAGGTCCGAATCAAAATTTTGATCCCGTGTGCCATGTTTTGTTCGATTCTGAGAAGGTCGATTCGGAACCCTTTTTGGCGGGCCCGCAACCCACTCAAACAGGCAAAATTGTATACGGCTCATCGAAATCCAAAACTGGACATACCGTTAAGTTCCTCTCCTCAAACTGAATTCGTAGACATGTAGTTTGATGACTTTAGAGAACATAGACTTTGGTACGCGTTTCGGTACGAAACGGGTCCAACGACGGATATCATTTTGACCCAAAATTACGATTTTGCCCCTGTTCCAGAATTAGACTTTTGGATAGGTGTTTCCTAGGTATTTTTTTTCACCGAGATTATTTTGATGTTTGTTTCAACGTCTGGAGTCATCTGTGATTGTGACATTTTTTGGCTGACATTGTGATTTTTGGGACTTGCCACTTTGCGCCATCAGGCAAGATACCTTGCCACCTTACTCTGTGATTATTATATTTTTTATTTTCAGTTGTTATTTTTAGTATTTCTTATTTCTTGATATTTAAACTGTGCGTCCAAGTCACACTTGGGTGCAAGCAACTCTATCGGTCGTTTTTCTCGCTTTATTTATTTCTCTTGCATTGACTTAGTCTAGTGACCACCCATTGATGATGAGGTATTGGTATATCTCGTTTGGCCATGACACTTGCTTTACCACATGATGCGAGTCACATGTAGGACACGTATCCGCGTAGTCGACTGGCCACCGATACGTATGGAGCGTGCGACGGATAGGAGTAACTGCCAATAGGATTGCATGTTAGAAGACTTGGCGGTTACTAGAGGTTCATATCATTCATGGAGATGATACTAGATATTGGGTGGGGAGAACAATACCTGACGTATGGGCTTTTTTGCACTTCTCTGATTACCTGTGCGCTCCTCCGGAGACGCAGGCCCCAGGTGCCCTCTGACGCTTTCCAGAGCGTAATGGACGCAGCCCCTTGCACATGGTGCCCTCTGACGCTTTCCAGAGCGTTATGGACGTTGGTCCCTGGTGCCCTTTAAGGGAACTATGCCGATCCCATTTACAGCCAGGGCTCATGCGTTGAAGGATTGTATCTCAACTGCATATTCACAGTAGAATGGTCAGAAACCCGATTGCATGCATACCTTTTTCTCTTATTATATTATCACATTTTATATGGCGTGGTATTTTCTTGTATCTTGCTACGTCCCTCTGAGGACTTGGTTATCTCTTCAGGGTTAGACGATTTTCTACAGGAGTACGGAGCGGCGTTGGAGCTATCCTACATTGATGACGAGGCAGTCCCTACTGATTTCTAGTCTATTCTTTATTTGAGACATTAGTGGACATTATTTTTACATCTCTTTTCTTTCTATTTCGCGGAGGTTGGACTCCGATCTTGTGAGACTATTTTTCATAGCTGTTTGGAGTGAGCATGTTCACCCGGCTATCTTTTGATATATTTATTTATTTGGACTCTATTATCTTCTGCGTTGAGCTGTGATGAGATTAGATTATATATTTCTGGCCTATGGTTATTTTGTTTACAACTTATGTGCATATATGAAAATTCCATATATTGGAGTATTCTTTGTATATGTGCAACTGGCATGTTCACGTGCTTGGTCCTGTGTATTTTGGGACTGGGGTATTACAAAGAGTTTGAAGAAGCAACCCCAAAAGAAAAGTCTTCCCCTTCAAAGCTCAAGCCAGAAAATCTACATGCAATGATTCTGAGGAAGAATCATCAAGTGGTGATGAACAAGCCA
Source organism: Iris pallida (assembly GCA_029216955.1). Lineage (NCBI taxonomy): Eukaryota > Viridiplantae > Streptophyta > Magnoliopsida > Asparagales > Iridaceae > Iris > Iris pallida. The sequence goes on along the minus strand of JANAVB010041220.1, from coordinate 2,142,213 downwards.
TACTAGTGAAGAACTTCAGAAAATTCCTAAAGTTTGAGAAATCAAACAGAAGGAAGAGAGATATCCAAGAAAGCAATGAAGATGAAACAATATGCTTTGGATGCAAGAAATCAGGGCACATGAAGAAGGACTATCCAACTTCGAAGAAAAGCATTCCATACGATAGATCGAGATCAAGCAGAAAAGCAACAACCAGTCGAAAGTATGCTAACACAAGTATCTGGCATGAAAGTGATGCTAGTGATACAGAGGAAGAAGACAGACCCTACAAAAATGCCAATGTCTGTCTTATGGCTTTTGATATGGTATCCTCAAACCCTTTGTATGATGATTTTACTTTCGATGAATTAGAAAATGCCTTTAGTGAACTACTTGAAGAACACAAAAATGTGCTTGACAAGTATAAGCAATCTCTTTTCGAGATTAAGGCATACACAACCGAGATAGCTAGACTGTCCAGTCTTATTGAAGACATTAAAGAGACGTCTACTACCGGTAACACGGAAGAGATAGCCAAACTCAAAGTAGACTTCCTCAAAGTTGATGAGAAAGAAAGAGACTATGTCAAAATACAAGAGTTATATGACATAGAGAAGAAGAAGCACTTAGTCACATAACAAAGACTCTCAGACATGACTTCTAAATATGAAGAGTCTTTTACGATTTCTAAAAAGTTAGAAATCAAGTTAAACAAACAGGCAATACCTATGACACAGCCTAAATTTAGTCATAATGCTAAGCATACACCTAAGAGGACTAAAACTCAGAAAACACGAAAGAAATACGATTATTACCATGCTTTCACTTATAGGTTTTCAAAGAAACCAAATAGGCATGTCAACATAGTTTCAACTACCACTGTTTCTAAACTCACTTGTACATATTGTGGTACTTATGGACGCATTTCACAGTATTGTTTAGCAAGGAAACTTGTTGACAATCACACTTTATTTTGGAGACCTAAGACTAATCAATATGGATCCTTCAGTAAATGGGTACCAAAGGATTCATCTGCTTGTTTTGTAGGTGGACCCTCAACCCTCTCATGCTAAAAGCAAGTGGATCTTCGATAGCGGATGTTCGCAGCACATGACTGGTGATACATCTTTGTTCGCCACACTATCGATGAAGAAAGAAGGATTTGTCTCCTTCAGAAATAATCTGAGAGGTGATATCATAGAAAATGGCACTATTGGTATATCTTCTTATCCTGTAATAAAAGACATTTGTCTAGTTACATAATTGAAACATAACCTACTAAGCACAAGTCATTTGGATGATAACGGTTATGGTATCAACTTTGTAAAAGACAAATGTACCATATATGATATGTCATCTGGTAATCCCGTATATGAAGGGATTAGAGAAGACAATATTTATGTTTTCTTTTTAGAGAGTACTAATAATGCAAGAAGATGCCTAGTAGCTAATCTAGATGAAAGTTGGCTATGGCATATGAGACTAGGACATGCAAATATGGACACTATCTCACGATTGAGCACTAAGAAGCTAGTAAAAGGAATCCCCGAGATTCCATTCAAGAGAATATTATCACTACCATATTTCTAGTATGAGGGTATTTTGGCCATTTTTAAATTTTTGGGATTTATTTGGAATTATTGTGAATTATTGAGATTTATTAGAATTTATATGATTTTTGGTATAATTTAATTAGGGGTTATTCTAGACTTTGACTAGTATTGACTTTGGAGCCTACCCTAGAAGCTAACCCTAGTTTTAGTGACTTGGTTAGATTATGAAACCCTAGTTTGGTTTAAGTTAATCAT